>CM059192.1:84536276-85028356 GCA_030323885.1 Branchipolynoe longqiensis
CTCGGGTAGCGGTATCTTGGCTAATTATGTTTGTTTGCCGTTGTTTTACGTCGTAGCAACATCTAAAGTCATATCTATTTGGGTACTGACTTGTGACAGTGCGCACTTATGGCAACATTATAGTGCTGCCCCACTGGGAGACCAGGCAGCCAGCACCATGACCTGGTATCCAACTCAGTCACATTATCCTGCCACTGAGCCAGCCAGTCCTTGTCCTATCCTAATAATGCCGAGTACCTGGCTAGGAAGCAACAAGTACACATTTTTAAGTCATCGGTTTGACTCAACCAGGGTTCGAACCCGCGATCCTAATTGTGCTTCCATGTGGGTTGGCTTTGTTTTGTTCTTTACTTTACCCGATTCTGACCTTGTCAGTGACTAGCTAAGTTGTTTGTTCAACTGAAACATACACACTGTGACCTGCACCGGTACCAGTTCACCACTGGTTCGTTGTTGGAGTTTTATGTCCTGGCAACATCTAAGGCCATATCACGACAGGTACATACTTGTGACAATACACACTCATGGCAACTTCATAGTGTTTCCCCACTTGGACAGCAGGCCGCTGACACCATGACTTGATATCCCACTCAGTCACATTATCATGACACTGAGCCAACCAGTCATTGCCATATCCAAATAATGCTGAGTGCCTGGCTAGGAAGCGACAAGTATTACTTTTTAAGTCATTAGTTTGACTCGGCCATGGTTCGAACCCCACAATCTACCAACATGGGAATGGGACGATCAACTCACCACTGAGGAAGTTGTCGGACTGCATGATATTGTAGTGGTCGACAAGGAGCCACATAGACAGGTAGTCATGCACAGGGTGTCGACATCAGGGAGCCTGGGTGGTGTAATGGTTAGCAAAACGGGAAACGGACCCTCAACTCATTCTGCTCTCCCGTCTGGTCCTGTTATCACTCTGTACACAGTTAAACCTCTGTAACCGACGCCCTGCATAGATCGACCACTCCCTATATTGATCGCTTTAATTGGGTCCCAAACGGTTGCCCATACAATACAATTGTAAACATAAAAGAAACTCCCCAAACTGACTACCTCCCTAAATGGACCATTTAAAGTCGGTCTCATGGTCGGTCCATTTAGAGAGGTTTTACTATATATATATGTAATAGTTTTATATGTACAGATTGAAACCACTCCATGCTGGATACCGTTGTCACTATGTTGCAGTAACTATGTATATTTGTAATATAATTTATTATATGAATATAAATTGGCGGTGCCTGCTTTTTTATTATTATTTATTCCGCCACTGCATATTTATTTCTTATATATATATATATATATATATCTATGTCTATATATCTAGTTTTATATGTACAGATTGAAACCACTCCATGCTGGAAACTGTTGTCACTATGTTGCAGTAACTATGTATCTAAGTGTATATATAGTTATGTATGGTCAGATTGAAACCACTCTATGCTGGATAGTTGTTGTTGTTGGTTGTTTTTTTTTTTTTGTGTTTTGTTTTTGTGTGTTGTTGTGTGTTGTTTTTTTTTTTTTTTTTTTATATGAGACTCAAAAGGTGCTAAGCAATATGGGACAAAACTTTGTCCATTGTAATGATCAACATACTATCTGCTTATGCATTTGCTCAGGATAAAGTGATTTGTTTTTTACATGGTGTTTCATAATCCGAATAGAATACATATTGATTTGAAGCAAATGTCCTTGTGTTTTCAGTGTAACCGTTTCTGTGCTGTTTTGTGTCAATCGTTACACTGGGGAAAAAAACCCGAAGAGTTATCGCCTTTTGAGACAGGCTCATATATGTATATATAGTTATATATGTGAAGATTGAAACCACACCACGATGGCTTCCCTGATAGATTTACCTCCCGCCCCCCCCTCCCCCCTCCCACCTCCACTGCCGGGGGCCTACTTGAGGCCCCCCCGAGGGGTTGCCCTTAGTGGAGTCCTCTCCGGAAAGACACCTGGGCCCCGTTCAGGTTACGCATCAGAGTCGACTCTGAGATGGTTCCCATCTTTTTGGCCAATTTGTATTCATGGTACGTCTCGGAGTTGACTTCCAGACATCACACTTTTCAAGTAGGACGCAAAAACGCCTCTACAATGGCCATGGGTTTCAGTCGTTTCAGCCAATCAGAGCTGTTCTTTCAATTACAAATGGCTGCACCTTATGGATGCTGCCATTTTCGAGGCAGCCGACATCTAAAGTCATTCAGACCAGCACGACATCCACAATTTCTCTGAGGCGCCTCCGAGGCATACCCTAAACTCGACCCTGGTGCTCTGCGCAGTGAAGCATGACTGGGAAAATTGAGAGCTTCTCTAGCGGGACGTGGTGGCTGAATCGATAAGAACGCAGACTTCCCTGGTGGAAGGTCGGGTGTTAGAAAACCCGGCCGAGTCTAACTGAGGACTTACAAAATGTATACTCGTCATTATCTAGCTTGGTTCTCGGCATTGCTTCAGTCGGGCACGGACTGGTTAGATCAGTATCAGGATTATGCGACTGAGTGGGAATTTGGGTCATGGTGCCTTAGTCTCCGAGTGAGGCAGCACTATAAAGTTGCCATGAGTGTGCTACTGTCACAAGTCGGTACCCATCCTGATATGACCTTAGGTGATACCAGGATGGTGCCAGGATATCAAACCCCCCAAAACACACGAACTACTCTCTCTGCTTAAAAGAGATATTTTTCTTGAAACACTGAAAGTGGATTTATTGCACCTTGGCAAAGAGCTCTTTATTTGACTCGTGATCAAAGCATAGACTAAGAGCCGACAGGATGGTAGAATAGATGAAGAGTTCAGAAGTAAAACCCCATAAACCCAAATCCAAATGGGCAATTTAAATAAAGATTTGTACCTGAAAATAATTTTAATTGTAATCAATTCCACTTTTCTTATTTTGAAATGATTATGGAGCAATGAACAAAAAAGTAGGGATGCCCAAATATAAACCTTTTGAAGTTTCGATTCCAATGTTTATATAATTTTTTGTTTTTGTCTAATATAATTTATTGTTGCCTTTTGCACGTAAAGTCTATGAATTTCATATTGAGTAGGCATTAGATAGGTGATGTGGCAGCATCTGTGAGAAAATGGATCTGATGTTTGGAATGATGGCAGCTTCATCTAAAACATGGTAGTCATTGTTTCATTTCGGCCCAGATGGCATTTCTCGGTTTTTGCACTTGAACCTTTCACCTTTTTACAAGGACTGCGTATCCAACTAATTCGAATAGATCTACATTTTACGTTTTGGGTTGTGTTGTGTTGTTTGGTGGTGGTGTTTTTGGTTGGTGTTTTTTTTGTTTTGTGGTGTGTGGTGGTGGGTGGTGTGGGTTTGTTTGTTTTTGTGTTTTTTTTTTGTTTATAATTGTATGTGTTTAAATGTGAAACACCAACCAGCAGCTGGGCTGATCAAACCCACCACAAGGTGGCACTGCAAAATTTACTATCTTACCATGGGAGAGATAGGGAGTGAGCCGTCTTAGTAATATAGGGTCTTTGATTTTACTAGCTTATCTCATCATCATCATCATTTCAGGAAAGCTGCCTGCAAAAGTGTTGAAGTGCTGATGGCTTTTACAAGTTACCAGCGGCACTCTCTCGGGGAGCAAATAGAGGTTTCACAGTGGCAAGAACATGTCCAGATAGTCGCAAAACTATTTGTCCCTGCAGTGGCTGGTCGGGAGATGTTGGGAGTTCCATACATCAACCGCCCTTAATGCTGCCACAGTGACATGGTTTTCTGTTTCGGGTTTGCTCCCTTAGCCTTCAGTTCTGTCAAGAACCTGTACCACAAGGCAGTGGTTTACAACTCTGCAGGGCAGGGGCGTCAAACTCCCTGAGGAATTGCAATACCTGCAATACCTGCATACCCTATCTACAGCAGTACGTAGGGGTGTTACTACTGGATAAGATATACTGAAGATAAGGGTTCAGGAAGCCTCGCTATGTCATTTCTTTGGGCATCTCCCTCCCAGGGCAATACTCAGATTGGACACCTTCAACATGAAGATACTCTTTTTTCTTCTTGAATATTTATACTGCCTCTCATGGATAAATCTGAATAGATTTGTTTTCACTGTTAGACGGTTGGTCGATAGAAAGCCCAAGCCTAGACTTTTACTGACCCAAGGGATTTTTAACCTCCCACACCACATAGACATGGTCTGAGAACAACCGGCCTTTGATGACACTGTAAGGTATACACAGTGGTAGAAATCAAAATTGGCAGAGGTGATGGCAAGGGGAATCGAACCACCAATCTTCAGATTAGGAGTCCGACCTAGAAACAAGTCAGACTCTAACCACTCTGCCAGAGAGAACACAACAATGGTGTAGGCACACCACAAAATGAATCAGACAGAACTGCATCTTGTCATTGACCAATTGATTGGGGTTTTACAGCCTAGCAGCTCATGCATCCATAACAGAAATGGGTATTGCCCCAATCCCAGCAGTTTCACCATCCATACTGCTATCTTGGCTACTTTCTTGCTTGTCCATGGGTGATGATGACGATAGCAGCTCATCATTTGCTGTGAACTTGTTGATGACTGATGAGTCCAATTTTTGCTTGGAATGTAATTCCAACAATGTAATTCATAAACTCACATAACTAACTACACTAGAGTAACATTAGACAAACTGACATTTCTATACTGCTTGCCTAACTGCAACTGAACATTAAAACTTACTACAACTTTACCAACTGAATACAGAAGATAACTTCTGCTTACATTCTGAATACTATGTAAATACTCGCATTTATCTGACTAATATTGATCTAGTTATATGACACTGCTGTTACCATATTGCTATGGAACTTTTGGGTTAGAGAATTTCATTGTGTTACATGCTGCAAATTGTGTTTTCAACACGTATTGTATACCTTATTCTATATCCCTTTTGTGTAAATAACCCTGAATTGAAAAATGGCTGGAAGACCAGTGCTTCGGCACTGACAACAAACTTATTCAGCAGAATAAACATATTTACGACAACAACAACACAAATGTGTCATGACACATCGGATATGTGTGTTTAGTTGCAGTCAGATAATCACATGAGTAAAGGAGATGATCTTTCCTCTGCCGACACTTTCATTTAGCTTGAGATATTTGATCAGTTTTCAAACCCTGTTGTCCATTTGCAAATAGAAGCACGCCATGAACTGTTGTCCTTGGCCACTTCTTCTCAGGTTTCAGTGTTGAGTCTGCATTTCTTCAGGTCGTACCCTGCCTATATAAATTGGCGCAATACATTACTCAGTCGACAGGACGGGACGGCCGAATGAATTGAGCGTCCGTCTCCCGTTTTGGTAGATCATTGGATATGAACCCATGGGTTCGAAGCCAGGTCGAGTCAGACCAATGACTGAAAAAGGAATACTTTTTAAATCATTGGTTTTAAGTCAATGGCTTATACGGGAATACTTCTCGCTTCCTAGCCAGGCAATGGACATTATGAGGAGTGGGCAAGGACTGGTTGGCTCAGTGTCAGCTAAATAACACTGAGTGGGATATCAGGTCATGGTGCTGGCGGCCTGGTCTCCCAGTGGGGCAGCAGAACAAAATTGTCATGAGTGTGCACTGCCACAAGTCGCTACCCATCCTGATATGACCTTAGATGTTGCCAGGATGTAAGACTCCAACAACCAACCAACCAATCACTCAGTTGCACTATTACGAAACCAAGCCAACTAGTTCTAACCAGTCCCGAACTCTTAGATCAGACAACTTAAGACCTCGACAATTTAACAAATAAATCAATATCCGGAAGTTGCAAAGAGAAACGCATGATCACCCATGCATGACGGATTTAATGTATGCCGGCAACTCTATTTTCTTTTAAATCATTTGTCCCCCTCAAACTTAGGAATAAAATAAAATAGGCACAACTGGCGATGTATTCAGTTTAACGAAGAATTACATAGGAGTGGAATATATTCTCCAATTTATTTCATTTTATTTATTTTATTAATTTTTTTTATGTTTAGCATCCCCACAATAAGTAACCATAAATAATGTCATTCATCCGAACCCACTGAATGCATCGGCAGCACGCTCTGTTGCACACCGTTTTCTGGCGAAACCCGAGATTCTGCGTCGACCTCGAGTACGATGTGGTCAGATGGAGGTAAAGACTGTCGTACAATGTGCAACATTTTGTCATTATGAGCAGCATTTAACGGTGATCTAGAATCATAGTCCTGTCCGAGTTATGGACACTTATATGTTGCGTGTGTGGATGCATCTAGAGTTATTGTGGAGTATGGGGATCAGATGTGATTGTTGGGTTGGGTTTGTTTGTTGGGGATGTACATCCTAACAACATATCAGGTTGTATCAGGATGCGTTCTCGTTGGTCTAACGATCCCCCCCCCCCCAGCACAAAAAGTAGACATCGGCTATTGGGGGTAGGATGGGTTCAAACTTGTTGGTTGATTGTTGGAGTTTTACGTCCTGACAACATGTAAGGTCATATCAGGACAGGTACCCGAGACTCCGCGTCGACCTCGATTTACGTGTGGTAAGATGGAGGCTAAGGCTGCCGTAGATTGTGCAACATTTTGTCATTTTGAGCAGCATTTAACGGCGATCTAGAATCATAGTCCTGTCCCAGCGATGGACACTTATATGTTGTGTGTGGATGCACCTAGAGTTATTGTGGAGTATGGGGATCAGATGTGATTGTTGGGTTGGGTTTGTTTGTTGGGGATGTACATCCTAACAACATCTCAGGTTGTATCAGGATGCGTTCTTGTTGGTCTAACGACCCCGCAGCACAAAAAGTAGACATCGGCTATTGGGGGCAGGATGGGTTCCGACTTGTTGGTTGATTGTTGGAGTTTTACGTCCTGACAACATTGAAGGTCATATCAGGACATGTACCCGAGACTGTGTCACTTGTACAGAACACTCAGTAGTGCTCCAAAGGCCATTCTAGTAACTCTTGTATGTTTCAAACAATAATTGTCCAATTGCTATTCAATAAACTCTTGTAGATTTCACATAATGACTACTCAATTATGCTTTCAATAACACCCGCATACTTCCCTTTATTTTGCTCTATTATCATTCTAATATCACTTGTGCATTTCATTTAATATGTATCCAAATAGCATTCAAATCCACCGTACTATGTCTAAATAAAAGTGGAGAGTGGAGTGGAGGGTGTGAGGGGGAGGGGGAGGGGGAGGGGAAGGGGGAGAGGGGAGTGGAGGGTGTGAGGGGGAGGGGAAGGGCAAAATAAGGCTAGGAAACCCCCACTAAGCTGCACAGCAAAGGGACATGTGATATGTCACGGCCCACCAGAGGGACACCCAATGGAAGGTAACCATGTCAAAAGTAGCCAGATATCACACCACAAAGCTACATACAAGCATATGATATGTAAATAGGAGTAGGCTAGTCTAGTAATAAGAGTAGAAATACAATAAAATACATATATGCTGAGAAAATCCAAAAAAAATAACATAGGCTACTAACCATACCAACCATCTATCTGCTACTGAAATGCAGGCAATCAAATACCTTATCAGCAGCTACTGTGTGATAAGAGAACACCAACACTACAGCTGGCCAGCATTGAAAAAAAGCCTGAATACCCAGGCTTATATGCTATGGACAGTATAAATACAGCCGCAATAAAAAATACCCAAAATACCAAAACAAACAAATGTATGACTCCAGGGCCGCTGCCTTACCACTGACGCATTATTATTCAGAAAAAAATACATTTTTTCATAAGAAATTTGGATTGAATACCACATACCACTAAAACTACTTGTTGTCGGAGCCAACCTGTTTCTGTGTCAGGAATTCGAAACATGAATACAATTTCAGCGTCCCACATGGCCATTATTACTTCTCAGTGGGATGAGCTGTCTCAACATTGCCCCAAATGTTAGTGTGATGGGACCATGTCGCGTATAGAGAGGTGTGTTACGGCAGAACGACGCAGGTATTCCAATTCACTTTTGAATGGTCTCTTTATTCTCTCCGCTTCTGGCGGGCCACACCACACAAGTGACCTGGGCTGTGTTCAGGGTGCGTCTCGGAGACGTCTCGCAGATGACTCGGCGATGCTTTTTGGCTTATTTCCCTTCAGGAAGCATATCGGAGACGTCTCAGAGATGCCTCCTATTTCAGACAGGAGATGAAAAGCGCCTCGAAAATGGCTGGCATATTCAGTGGTTTCAGCCAATCACAGCACAGCTTTTCCATTACAAATGGCTGCCGCCTATAGGGGTGGCCATTTTTGAGGCGACAAACTATTCATGCAGTTCAGACTAGCGTGACGTCAGGGTCATTGCAGAGATGTCTCGGAGATGGACCCGGAACGCGGCCCAGTCCTCTGTCCAGCCAGGTCCTGTCTGTGGGAAAGTGTATATAAAAGCGAACCAATCCTTGCCCCATCCTAATAATGCCAAGCACCTGGCTAGGAGGCAACAAGTATCAATTTGTAAGTCATTGCTTTGACTCGACCAGCGATCTACCAACGCGAGACCGTCCTGATATGACCTTAGATGCTGCTAGGACGTAACACCCCAACAAACAAACAAACAAAACAAACAACCTAAAGCGGGGGATGGTCGCTCAACTCTTTCAGTCATTCCGCCTGGTAGAGGTTTCGATGATTAGCCTGGTGGGCACTATCTTTGATATCTTGCAGGTGACATATTGTCCAGCTATGCCAACCGGGCCTAGATGAAACTGTTTGTTTGTTGTTATTTAACGTCCTTCCAACATCTAAGGTCATATCAGGATGGGTACCGACTTGTGACAGTGCGCACTCATGGCAACTTTATAGTGTTGCCCCATTGGGAGACCAGGCCACCAGCACCATGACCTGATATCCCACTCAGTCACATTATCCTGACACTGAGCCAACCAGTCCTTGCCCTATCCTAATAATGCCAAACGCCTGGCAAGGAAGCGACAAGTATACATTTTTAAGTCATTGGTTTGAGTAGACCAGGGTTCGAACCCACGATCCCATGGTCTACCAACACGCAAGACGGACGCTCTAACTCATTCGGCCATCCAGTCTGGTCGCAGATGAAACTGGACAGTGTTATAAAGGATGCAGTTTGGTGTGACTACGCCCTCTGCCGCCCTCCTCCCTCCGCCACTCCCTTCCCGCTCCAGCGCCCTCCCACACCCTTCAAAAGTCTGGCTATACGTGTGTGTCTTTGTAGATATATACTACAGAAGGTGTGGACACGTCAGTGGAGACATGAAAGGTGTGCAAGATCAGAGGCAGGGTGGGAAAACGCACCTGGGGAACCAAGGGTGGGCTCATGCGACAGGAATGGAGATGGGGGGGGGGGGGGAGAGTGGGGCGGGCATCGTAGGGGAGGGGGACATCCTAAGGGGTGTGGGAGGGGCCGAGGGGACGCTAACTGATCACGTGCGTGTGTGGGGAGTGGTGGCGTCGGGTGGATGGAGAGGAGGGAGTGGAGGGTGGGGGTGGGAAGGGAAGAGGACGCGGAAGGGGAAGGGGAGGGGAATGGAGGGTGTGAGGGGGGAGGGAAGGGAGAGGGAGAGTGGAGTGGAGGGTGTGAGGGGGAGGGGAAGGGGAATGGGAGAGTGGAATGTAAGGAGTGAGGGGGAGGGGAAGGGGAAGGGGAGGTGGAGTGTAGGGTGTGAGGGGGAACGGAAGGGGAAGGGGGAGAGTGAGTGGAAAGTGTGAGGGAGAGTGAAGGGGAAGGGGGAGAGTGAGTGGGAGTGTGAGGGGAGAGGAAGGGGAAGGGGGAGAGTGGAGTGGAAAGTGCGAGGGGGAGAGAGAAGGGGAAGGGGGAGAGTGGAGTGGAAAGTGCAGGGGGAGAGGAAGGGAAGAGGAGGTGGAATGCAGGGTGTGAGGGGGGAGGGGAAAGGGGAGAGTGGGGTGGAGGTTGTGAGCGGGAGAGGAAGGGGAAGGGGGAGGTTGGAGTGGAGCGTATGAGGGGGAGGGGAATGGGAAGGGGAGAGTGGAGTGGAGGGTGTGAGGGGGAGGGAAAGGGGAGAGTGGAGTGGAGGGTGTGAGGGGGATGGGGAGGAGAAGTGGAAGGGCGAGCGTGGAGTGGAGGGTGTGAGGGGGACGGGAAACGGGAGAGCGGAGTGGAGGGCGTGATGGGGAGGATAAGGTTAAGGGGGAGAGTGGTTTGGGAGGGTGTGAGGGGGAGGGGGAGGGGGAAGGGAAAGGGGGAGAGTGGAGTGGAGGGTGTGTAGGGGAGGGAAAGGGGAGAGTGGAATGGAGCGTGTGAGGCGGAGGGGAAGGGGAGAGTGGAGTGGAGGGTGTGAGGGGGAGGGGAAGGGGGAGGATGAAGGAAGGTACCATTGATGGCGTAGGAGGTGGTGAGGGTGTGGGAAGAGTGGGGAAGAGTGGGGGGGGGGGAGATGAAGAAGGGGTGAGTGGGGGTGATGGATGGAGTAGTCTTTGCGTTGGAGTGAAGTATGGACGGGGCATTGGGACATGGAGGGATGGTCTGTGGGAAGAGGATGGGGAAGGGGAAAGGTTGGGAGAATTGAAGGGCAGGAGGTAGTCAGGGAGTGTGAGGAGTGTGGGAGTGGGAAGGGATCAGGGCGTACTATATGGGGCAGTGGTGAGTGAAGGGTGGGTATGTGTGAGGGTAGGGTATGTGTGAGGGTGAGTGGCAACGTCTAAGGTCATATCAGGGCGGGTACCAACTTCTGACAGGGCACAATCATGGTGACTTTACAGTACTGCCCCACTCGGTCGGAGACCAGACCATCAGCACCATTACCTGCTGTCTCACTCAGTCACATTATCCTGCCATTGGACCAACCAGTCCTTGCACTATCCTAATAATGCGGTTCTTCTGGGTCTGAAGCGACAAGTATACATGTTTAAGCCATTGGTTTGACTCGATCAGGGTTCGAACCCGTGGGTTCGAATCCCACGATCTACCAAAACGGGAGACAGACTCTTAACTTATTCGGCCATCCCGTCTGGTCGTGTCTACAAGATACCTGTATGTGCTGTAAGCCTAGGTATCACCCTGGTATCAGGATTACCCTAGGTGCCTAAAAACTGCTTATTTCCACAACTCTGTTATTTCTACACTCACAGCTTTGTTAGTTTGTTTATCGAATTTGTTTACGTCATAGCAATATCTAAGTCATATCAGGACGGGTACCGACTTGTGACAGTGTGCCCTCCTCCCGACTTCATAGTGCTGCACAACTGGGATACCAGGCTGCTGGCGCCGTGACCTGATATCCCACACAGTCGGTCACATTATCCTGACACTGAGCTACCCAGGACTTGTCCTATCCTATTACTGTTGAGCTTCACAAGACCTACATATCACCAGTAGAAGTTTATTGGGCATGCTCCGTGGGAACATGTCTATATCATATCATATTTGCCGAGTGCCAGTTGAGGATGTAGGAATGAAAATGGAGCCCTTTCTGCATTCATAATGGCCTCTCCTGTTTCTCTTGATTGTTTGCTTTTTGTCCTGCAATTGCTAAGTTTTTTTCCTGGCGCTCAGCTCTGCTTTTTTTGGTGATATTTTTGTTCGCTTTTTTGTTTCCTGGTTTATGGCAGAGGACATAAACATGTGACCCACCATGGGAAAAGGGAGCCAAAGACCGCAACCCTCCTGTCTAGAAACAAATTAATCAAATGTCCCTCAACTTACTGCTTGCAATAGAGTGGTCTTCTCTGTGGTGGAGTGGTTAGAGTGTCTGACTCTTTTCTAGTTTGGACTATTAATCTGAAGGTCAGTGGTTCGATTCCCCATGCCCCCACCTCTGCCAATTTGTATTTCCACAGCTGTGTATAACTTACAGCGTCATCAAAGGCCAGTTGCTCTCATACCATGTCAATGTGGTGTGGGAGGTTAAAAATCCCTTGGGTCGCTAAAAGTGTAGGCCAGGGCTTTCTATCGACAAACTGTCTGTCTAATGGTGAAAACAAGTATATTTAGAGCAAGCAGTACTTTGAAGATGTCGAGAAAGTGGAACCAATGGATAGATTTAAAGAAAAATATAACTACTTCTTCGAAAGTGGATGCTCCTTCCATGAAATGCCAGCGATATCGTATCGCAGTGAAACTTGATTGTTGTTTGTTGGGGTTTTACATCCCGGAAACATTGAATATCATGTCAGAATGGGTACCGACTTGTGACAGTGCACACTGATGGCGGCTTTATAGTGCTGATTCGTCCTGATATGACCTTAAATATTGCCAGGACGTAATTCTCCAACAACCAACCAACAAACTATAGTGCTGTCCCAACCTGCCAGCAGCATGATCCGATATCACACTCAGTCACATTATCCTGACACCAATCAAACCAGTCCTTGCCCTATCATAGTAAGGCTGCGTGCCAGGTTATGTAGCAACAAGCATGCGTTTTGTAACTCATTGCTTTGACTCGGATGGGATTCAAACTCCTGACCTTCTGCAGGGGAAGCCTGCCATTGTCTCTGGGGCAGTTACTCTTGGAAGCACATTGCAGTTATCCATTAAGCTAAACACTGCTAATTGGGTAATTAATTGCTACTGTCCCCATATGCTAATACATATATTGCCACATATTATATGCTGTATAAGAATTATATGAGTATAATAACCTGGAATATCCCTCCTCTCCCTCATCGGTCACTCGGCCCCAGGGACTGTGGGAGTCTCTCATTGTCATCTCCTACTCCAGCCTGCCCACCTCAGCTCAGTGGGGGGCGCCGCCCCCCCCCTCCCATTCACACTGTAACCGCCACTCAGTGTACCACTGGAAATTCTTACCCACTACCTTGTCTTCCTCTTGGTCCTTATGTAGGCAAACTATTATATACATAGATATACATATATATATATATGTATATATTATATAATCATATATAGACTACATAGCAATTTTGTCCGTAAATAAATCTCACTTGAGCGAAGTTGAGACGACATATGCATCGGCTTTGATGGGGGAAGGGAAGAACCTATTCAGTAGAATAAATATATTCATACAAATAAATAAATACAGGGGTCATACAGGGCTTCGAAAGTCTTGACAAATCTTGATCTTCATTTGCCCCATTTCAAGGCCTTGACAAGCCTTGAATTTAACCTATTTTTGGTAATTAGTCTTGGAAAGCCATGAATTCTATTAAACTATTCCCACTGATCTAAATTAGTCTGACATTGTTATTCGGAATGGCGATTTCAGACTAAATCCAAATGAAAATAGTCTTGAATTCCTATCAAAAACAGCCTCGAAAAAGCCTTGAAAAAGATAGCCTTGAATTCCATATCTTCACATGTGCACATACCCTCTAAGTACTATATAGAGAACTCAATCTAGTAAATTTGACCTTGTTGACAATTTCCAATTAATGGCCACATATTGTTCGGTTTTTAAAAGTAGGCTTTTCTTCTTAGTGCCATTTCCTGCCTTTACATTCTTTTCATTTTGGTTTCTCTTTTGAGAGAGTTGGTGGGGTCGAGAAAGAAAATGGCCGCAGAATTCTACTAAAGATTTGGACCGATGTTGTTGAGCGTGCCTAAGTAAATAATGAGAAGATAGCTCCATTGACGATGCTGGTGTGTAAGCTTATATTTGTTTTAATTATAATTTTTTTACTGATTTGTTATTAACTCAGAGTGATGTTTGTTTGCATATTCTGTGGAATTCAATTAATGCAAGTGTTTTCATGGTAAAGAGCAGGCACTGACTGTTTGGTTTGGTGATCCATTCCAATCTACCTATCTATACCTCTTAGATCTATTGTGCACAGACTATGTACATTATGTATTAAACACCTTATTTAATCCAAAATAGCAACTTCCTACTTAAATATCCATTATTGAATACATTCCTATTTTAATTCCAAAGGTTGTGCTATGTGCTTTCCTGCCTGAATGATGGTGATAACCATAATATCTCATGTTCTAGCAGGAAGCGTAATGCCTCCCAAGTATTAAGTGAAGGTTATCCCGATAGTGGGCCTATTACAATTGCTGACAAGGCTCTCCTGTCTGTGGGAAAGTGCATATAAAATACTACTTGCTGCTTATCGGAAAGAGTAGCCTATATGGCAGCAGCAGGTTTTCCTCCAAAGAAATATTTCAGAATGACAATATGATTGACGTCCAATAGCTGATGATAAAACTCAATGTGCTCTACAGACATTGTTAAATAAAGCTTTCCTTTTCCATCTTGCAGGAAATAATTATACATGTATATATATTATGTAAGTCAATATTACCTAGTTATAAATGTACACTTTAAAATACCACTTTGCGACCAAGCCAGCGACTTCCTTGCGACCAAAGCAAAAAGAAAGACGGGTAAAACAATGGGCGGTAATCGGTTGGCGATTGGTCGGCAGTTGGTCGGTGATCGGTCGCACGCTCACTGTCCTCCTTCTGACTGGTTTGGTCACAAGGACGTTACGTGTTCGGCAATGAAACCCTCCTTGCAACCAAAATGGTCCAAAGAAGACGCTGACCACCTTCAGCGATTGTGACTGGTCAGCGACCAATCAGCGACCAGTATCTGACCAGTCCATGACCAATCGGCCTTTTGCTCACAAAGTGGTCACCAGTGGTTGCAGGCTGGAGTGTGACTGGGGCATTAGATATTGGTCCCTTTATTTACTCCTGCAAAGAATGAAATACCGAATCTATTAAAGCGGCATAGTCCGATGAAGCATCAAATTTTCAAAACCAAAACAATTTTTTAGATTGGATACTACATATCTAACTTATGCCTGGTACACACCTACCATATACGATTCGCGCACTACAACTCGCGACTCGACCCGACCCGCTTAAAACTGAAAACGGGCCGATTCATTTTTCGAATCATGAATCGCAATCGTAATCGGCCCGTCTTAGCCCTAAAACTGAGTTTTTAGTCACGAATCGCAATCGCTAGGTGTGCGCGGGTGGCGCACACCTAGCGATTTTTGTGCGCGAAACGGGCAGGTTTAGATCGTATACGGTAGGTGGGTGCGCACAAATGGTAGGTGTGTACTAGGTATTAGATACTGATGCACTTGTTGATCATGTGTTGCCACATAAAAGGGAATACTGAGTTAATTTAATAGAAGCTGTTACTGCAGAATCCTATGATGTCAGAGTTTTGGCGTGCTTGCCAAAACTAATTTTCTATGTTTACACTTCAAATATCTCAAAAGTTAGCCATTTTATATCAAAGTTACTTCAAGCAAAAGTAGGTAGATGATGACGATCAATTTAATAGATTTATCTCAGAAAAATGATAGAAACTCAAAGCCATCGGACAATCAACCTTTGTTGATGTTCTTGTTGTTGGTACATTAGTTGTTTAAGTAGGGGGAATTTCAGTCGCAGACGACTGGTCTTCCTCATCCCACTGCTCCTTGCCCTATCCTAATAATGCCAAGCGTCTGGCTAGGAAGCGACAAGTATGAATTTTTAAGTCATTGTTTTGACTCGACCAGGATTCGAACCCACGATCTACCAACACGGGAGACGGACGCTCTAACTCATTCGGCCATCCCATCTGCTTAAATGAAAGCTCTCACTGCTGAAGGCTTGTGATGTTCAGGTTTTGGCAGACACCAAAGATAATTCATTCATAAACAAGGAAAGGGAGCGGAATACTTGTTTCCTGCAACCTCCTCACCCCAAGAGTCAACAGTCATCAGTCTCTCATTGTTTCTTTCCGTCCATGTGTTGTTTCCCACTGTCTGAAGTCGACAATAATTAGATGTTCAGGCATGATGGAATTACGAGGAAACTTCCTTTGTTTGCGCGGCAAACCGGAAGTTCCCCCTCCACACACACACACACACACACACATACACATATCCTCCTTCTCCCACCTGCCCCTGGAGCGAGATGTACAAACCAGTTGAACAACAATGTCAGAGTTACCTTACTGTTAGCATTCCGTTTCGTCGTCTTTGTTCATGAAATAGTGAGGGCGGAAGAATGAGAACGAGGCTTCCCCTGAGCAGACGACAATTGCCGCTTCCAAACGGTGAACGCGCGGTTTGGTGCTGCCTGCTCTTCTTTTTTTCTTGGCGGGAACTGGTGCGGTGTGACCTACTTTTGAATTTCTAACCTTGAAAGTTTGTGATTTGTTGGTTGGTTGTTGGAGTTTTCCTTCATGGCAGCATCTAATGTCATATCAGGACTGGTGTGTTTTGTTTGTTGGGGTTTTATATAATAGCAACAGTCAATGTCATATTAGGAGAGTACCAGAGGTGGTGGCCGAATTGGTAGAGTGCTGGCTTCCCAATGCGAATGGTAGGGAGTTTGAATCACGGTTGAGTCAAACCAATAACTTACACAATCGATACTTGTCGCTTCCTATCTTGGTGCTCGGCCTTATTAGGAGAGGGAGTCTAGGTGGTGTAATGGTTAGCACACTGACCCAGAATGCGAGAGATGTGGGCTTGATTCCCACTCTAGGCATGATCTTTCCCATTTTCATCACCCCCTATGACAATAATGTCAAATTCAGCCGCCTGGCTGTCGCCAGCGGGTTAATTGGCTCAGTGGATTGAAAGAGGGGAGCATACACTAACCATATATGAAGAGTTCAGGCACAAAACCCAGTAACCGCCAATCCAAAAATTGAGATAAACATCAGAGTAAAACCTTTAGAAGGGTAATTTTGTACATACCTATTTTATTGTTCTTAGCTACGTAGCCATCTCTTCACAAGAAAAGTGGAATTTGTGAGGGGTAAAATTAGCTTGAAGTAAAAACTGTTGTTTGAATTCAATTTTGTTATTGGCGTTCAAGGGTCTTTGCGCCTGAACTCTTTCATATTACAGTCAGCTCTGGTTAATCCGACACTGGTTAATCCAACAATTTTGCTTACCGACATGATTTCAGGTGTAACAGATTTCCCCAATGTTAATCAATGCTAATTACTCTGGTTAATCTGACACTCGCTTTCCGACACTGACACTGCTTTTTTCTAACAAACATGCCTATAGCATGCCTATAGCTCTGGTTAATCCAACACTTGAAATGCATCAAGCATGAGCGACTTTAGTTTGTTGTCATGGCTACATTGAGTGGGAAGCTGCAAATTGTTTTCATGCTTGTTAACAAAGGAGCTGCTGGCCAGCTCGTCTCTCCACCTCTTAATACCTTGTGTAAACAGAGGGGACAGTGTATAATCGCAATCAAACCATAACAAGTTGTCAAGTCCACGGCTCGAATCTGTGGTTGTGTAGGCAGGCTATAGTGAAATCAATACAGGCAAAGAGAAAGGAAGAGTATATAGAGTGAAAGAAGAGAGAGAGCCAAGCCCTCAGGTTTATTATCTATATGGTACATGGATCCAATTATAGTATATAACCTCACCACATTCTCCCAATGAGAATCAAGCATTTCTAGCTCTACCAATGATAAACAAGCATTTCCGGTCCCCATGGTTACAGTGATCTGCCCACTACCAGCAGGCAGTGTGGCTCCCTTGGCCACCACCTGCCTTGAGCTGAGTGTGTGGTGAACCATGACTAGCAGAGGGGGGAGGGGGTAGTGGGTAGAGCTCTAAGTGCCCCTTACACACTATCTTACTAACATCACAATGTCTCTTTACCAATGAATCAATCACCACCAGCAACTACATAAACATCTATGCACCTGACCCTATATACCTGTTTCACAAATAGAACATTTGCATTCCCCCACCAATGCATCATTATCAGAATATTTTACAAAGTGTTATGTTTACGCCTGCTACGCACTAAGTATGCAAATGACCACAAAATAGTCTAAATTGGTTAATCCGATAATTTGCTATCCGACATTATTTGGCGTGTGACAACATGTGTTGGATTAACCAGAGCTGACTGTATCTGCTCAGTGGATTGAATGAGGGGAGTATACAGCAACCATATATATATATATTCTGCTCTTGCCTTGTATTATGTACTATCTGTGTGATGGAAACCTCTCTGGCAATGTCAACTAAGAGACAGGGCATCAGGAACTGAAGTGTTTATTTAGACAGGCGGGGGAAACAGGCCTACCGAACTTGGAGTGAAAAAAAAAGGAAAAAAAAGAGACCGTGAGGATTGTGCATCGGAGGGTAGAGAGTAGCCTAGATTGTGTCAGCAGTATATCTATGGCTGTATTCGATTAACACGACCCGGGCGACTAGGGTCCCCCGAGTTGCTAGAATTTCAAATCGCACACCCCGAGTGGAGTTGACAAAAACACGTGCCATATGCAAAAAGTCCCGACCTCAGTATCCCACATCATGGCTGGGGTTGGTTAGGAATGATGATGTCACATTTACGCTGATTCCGTCCTATAGGATAATAACTACCAGGACCAGTCCTACATGTTTTTTTTGGGTAATAACCCAGATTAATGAAATGGAAATGAAACTAAACTATGCAATCATAAAATACTTTAAATCATATTTTGCTGTAGATATATCGGTTATTTAAAAAAAATTGCTTGATTAAGCCACCATTTTTCCACCCCGAATGTAGAGAAGCATGTCCGTTTATTCGACCTGAGTGTGTAGGATGTGCGCATGCACCAAAAAGTGGCTTGGGTGACCCGAATTGATTAATCGAATACTCCCCTAATGTCTGTATCTGTATCTGAAGGCTGGCTGGATGTTGGAGTTTTTCATCCTGGCAACATCTGAGATTATATCATGAAGAGGACTGCATATGATAGGTGCATGTGCAGAAACAGAATACATCCATTTTGAAATGTTTTCTGTGAAATATAATTTATTGTTGCGCTTTCCAGTTTTACATCTATAAATTTCATATTGAGTAGGGCATTATATAGGGGATGTGGACAACTTTTGCGAGAACAAAAAAAAACCAGTTTGATTATCGGAATGCTGGCAGCTTCAACTTAAATGGGATAGCCATGGTTATATTTTGTCAGGGATGGTGTTTGTGGGTTCTTGTTAAATGCCTGAACCATTCCTAACATTCTGTATAAATGATTAGGCGAATTCTTACTGGTGAAGAGCCATCAACCTATTACCATTACTGTTTATCGCTTTCACAGCTTAAAGTTGTATACTCTTGTAAAATATTCCGATTTACAGCATCGGGGGGGAATGCAAATGTTATATTACCGATCAGGTGTACGTGACCAGGTGCAGTGAGTGGGATGAACATAGACATAGTGGTGCTGGCAGGGCTGTGTGTAAGGGCTCTCAGGGCCTACCCCCTCCCCCTCTGCTGGGTAGGATCACCTCACTCAGGGTCAAGGTTGGTGGTGGCCATGGGGGCCATACAGCTTGGTGCTGGTGGGCAGACCACTGGTAGCCATGGGGACCACAAATGCTGGATCCCTATTGGTAGGGCCAAGAATGCTTGTTTCCCATTGGGGGAAACGGGTGGGGTGATACTCTACAATGAACCCATGTAACCATATACATAATAAAACAGAGGGCTTGACTCTCTCTTTCTCTCTCTTCCTTTACACTTTATACTCTTCCTTTCTCTTTGCCTGTATTGATTTCACTATAGCCTACCTACACAGCCACAGATTCGAGCTTCAGCCATTTTACACTCTGATGGTGTTGAGTGTCTGAGATATTGTGAGATTGTGTGTTGATGGAGAAAATCATCTAAAGGTCCCCTTTCCTAGAGAATTCTGCAGAACGCACTACAAGCTACAACATTATTTATTTTCAGAATGAGTTAGAGCGTCCGTCTCCCATATTGGTAGATCGTGGGGGTCGTGAGTTCGAACCCTGGTCGAGTCAAACCAATGAGTTAAAAATTGATACTTGTCGCTTCCTAGCCTGGCAGTCAGCATTATTAGGATAGGACCAGAACTTGTTGGCTCAGTGTCAGGATAATGTGATTGAGAGGGATATCAGGTCATGGTGCTGGGGGCCTGTTCTCCCAGTGGGGCAGCAATATAAAGTTGCTGTGAGCGCGCACTGTCACAAGTCGGTACCCGTCCTGATATGACATTAGATGTTGCTAGAATGTAAAGCAACAACAAACAAACAAAACTGTATATACATATAGCATACATGTGTTGGTATGCGTCTGGTTCTATGACAACCTCACGCGCCAAGTCAACTGCTGGGTAACACCTAGATAAAGGATTCACCCGGTACTCGCAGTACACGGGTGAAAACCAACCCTATATAAAAATGGTCGAAAGTGTGGGTTAATGAAATGAGAGCCTAATTTCACAATCTAAGAAGCAACAATTATTCTTTACATATGTCTTATTATTAGCCCGCTACCTTTGGGTTGAAAAATATAATATAATATCTAGTTTAATAAGATTTAAAAGTTAAATCGATGGCGTTGTGTGGCTGCCATCTTATCTTTTTGCATTCTCTCCCATTTCACCAAATCTGTTCTGATATATGTAACCATTTGACACTGGTGCCAGGCATTCTACTTCTTGTTCCATACTAACGCTATTTTCGCCCGTATTTATATAAGGCTAGTCTTCACCCATGTACTACAAGTACCAGGTGAATCTTTTATCTAGGTAACACCTAAATGTGGAATTAGCAACGCAAACTGCATTGACCGTCACAAGTTAGGCGCTTCCTACCCTCGCCATGTCACGGCCTGGCCGGGAGTCTGTGGCTTGGGGTGATCTACTTATATTATTGTCTTCCTTCTTTTTAATGACGTGTGACACTACCACCACCACCACCTGCACTACTCCCACACCTCACACACCCGCCCCATCCCCACCCCAACCCGCCCCACCACTACTGCCACCACCACCTGCAGTAGTCCCCCCCTCCCCCCCGACTACCACCAACTCACAATCACAACCGGTTTTGCGAGCAACGCGGGGGGAGGGAGTTAGAGGTGGGAGTCGTGTCAGAGAGGTGGATGTGGGGGTTTGTGAAGGGGGGGGGCTGTGGGGGGCTGTGGGGGGGATTGTAGGGTAGGGGGATGGGGTTTGTGGGGGGGGTATTGTGCGGGTGGGGGGTTGTGAGGATGTGGGTTGTGGGGGTGTGGGGTGGGGCTTGTGGGGTTGTGGGGTGAAGGATGAGTGTTGTGGGCATGGGTGGTGAGGGTTGTGGGGGTGGCGGCTTGAGAGCTGGTGCGAGGTTGGGGATGGGGGTTGTAGGCCGTGGGGTTTTTGGGGGGTGGGGTTTGGTGATAAGAGTTATTGAATGGTGGTTTGTGGGGCGTGGGGCGTGGGCGTTGGGTTGGTGGGGGTGGGGGTGTGGGGGTGGGGGTGGCGGTTGAGGGGGGTGGGGTGGGGGTGGGGATGGAGGGTTGTGGAGTTGGTTTGGGGGTTGGGAGTGACGTTGGGTTTGTGGGGGTGGGGTTGAGGTTTGTGGCGTGGGGGTTATGAGAGTGGGAGTGGGGTCTCGTGGGGGTTGTGGTGCGTTGTGCGGTGGGGGTAGAGTTGGTGTTTGTGCGAGGTTGGGGTGAGGGGAGGTAACAGTGGGGGAGGAAGAGTGGGTATGTATGGAGTGTTATGTCCTGGCAACATCTAAGGTCATATCAGGACAGGTACCGACTTGTGACAGTGCACAGTAATAGCAACTTTATAGTGCTGCCTCACTGGGAAATCAGGCTGCCAGCACCATGATCCGTAATCCCACTCAGTCACATTATCCTGACACTGAGCGAACCAATCATTGCCCTATCCTGACACTGAGCCAACCAGTCATTGTCCTATCCTAATAATGCTGAGCTCCAGGCTAAGAAGCGTCAATTATCAATTTAATAACTCATTGGTTTGACTCGACCAGGAATATGAGTTCAATTCCCGATTGAGTCAAACCAATCGCTTACAAAATGGATACTTATCACTTCCAAGATTGGTGCTCAACATTAATAGGTCAGGCCAAGGACTGGTTAGCTCAGTGTCAGGATAATGTGACTGAGTTGGATATCAGGTCATGGGTCTGCCGGTTTGATTTCCTGGTGGGACAGCACTATAAAGTTGCTTTGAGTGCTCGATGTCAAAAGTCGGTACCCATCCTGATATGATCTTAAATGTTGGCAGGATTTAAATTATTTGTTAAACGAGCCAAACCACACATTGTCATGACGTCACCGAATGAGAGAGAAAAAGAAGGGTGTCCTTGCTTTTGTTTATATTCTGCTCGAGATCAAGAAATCAAATTATGAGATTTTCAAGTTCACCAGAGTGTGCATACACCTCACAGTCTGCCGATGTCACGACATTGGACATAAATAGCTAACTCCTAATTCACACAAAGATGTCAGGCAACAGAGAGCATAATCGATTAATCAACTCCGGTCACCCAAGCCACTTTTTGGCACGTGCACACATCCTACATACTCAGGTCGAATAATCGAATACCTTTCTCCACGCTCGGGGTGGGAAAAATGGTGGCTTAATCCAAAACTTTTTTTTGTAATAACCGATATAACTACAACAAATTAGGATTTAAAGTATTTTATGATTGCATAGTGTAGTCATATTTGCCTTTAATTAATCTGTGTTATTACCAAAACAAAACATGTAGGACTGGTACTGGTAGCTATTATCCTGCAGGTTGGTACCAGCCCAAATGTGACATCATCGTTCCTCGCAAACCCCAGTCAAGAGGTGGGTTACTGAGGTCGGGTCATTTTGCACATGGGAATTGTATTTGTCAACTCCACTTGCGGTGTTCGATTTTAAATTCTAGCAACTCGGGTGACCCGAATTGCCCAGGTCGTGTTAATCAATTATGCCCAGAGTGTGAAGTAGGAGTGGGACATAGCTCAGGCAGTCGAGGGTCCACCTCTGAAGGTGTCCGTCATCCGATCGATCCTGCTCAGTGGACACATTTGCAGTTTGGATTATTTTCTGTTCCAACCAGTGGTCTACAATTGGTTCATTGAAGGCTGTGGAATGTGCTGTCTTGTCTGTGGGAAAGTGCATATAAAAGACCCCTTGCTGCTTATCGGAAAGAGTAGCCTATGTGACAGCAGCAGATTTCCTCTAAAGAAATATGTCAGAATGACCATATGTTTGATGTCCAATAGCTGATGATAAAAATCAATGTGCTCTAGAAGCGTCGTTAAATAAAACACACTTTCCTTTTTCGTAAGTGTGGTGTGGAGACCAAAAGTGAAAATATTCCAAATAATTGCGGAAACAATAGCAAATTAATAGCAGAATATATGTTCATATGAAAACGTACATGTCGAACATATGTTAGAGTTGAAAAAATAACTGCTTCGCTTTTTGATTTTGATCTTATACAGATTGAGCAATATGTTAATATTATTTGTGTAACATGGAAATCAAACACACATGCAGAACATCATCTTAACATATACAACAAATTCGAACAATATTTTATTGATGACCCTTAAGCAACAAAGATTATGTCGTACAAGAAATAAGTTGAAAATATGTTGACAAAAGGTTTGGATAAATGCATTGTCAATTATTGCATTGTAAATTATTGCATATTCATTTCAGCTGAAAATCATACAGGAATACTTTTAATATATTTTGTGGGATAGATTAAATACATGCAACATTGGTACCATAGATTTGATTTATTTTGCGACCTTCCAAACCGGACGCGGTGGCCGGATCTGTAGAGTGTAGGCTTCCCATGCGGAAGGTCGGAAGTTCCATTCAATGTCGAGTCAGATCAATGCCTTGCAAAATTGATACTTGTTGCTTCCTAGCTTGGCATTCTGCATTAATAGGATAAGGTATGGACTGGTTAGCTCAGTGTCAGGATAATGTAGCTGAGTGAGTAACTGTCTCATGGTGCTGGTGGCCTGATTTCCCAGTGGGGCAGCACTATAAATTCCCCATGAACACACACTGTCACAAGTCGGTATCCTGTTCTGATGTGACCCTATATATGTTGTCATGACATACAACTCAAACAAATCAACGAACCAATCAGCGACCAACTTATGGGTTCACTCCCACTGTTCACAAACACCACCACACACAACCAGCCATACATAACCGACGCACTTATTTGTAGTTTATGTAAATTAGTTGTTAGGACAATTTCACCACAATTGATAACGCAAACTACTACAGTGCAAGGATCAAACTGACTTTGGCCATGGGGAACCAAGTAGTCTACTCTGTCAAATACGGCCTCTGTCAATAACGAATCTCTGTCAATAATGACAAAAAGTGCTGGTCCCATCATGGCACCCCTTTAATTTAATAGCATTGCCTCTGTGTCTAACAGACAACTAACTGTCTTATGCTGACAACAAGCCATTTTTTCACCTATTTAATCAATATTCTCTGTCAATAACGACATGCCATATAGTTATTCTAACTGTGTTTTTTGCCGTTTCCTCACAATTAGATGCAATCCCAATGGTTTAATTTAATAGCATTGCCACTGTATCTAATTGACAACTGTCTTAAGCGGACAACAAGCCGTTTTTTCCCCTATTTGATCAATATTCTCTGTCAATAACCTCATGTAAGGACCATCCTAGTCAGTCAAGTATAAAAGAAAAAACATTGGTTTCAACCCATTCCGTCAGTCAGTCTCTGCCTATAACGGATCTCTCTCTATAAAAGCATCTTGCTCCAGGTCCACGAGTGTCCGTTAGACAGGTTAGACTTTAATTGTAGGCCCAAATTACACCGTCTCTCCTATTTCAGGGACGAATAAGCAGTAACTATGACAAGTACAGTAAAAACCTCTCCGAATCAACCGACCATTGGACCGACTTCAGGTGGTCCATTTAGGGAGGTGGACGGTTTAGAAAGTTAGAATATCCTTACAATGGTATGGTTAGGACCCAAATAAAGCGATTGATATAGAGGAGTGGTCAATCTTTGGAAGGGTAGGTATAGAGAGCTTTTACTGTATTGTATAAATAGTTCATCAAATAATTGTACATGTTAGGAGAAAATGACTAATTGAATACGCACGAACGACGTCTCCCCCTTTGATGCAAAGAAGCATTTCTATTAATAGATAACTTTGGCTGCCGTCTCAACCTGCACACCTCCTAGCATCGTGACTTAACTGTAACGGACAAGACCGCCTTTCAGCTCACTTCAACCTTGGCTGCGGTTCCTTCAACACCTACACTACGGGATCCTTTGTTTACCATCCCACCACCCAAGCTGTAAGATTTCTAGTGGGTCAAGTTCTGTAGGCCTCAATATCTCAAAGACTCAATCATCTCTAGAAATCTGATATGTAACATTAAGAAACTACGGTAATAAAGTCCAATATATAATACCTCGGTCTTGTGTCTTTCAATTATGGGTCGTTCTCCAAAACTGGGCTTGACTTAATTTCGTTTCCACATTACATTGGTGATGATTAATTGTTTAAATGATTAATTGTTTAATTGTCATCAGCAGCTAACTCAAATCAGCTGACATAAATATATTACTTTGATGATTAATTTAGTAATGCCTTACGGTTGCAATTTTTGTTGGATATTTTGTTTCAGATTTAGCGAATAATCAGATATACATGTTAAAATCAAATGATTATCTAATCATTTGACTTCACAGATGGACATGGCTTCTGGAACCGCTGTCCAAATTCTATGCCCAGTGCTCACAATCCTGACCTTTGACCCGAACCATGTTGCGCAGACCGAACTGACACAGAAAACTCTAACTATACATTCGAATGTTTTAGGTGACATCAAACAAATAAGCGCTCCCTCCTAGACAGTAGTGTATGCTCAAGCTAACTCGCTGAGCAGTCACGCGGACGGGATGGCTAAATCGGTAAGAGCGCTAGCTGACTTCCGGTGCCAGTTGGTTGTTGGAGTTTTACGTCCTGGCAACATCTAAGGTCATATCAGGGTGGGTACCGACTTGTGACAGTGCCCACTCATGGTGACATTATATAGGGCGGCCACTGGCACCATACACCCGGTATCCCACTCATTCACCTTATCGTGACACTGAGCTATCCAGTCCTTGCGGTATCCTATTAATGCTGGCACTAGGTTAGGAAGTGACAAGTATCAATTATTAAGTAGTTGGTTTGACTCGACCGGGAAAAACCATACGGGATGGCCGAATGAGTTAGAGCGTCCGTCACCCGTGTTGGTAGACCGTGGGATCGTGGGTTCTAACCCTGGTCGAGTCAAACCAATGATGTAAAAATTGATACTTGTTGCTTTCTAGCCTGGCACTCGGCATTAATAGGATAGGGGAAGGACTGGTTAGCTTAGTGTCAGTTAATGTGACTGAGTGGGATATCGGGTCATGGTACTGGTGACCTGATTTCCCAGTGGGGCAGCACTATAAAGTTGCCATGAGTGCACACTGTCACAAGTCAGTACCCGTCTTGATATGACCTTAGATGTGGCTAGGACATAACACAAAAAAACTAAAAATTTAATTGACTCGACCAGGAGCGGACCTCCCGAACTTCCACTCCCGACCCACCGCTCTACCCATTAGGCCACCACGCACGGTCTTTATGCCTGAAAAAAAAAGAACCTTATTATATTTAACAACGCCCCTAGAGCACATCGGTCTTTGTATCATCGGCTATTGTACGTCAACAATATGGGCATTCTGACATGTTTATTTGGAGGAAACAGGCCGCTCCCACATAGGCTACTTTTTCCGATAAGCAGCAAGTGGTCTTTTATATGCATTTTCCCACAGACAGGACAGCACATATCCCAGCCTTTTATGAACCAGTTGTGGACCACTGGTTGGAAAAGAAAATAGTCCACACTGCAACTGTTATCGCTTCCAAGCCTGGCGCTAAGCATTACTAGGATAGGGCAAGGACTGGTTAGCTCAGGGCACGATAATGTGACTGAGTGTGGTAGCAGGTCATGATCAGTACGTTTCAGTCGGGCAGCACAATCAAGTATAAAGGTACCATGAGTGTGAATATAGTCACAGGTCTGTGTCTATGCTGATTTGAACCTATATCTGATTGATTGGTTGTTGGAGTTTTCTGTCCTGGCTACATCTAAGATCATATCAGGACGGGTACCGAATTGTATAGCTTCACGGACACTAACTCGGAAAAGGTGCATTGTAAGACCCGGATTTAGAAGGAGAACACACACTTGCGAAGGTATGTGGTCTGTAAGGAAGTGCTAAAATTTGTTGTTGTTGTTGGTACATTAGTTGTTTAAGCGGGGGAAATTTCAATCACGCGAACAATTGGTCTTGCTCATCCACTGCTCCTTGCCCTATCCTAATACTGCTAAGCACCTGGCTAGGAAGCGACAAGTATACATTTTTAAGTCTTTGGTTTGATCTACCAACACGGGATATGGACGCTCTAACTCATTTGGCCATCCTGTCTGTCCAACTTTTAACGATATTTGGTTATTTATTTGCTGTGTTTTAAAATTCTAACAACATCTGAGGCTGTATTTATACTGTCCATAACATATAAGCCCGGGTACCCAGGCTTGTTTTCAATGCTGGCCAGTTGTAGTGTTGGTGTTATCTTACCACACAGTGGCTGCTGATAAGGTATTTGATTGCCTGCATTTCAGTAGCAGATAGATAATTGGTTGGTATGGTTAGTAGCCTATGTTAGTTTTTTTGGATTTTCTTGGTATATATGTATTTATTTTTCTACTCTTATTACTAGACTAGCCTACTCCTATTTACATATCATAGGCTTGTACGTAGCTGTGTGGCATGTTATCTGGCTACTTTTGGCATGGTTACCTTCCATTGGGCGTCCCGCTGGTGGGCCGTGACATATCACATGCCCCTTTGCAGTGCAGTTTACTGGGGGTTTCCTAGCCTTATTTTGCACAGATATTTTTTGTAAGTTTTTAGGTCAGGAATTTGTCGTTCATTTACCGTTTGGGCATTCCACACCTTGGCAGCCATTTCCAGCGTGCTTCTCTCATGAGCTTTTATTTGGCTTCTGGTCTGCTTTAGTAGTGGCGCATTATTTGCTCTAGTAGCCCTTTGTGGTTTTGTTAGAAGTTTAATGTTTTGACTATAGCTATATGCTAATGTTTTCAAATGAATTATTCTCCTATTTTCTAGTAATTTCACTTTGGTTCTTTTGTGTATGTCATAGGTGGGGTGCAGCTTGTCTACTCTTAGACAGATTTTTAGGGCTCTGTTCTGCAGTGTTTGCAGTTTTTTTAGTAGTTCTTTTCTCGCACCCATGTAGTTTACATCTCCATAGTCAAAATAGGGGAGCACCATGCCCTTGAAGATTTTTATTGACATTTCTTGTGTCATGTAGTCTCTTAGCTTTGCAAATAGCCACAGTTTGTGGTTTACTTTTTGTATAATTTTATTTATACATAGGTTGTAGTTTAGTTGGCTGTCCAACTCAAGGCCTAGGTATTTGTAATGGTCTACATTTTCTAGTGTTTGGTTTCCTAACTTACAGTGTAGTTTTCTTTCTGGCATTTGTTTATGCGAGAAGAGTACTGTTTTTGATTTGCTTGTGTTGATGGTTATTTTGTTGGACTCACACCACTCATCTAGTTTTAGTTAGGATAATGTGACTGAGTGGAATATCAGGTCATCTGGTGGCCTGGTCTTCCAGTGGGGCATCACAATAGCATCACCATGAGTGGACACTGTCACAAGTCGATAGTCATCTTGATATGACCTTAGATGTTGCCAGGACATAACACTCCAACAACCAAAACAACCTCATGGGGACTTAATAGTGCTGCACCCACTGGAAGAGCAAGCCACCAGCACCATGACCTGCTATCCTACTCAGTCACATTATCCTGACACTGAGATAACCAGTCCTTGCCCTATTTGACTAATTCCTAGCGCCAGGCTAGGTAGCGACAAGTATAAATTTGTTGAGTTATAGGCTTGACTCGGCCGAGATTCAGACTCCGGAAAAGCCTGACGGGATGGCGGAATGAGTTAGATCTGCGGGTAGATTGTGGAGTCGTGGGTTCGAACCCTGGTCGAGTCAAACCATTGACTTGAAAATTGATACTTGTTGCTTCCTAGCCAGGCGCCCAGCATTAATAGGATAGGGCAGGGAATGGTTGGCTCAGTGTCAGGATAATGTGACTGAGTGGGATATCAGGCCATGGTGCCGGCGGCCTGGTTTCCCAGTGGGACAGCACTATAAAGTCGACATGAGTGCACACTGTCACAAGTCGGTACCCGTCCTCATATGACCTTAGATGTTGCTAGGATATAAAACAACAACAAACAAATAAACAGACTCCTGATCTTCAACATGGGAAACCTGCTCTCTAGCGATTGGGCGACTTCGTCTGGTTTTAAATATATAAGCTATAACATAAAACCAAAACTAAAACATTTGTTGGAATGAAAACACCTCCAAGGAGAGACACTAGGTTTGTCATTTCTTGTTTTTTGTTATTCCTGCTTTTATCCCTTTCTTATGCTGCTTACCACATGTGAGGAATTCAGTTGTACTTGCATTAAATGCTGGCAAGATAACTCTGGACCAGAAAGCGATTAGAAGGACACCGATTGAAAAGTTTTGATCTACTTGTAAAAAAAAAAAAAGAAGGATATTAAGGTACCAACATATCTCAGGTTTAGTCTCATGAAGTGGCCAGGTGTCAATTGAAACTGTTGTTGGGGATTCTGTTTTATGTGTGGGTGTTTTTTGTTTGTTTGTATTCATCTCTAGGTAAACAGAGAACAAACAAGTGTTAATATCTTGGTTGGTTGTTGGTGTTTTACCTTCTGACAACATCTTAGGTCATATCTGGAGGGTACCGACTTGTGAGAGTGCACGTCCATGATGACTTTATAGTGCTGTCCCACTGGGAAATCAGGGCACCAGCACCATGACCCAATAACCTACTCAGTCATATTATCCAGACACTAACCTAACTGGTCATTGCCCTATCCTATTAATGCCGAGCACCAAGCTAGGAAGTGACAAGTATCAATTTACTAAATAATTAGTTCTACTTGACTGGGAATCGAACTCCCAGATCTCTGGCATTGGATGCATGCGCTCTGCCGATTCGGCCACCACGCCCGTGCTTAATATGAGTCTTCTGAGGTAATGCTCGTTAGTATCTGGAGAGCTCCAGAGAAAAATATAAACTACCTTGTAAAATATTTCGATTTACGCCATCGGGGGGAATGCAAATGTTCTATTACTCAACAGGTGTACGTGACCAAGGGCATGTATGTATATATATATGTAGGCGCTGGTTGTGCCTGAGTGGGATGTAAATAGAGATAGTGGCGCTGGTAGGGCTGAGTGTAACCACACTCAGGGCCTACCCCCTCCCCCTCTGCTTGGTAGGATCACCACACTCAGGGTCAAGCTTAGTTGCAGTTATAAAGGACTTACCCTATGAACAAAGGCTTAGGGAATTGAAACTTCCTACCCTTTCCTACAGAAGGAAAAGAAGTGACATAATTGAAGTATTTAAATTTATGAAAGGTTTTGATAAAATAGATATGAACCAATTTTTCACCTTGAATAGAAGAGAAAGCAGTCGGGGCCATACTCTCAAACTAGTAAAACCCAGAGCCATTTCAAAGTTAAGGCAACACAGTTTCTCAAACAGGATCATAAATATATGGAACAGTCTTCCACAAAATGTTATTGATGCCGAGTCAATAAATTCATTTAAGAACAGATTAGAAAAGGCATGGGCTGATGATCCAGGGAAATTTGACCCCTTATTCACCACATGCTACTAATTATTGAGAGACAAATAAGTGTTTACACTTCCTGTCTACCATTCGCTATTTCGCTATATGTTGCTCAGATGTAAAACCCCACCACACAAGCAGCCAGCCATGAGTAATATATAGAGAGAGGTAACTTGACACCCTGTTGGGATAAACCCCGATAAAAGATTCACCCCATGCTAACAGTACAGGGGTGAAAACCAACCCATCAGAAAAGCTGGGGAAGAATTTTGACATGCTGGGGAAATTAATTGAGTGAATAATGTCTTAATTAGGAAGCAATATTTATTCTTTATATATGTTTATATATTTCCCCGCTACCTTTGAGTATTACCTTGTAATAAAACATGCAGTTTAATAGACTTTAAAAGTGAAATCGATGGCGTTCTATGGCCGCAATCTTGTCTTTTTTGCATTCTCTCCCATTTCACCAACTCTGTGGTGATATAAGTAACCATTTGACACTGGTGCCAGGCATTCTAGTTCCTGTTCCATACTAAAGCTATTTCGCCTGTATTTACACTACGTTGTCCTTCACCCGTGTACTACAAGTACTGGGTGAAACTTTTATCTAGGATAAACCTAGTGTTAGTAGAACTTCAATGAATTGCATTATACATACCAAATTGTAGGATGTACTTTGCTTGCTGTGCACACCACAACCAGCAACTACTAACATCAACTTGCTGAAGTATAATCTCTTCTCTGTACACAAAGGACAAATTGAATTGTGGTGTTCTCTGTCGCAGAGTGGTTAGACTGTCCGACTTTTTTCTAGGTCGGACTCCGAATCTGAAGGTTGGTGGTTCGATTCCCCATGCCCCCACCTCTGCCAATTTGGATTTCCACCGATGTGTATAACTTACAGTGACATCAAAGGCCAGTCGCTCTCATACCATGTCTATGTGATGTGGGAGGTTAAAAATCCCTTGGGTTGGTAAAAGTGTACACTAAGGCTTTCTATTGACAAACTGTCTAATGGTGAAAACAAGTCTATTCAGACTTATCGATGATAGGCAGTATAAATCTTCAAGAAAATCTCTCCAAATTTCTACATGTACAAATTTGTTTCGAAAACATGTACAGAGAGCCAGTTACCAAGCCACAATTTGGAACAGGAGCCTGCAAGTGGATCCTGAAATTATAAGTGCTATTGGCAATGGATGGAAACGTGAAGGGGGCACTTTGAACTGTTGAGGATGGATTGGATGGATGGATCACCAACTCCACTGACAGTTACCGTCATGTGAATGTCTCCTAAATGGTCTCAAATATACATGTAAAATATTCCGATAAAACACATTGGTGGGGAATGTGAACTGGTCTATAAGGGATTACAAATGGTCTATAAAGGTAAATGATGTATAGGGCCAGGTGCATGAATGTAATTCTGTAGTGCTGGTGATCCTTTACTTGTATTAAATAGTCATTGCGTATTCTATAGATAGTGTGAGAGGGGCACTACTGTTAGTGTGGAAGGAGCTCAAGAGTTCGACTCACAACCCCCTACCCCCCAACTGTTAGTCACAGATCACCAAACACACAGACACAGCAGGGCAGGTGAGGCCAAAGCAGAGGCATGGTGGTGGTGGGTAGATCACAGTTTCCATACTGACACGGGAATGCTTACTGTTGATTGGTGGACCTCAAAATGCTTACTGTTCATTGGACAGCATGGTCAGGTGTGTCATGTCAAGTCCAGCAACTACTATATAATAATAAACCTGAGGGTACAAGCTCTCTGTCTTCCTGCACTCTTTATACTCTGCCTTTCGTATACTCGCCTGTAGTGATTTCCTATTAGCCTGCCTACACAACTACAGCTGCCAGACGACAAACTGTACATACAGACGTGTGCTACTTTAAGGTCTGTGACAACTGGCCTTCCACAGAGTACAGTGAGTCTGAGGACATCAAGGAGGGTGAGGAGTCTGTTGAAGATGATATGGAAGCTGCTTAGATTTGCAAGACTGGTGGTATGATCCTGTATTCAATATATTTTGGATTAGTATATGTTTGCACGTCATATATGATATCTCTCTTGATTAGAATGATATTTCAGCTTTTTATTTGGCTTCTGCCTGTCTACATGCCCAACAAATCATTTCCATAATGTTGAAAATTTGGCTGATGAGAGAGGTCACTTTGAAAGGCTGTAAAATTAAAAAGCTACACCATATTGACTGCTATCGTGCGAAAATGAACTCCAGGAATAAACAGCTTTAAAAAAATTATAGGGGGAATTTACCCCTAAGGGATAGTAACTACAAATATATGTGTTTAAATTTCAGCGGTAGTGTGAGTGAAAGCAACGACTGCTGAGGCGTGGGCGAGCAAGTGGCGCCATGTGCTCAGGTCATGAGGCACTAGTAGATGACCTAATGAGTAGGTGACCAGCCGATGACTTAGTGGCTGGGGATTAGATGAATCTTCCAGCTTATTATACTCGTATAGTGACCCCTCTTCATGGTGGGGCGTGGTGGCGCCACCTGTCCCACCATGAAGAGGGGTCACCCATAAAGTAGTACACAACATTACCCATAAAGTAGTACACAGCATCAGGGTGGCCAATATGGGATATTCCCTTACACACCTTTATACTTGCATAAGTTTTATACAAGTATAAAGCTAAAAATAAGTAGTGCTCGGCGTGCAGTCAAGGCTGGACTGAGCCAAGCGGCAATGAGATGGCAGTCCCGGCACAAAAGAGTGGCCCGGAGCGAATATACAGTGAGAAATAAATAAGAAATAAATAATAAATAATTAATTAAAGAGAGAAGGGGGGAAACTCCGCCTCCTTATAAATAATGAATATAAAAAAAAACAATAATAATAATAAAAATACACTGAATATCATGGAAACTCTTAGAAGGTAAACATGCTAGGCATGATATATCGAGGAGGTGAACTGTAAACGTTAAACAAAAATTACTGACCACTAATGCAATGTGGTGAAGGCAGTCATGGAAAATAACTATCGGTAACCAAACAACTAACCAATTGTAGAATTAACAGAATCACAGAGGGTGGGGAGATGTGGAAGAATGCTTACCAACAGAGAAAGAATGTATGCAGTAGACAGCTACGCAACTGAAAGTAATACAACAAGGGGAACCACAAGATTATTACTGTCTAGTTGCGAAAACAAGCCATTAGACTTAACCGTTATGGGCAGCATAAATACGCCATCACCACAAAAATAATGAGCCGTATTTTGGGGGTCTGGCTCATCCACTAACACATTTCACATAGAACGCAGACACAGTATTCTCTGTTCCCATATCTTACCTGTCCAATGTTGGAGTTGTATGTCCTGGTAACATCTATGGTCATACCAGGACGGATACTGACTTGGGACAGTGCGCACTCATGGTGACTTTCTAGTGCTGGCCCATTTGGGAGACCAGGCCACCAGCACCGTGACCTGATTCTATCAGTGATAGGCCACTCAGTCAGATTATCCTGACACTGAGCCAACCAGTTCTTGCCCTATCCTAATAATGCAAACGCCTGACTAGGAAGCGACAAATATCAATTTTTAAGTCATTGCTTTGAATCGACCAGAGTTAAAAACCTGTTGGTTCGAATCCCACGATCTAGCAAAACGGGATATGGGCGCTCAACTCATTTTGCCATCCCGTCTGGTTGTACATATTAAGATATTGAAGCATGTATATTATAAAGGTTCACAATCCGAAATCCTTGGGGCCAGTTGTATTTTGGAATTCTCAATTTTTTCAGATTTCAGAATAGCGGTAGTTATCAAATATTAAGATTCCAGTTCAAATATAATAATAAATACTCACCATAAGTGCTGGGATAAATAAAGACTGCACAGATTATTACAATTGATATAGTGTACTATTCTGCTAATTGAAAGAATGGCTAATCATAAACCATAAATATTCTAGTACATTTTATATCCTACACAAACAATTGGTAATACTTAAGATATTCCAGTGGGGTAGCACGATAAAGTCACCATGAGTGCGCACTGTCACAAGTCGGTACCTGTTCTAAAACCACCTTACCTATTGCTAGGACGTAAAACAACAACACACAGACAAAACCCCTACACAATCTTACCGTCACCGCCTGTCTCTCTTGCGGTTTTCGAACGCACCCCTACGCGTCCTCCCATCCCCATCCCCCCTTCCCCCCTTCCCTCTCCCCCTCCCCTCTCCCTCCGCCCTCTCCCCTTCCCCCACACCCCCACACACACACTCAGCAGGTGTCGCTAAGCCTGGGTTGCCACAGAGACATGGGAAACCCCCCTCCCACTCCCCTCCCCCATTCCTCCCCTCCACTAGCGTTCCGTCGAACGCTTGTGGAGGGGACTCGACTAGACCACGCCGCGCATGCGCATGGCAAGCAAACCTGCGCAGCCAGACGACATAATGGCGACGACAAACCGGTTTTTCCGCCCTGCGTCTGCTGTGGGCCACGCCCCCTCCCCCTCCGCGCCCCCTACTCCCCTTTCCTCCCTCCACCTCCCGTCCCCTTCCGCCCCCTCTCCTCCTCCCCCATCCAACCCCCTCCTACCACCTCCTCCCCCTTCCCTCCCTAAAGCTAGCATTCCTTACACACGGTATGTGGCATGCAAATGCGAATACAAATCGAAACGCATGTAAGTGTGTGGGGGTGCTTCCATGCCTCCGAAAGCGAATGCGAATGCGGCAACTGAATCAGTCCATGTAGGCATTGGTGCAGTATGCGAGTGCGAATGCTGCTGTGTTTGTAATAGAAACCAATACTGTTCCTTCACAAATTAGGACGAAAAACCCCAACAAATGTTGCGGGGGACGCCGTATATACGACATTCGCATGCCACATGCCGCATACCGCGTATAAGGAATCTTAGCTTTATCCCACCTTGCCCCTCCCACCCGAGTCCCCCTCCCTCCCCACCCCCTTCCCTACCCCTCCCCATTGCCCCTCCCTGCCCCCTTCCCTCCCCCTCCTTCCCTTCCCCCTTCCCTCCCAATACTTCCACTCCGACTTCCCTCTCACGGTTGACAACTCTTCCAACTATGTATACAGTAAGCCCTCTCTAAATCGACCGATCTTGGGACCCACTTTAAGTGGCCCATTTAGGGAGGTGGTCGGCTTAGGGAGTTAGAATATGGTTACAATGGTATTGTCGGGACCCAACTAATGCGATCGATATAGGGGAGTGGTATATCTGTGGGGGTTGTCGGTTAGAGGTCTTACTGTAATATATATACAGTCAAATCTTTCTAACCGACCACCTCCAAAGATATACCTCTCCCCTATATCGGTCGCTTTATTTGGGTCCCAAGCAAACACCCATAGAATACCATTGTACCAATAAAAAAAAAACTTCCTTAACCGACCACCTCCCTAAATGGACCACTTAAAGTCGGTCCCACGGTCGGTCGATTTAGAGAGGTTTTACTGTGTGTATCGCTGTGTATATATATATATATAAGTTTCAAAGTGAGCAGAGTGAGTTGGCTCACGGAATAGGAGGCGGGGGCAGTAGAGAATGCCCCGCTCCGCAGCAAATAACATGGAAGAAGATGGTTAATGGGAAACATTTAAGGGGCTGCCGTTATTTATATCCACATAAATAAATTATATAGTACACATATAGTAATACCTAGAGATGTTTTACTACATATATATATATATATATATATATATATATATATATATATGGACCCAACCCCCACATAGCTCAGTCAGATATGGGTCGGGATTAATTTACTGTTGCCTATTGGGGTTTTATGTCCTAGCCAATTTTAAGCTCCTGTTGGGCAAATTAGGTACCAAGCTACTTTTGACATGGCGAGTGCGCCCATATACTGACTTCATTTCTGTTCCTCCCACCACACCCTCCCTCTAGTCACCCTCCCTCCGACCACCGTCCAACCACCCTCCCTCCAGCCACCCTCCCTCCAGCCCCCACCTTCACTCGCCCTCCCTCCAGCCACCCTCCCTCCAGCCACCCTCCCTCCAGCACCCACCCTCCCTCGCCCCCCACTCCAGCCACCCTTCCTCCAGCCACCCTCCCGCCAGCACCCACCCTCCCTCGCCCTCCAACACATACGTGGTAATACTGTATCACATTAACAGGCCCTCTGGCTCAATATTCCAATTCAGCCACATTTATCACATGAATAGTATGAAAATGGGAAACTTTGCGCCTAGCGCATCAGTCGAATCCACGCTTTGTGTCATTCTAGAGATAGTGTGCTAACCATTACACTATCTAAGCACCCTTGATGCAATCACCCTATCCACGGGACCAGACGGATGGCGGAATGAGTTAGAGCGTCTCTCCCCCGTGCTGGTAGATCGTGGGGTCGTGGGTTCGAACCCTGGTCGAGTCAAACCAATGACTTCAAAATTGATACTTGTTGCTTCCTAGCCTGGCACTCGGCATTATTAGGATAGGGCAAGGACTGGTTTGCTCACTGTCAGGATAATGTCACTGAGTGGGATATCAGGTCATGGTGCTGGCGGCCTGGTCTTCCAGTGGGGCAGCACTATAAAGCCACCATGAGTGCACACTGTCACAACTCGGTACCCATCCTGATATGACCTTAGATCTTGCTAGGATGTAAAACAACAACAAACAAACAAACCCTATCCACGCCCACCTGTCTTGGTTGAAAGGTTCTTCGAGTTTTACATCCTGGCAACATCTAAGGTCATATCAGGACAGGTACCGACTTGTGACATTCGCACTCATGGCAACTTTTATTGTGCTGCCCCATTGAGAAATCAGGCCACCAGCACCATGATCCCATATCCCACTCAGTCACATTATCATGACACTGAACTAACCAGTCCTTGCCCTATCCTATTGGTTTGACTCGACTGGGAACCGTGGCACTCACAAACAATCCTTGCAGTTAAGCCGAGCACCAGACTGTTTGTTTGTTTGTTGCTTTACGTCCTAGCAACATCTCAGGTCATATCAGGATGGGTACTAACTTGTGAGAGTACACACTCATGGTGACTTAATAATACTGCACCACTGGGAGAGTAGGTTGCCAGCAAGCACCATGACCCAATATCCTGCACAGTTTATATTATCCTGGTAATGTGCCAGTCCTTGTTCTATCCTATTAATGCTGAGCGCTGGGCTAGGTAGCGACATGTATCCTTTTGATAAGTCATTGGTTTAACTTGGCTGGGGTTCGAACTCCTGACCTTCCGCACCGGGAAATTGGTTGATCCGTGTGCCTCCCGTGCGTGCGGTGAGTGCTCTATCCAGTTGGCTATCCCGTCCGGTTGGACCCGTGTAAAGAGGGGTGCTGTGTAGGAGGGGGGGGGGTGAATGTCTGAGAGTGGGGGTGGGGGGTGGTGGTGGGCTGGAGTTAGACGTGGTTGAGTTAAGAGGCTGTCCAAAGCTGTCAACATTTTCACGGTTGAACAAAGCATATGACAGGGGGGAGGGTCACTGTGAAAGTATCTTTATCATTTAATAAAAGGTTGATATTATTCAGAAAAGATTGGTTTGTATTCATTTGTTTTTTCATTAGTTGATTAAGCTGGGGAATTTTCAATCGCTGGGGAATTTTCAATCGCTGACAATTGGTCTTCCTCATTCCACTGCTCATTTCGCTATTCTCATATTACAAAATGTCAGGGTAGGCAGTGATGAGGATCACCAGTTTTCAAGATGATTTGCACAAGATTTGAATCCTGTGGTTTGAATCCTGCAGTTTGAATCCTGCAGTTTGAATCCTGCGGTTTGAATCCTGCAGTTTGAATCCTGCGGTTTGAATCCTGCGGTTTGAATCCTGCAGTTTGAATACTGCAGTTTGAATCCTGCGGTTTGAATCCTGCAGTTTGAATCCTGCGGTTTGAATCCTGCGGTTTGAATCCCATGATCTACAAAAAAATGGGCGCTCAACTCAGTCGGCCACCACATCCGGGTCGGTAGTAAAATGTTGATGTGTACTACTTTGGGAATGAAGGGGGTCCGGGGTCGGGGGGTGGGGGGGCAGGGAGTCTGGAAAAGTTGTACTACCTTGAAAATGTGGAAAACTTTGGATGGCTGCTACCTCGATTTGGAAAATTATTACGTGGAAGTGTGAGCGGAAGCGAGTACTGAAACCGGAGCGTGTTGTGCTTTAGGATCAGAATGTCAGAATATAAGCACCAGTTGGCAAATTAGCATACCAGGCGTTTACATAAATATGTGTGTATGTATGTCAGGTGTAATACCTTCTACAAATATGAATAGCGATATGCGATTCTTGGCCCTGTATGGTATTCAGCTGTCTTGCTGGAGGTCAGTATATCCCCTCACCTCCCCGCTACTGCTGAGTACAGTGACTGCTGGCGCCACTGGTGGATGTTGGTGACACTAAACAGAGCAGTGTTAGGGTTATTGCTGTGTCATGTAACTCATATGTAATATATATATACATGTATATACGATATGTATATGTATATCATTTATATAAGTGTGTGTATATATAGATATCTATATGTATATCATTTATATATGTGTGTATATGATATAAAGATAATGCATATATATACGGGATGGCCGAATGAGTTAGAGCGTCCGCCTCCCGTGCTGGTAGATCGTGGGGTCGTGGGTTCGAACCCTGGTCTAGTCAAACCAATGAGTTGAAAATTGATACTTGTTGCTTCCTAGCCAGGCGCTCGGCATTAGTAGGATAGGGCAAGGACTGGTGTGCTCAGTGCCAGGATAATGTGACTGAGTGGGATACCAGGTCATGGTGCCAGCGGCCTGGTTTCCCAATGGGCAGCACTATAATAAAGTCGCCATGAGTGCGCACTGTCACACATCGGTACCCGTCCTGATCTGACCTCAGATGTTGCTAGGACGTAAAACAACAACAAACAAAACAAAACAGATAATGCATATGTCATTATATGTATATATATATATATCTATACATGGGTATATCTCCATATGTTATCTAGAATTGTATTTCCATTGGCCACAAAAGATTTAATTGTGAGCTTTTTTTTATTTCATAAGTGTCTGTTGACACATAATTGATTATATGCTTTTATATTCTGTGTGAAAGTGATGGCTGAATAAACGACAAGCAATTCTCGCCGTGAATATGACCTATGCTGTCGACATGGCATACAGAAACCACCAATCACTCAATCAATCTATATATTTATATTATATATGAATATATATAATATATATGTGTATATACATATATATGTACGTGTGCATATATAGCTTTATATCAATCTATTGATAGACATATATATGTATATATTATATACATATCTATTTATGCAGGTATTGCAATACCTCAGGGAGTTTGACACACTGCCCTGCAGAGTTGTAAACCACTGCCTTGTGGTACAGGTTCTTGACAGAACCGAAGGCTAACCCTAGGGAGCAAACCCTAAACAGAAAACCATGTCACTGTGGCAGCATTAAGGGTGGTTGATGTATGGAACTCCCAACATCTCCCGACCAGCCATTGCAGGGACACATAGTTTTGTGCCTGTCTGGACATGTTCTTGCCGGTGTGAAACCTCTATTTGCTCCCCGACAGAGTGCCGCTGGTAACTTGCAAAACCCAGCAGGAATTCAACACTTTTGCAGACAGCTTTCAGCTTTCACCTATTTATATATAAATATATATGGATATATAGATATGTATATGTGTGGATATATATGCATATGTATATATGTGTATGTATATATACCGGACGACGTGGTTGAATCGGTAGAGCATAAGTTCCCAAGCAGAAGGTCAGGAGTTTGAGTACCAGTCAAGTCAAAGCAACGACTTACTAAATTGAAAGTTATCGCTTTCTAGCCAGGTGTGCATGGCCTTACTAGGATAGTGCAAGGGCTGGTTGACTCAGTGTGAGGATAATGTGACTGAATGGGATATTGGGCCATGGTGCCAGTAGCCTGGTCTTCCAGTGGGGAATAACTCTAATGCTGCCAAGAGTGCGCACTGTCACAAATCGGTACTCACCCTGATATGACCATATATGTTGCTAGGACGTAAGACCCCAACAAACAAGAAGCAACAATAACCAATTATATAAGTCATTTGTTTGATTCGACCGGGAACCGAACTCCCGATCTCCCGCACGCAAGGCACGCGCTCTACCGATTCGGCCACTCCGCCCACTACCTTTTGGCAATCCAATTTATATCCTGGAGATAGTCACCTTAAAACAGATATTGCTTAATCTTGACAATCAATCCTCAAGTTTGTTTGGTGTTCGTAAGTCCAGATATATCAGTAGAATACCGGTTCGCAGGACTCGACGAACTTAAAATTCAGTAGACCATAGAAGATGCAACAAATCTACTAGGTTCACACAATATATTTCAAATCCCCCCTGGTCTGCAACCAGCATGGCATTCGTTTATCACAAGACCTTCAACATGACGCGCTGGCACTGTGATTGGCAGAACAAAGTACTTGCTGTTGTTTGTTTGTTGTTGTTTTATGTCCTAGCAACATCTAAGGTCATATCAGGATGGGTACTGACTTGTGACAGTGTGCACTCATGGCAACTTCATAGTGCTGCCCCACTGGGAGACCAGGCTGCCAGCACCCTGAACTGATATCACAGTCAGTCACATTATCCTGACACTGAGCCAAGCAGTCCTTGCCCTATCCTAATAATGTCGAGCGCCTGGCTAGAAAGCGACAAGTTTCAATTTTAAAGTCATTGGTTTGACTTGACTAGGGTTCGAACCCACGATCCCATGGTCTACCAACACGGGAGACGGACGCTCTAACTCATTTGGCCGCCCAATCTGGTCAATCTTGCTGTTGTTGCTATCATCAGTCCGAATGTGTCGTGAAAAAACCCTAAAAACATATATAAATAAAGGAAAGGCTCCCGTCGCTTTCAATTTCCTCAACACTGCAGGGTAGAGCTGCCTTATTGTTATGTCACATGACTCAAAAGAAGAGACCGACGAGCTTTTGGCTTGCCAGAGAGAGAGAGAGAGATGGATGGGATAGTTGTGTGCTTAGAGTGCCCGCTTCCCACGAAACAGGTCCTGGGTTCGATTCCCGGCGTGTTGAATCGATAAGCCAGTATGTTTGTTTGTTTGTTTTGTTGTTGTTGTTTTGTTGTTGTTGTTGTTTGTTTTTGTGTCAAATAGTGGATTAAACAGGGGAAATTTCAATCGCAGATGATAGGTCATTCTCATAACCCCTGCTCAGTGGAGACATTTGCAGTTTGGGCTATTTTCCGTTCCATCCAGTGGTCCACAACTGGTTCATCAAGGGTTGTGGTATGTGCTGAACTGTCTGTGGGGAAGTGCATATGAATGACCCCTTGCTGCTTATCGGAAAGAATAGCATATGTGGCAGCAGTGGGTTTCCTCCAAAGAAATATGACAGAATGATCATATGTTTGACGTCCAATAGCCGATGATAAAAATCAATGCGCTCTAGAGGGGTCGTGAAACAAAACAAACTCTCCTTTTCTCATTCCTCTGCTCCTTGCTACTACCTCACTAGACCAGGTAGTGACTAGTATACATTTTGAAGTCATTTGTTTGACTCGGCCTGGGTTCGAACCCGCAACCTGGGGATTCGAATCCTGGGGTCCAATTACATGTTGTTACATTATCTAGCCTGCCTGGCGGTGTTACCACGATACACGGCAGGATTGGTTGCCTCAGGATCAGGATAATACTATTGAGTGGTATATCGACGTATGGTACTGGCTGCCTGTGGGGCAACAACTATAAAGCTGCACTTGGATAAGTTTTGATATAATCTCATTAAATGCGGGATAGGATTAGGATGGTGGATAGCCGAAGAGGTGAGCAGTCACTTTGTATGCAACGGATTGTGGTGTTGACACAGGCCAAGTCAAGCCCAATATACTGAAGCCCCTGTCACACCTCGCCGGATTGAGCAACGGACAGAATTGTCTAGTCCGGTGGTATTCGGGCATGATAAGTTTCAAAATGTGTCAAAATGTTGCAATATCGGGTCAAAGGCCGCCGGACGAACAGACATGGAATGGACATGGAACTGACATGGAACTGACATGGAATGGACATGGAACTGACATGGAACGGACATGGAACGGACATGAAACTGACATGGAACGGACATGAAACGGACATGGAACGGACATGAAACGGACATGAAACGGACATGAAACGGACATGAAACGGACATGAACGGATAGCCAATGGACGAAACAAACTCAAAGCGGACAAGAACTGCACACATCAATCTGTCGGCATCCATTCCAAGTTTTGTGCATGTTCAAAACTTGTAACGGATCAGGCCAGATATCAATGGATATCAATGGATATGCAATGGACACAAACCGGACTTTGCCGGATATCAACGGACTTTGTTCGGTTTCTTTCTGTTTCCTCAAATCCAGCGAGGGGGCTTTAAACATTGAATCTTGTCGCTACATAGCCTGGGGCTCAGCCATGGAGGGATAGGGCAAAGAGTAGTGGAATATGGAAGACCAATAGCTTGCAGTTGAAAATTCAAAGAATGTGGAAGACCAATGGTTTGCAGGTGAACATTTTCCCATGCCTCGATGAATGAAACAACAATAAATAATATGGCTACGGCTAAATAATTCCAATCGGGTCTGGCAACTGAAAGTTATGGTTATCAGTCATCAGCGTAGACATCACATACTTGCAGGATTCAGAAGATTTTGTGAACCGAGTCGGCTTGTCAGAGAAGTCACGGTCTACTGATTCCATGGTTTATGAGACTCAAACTAGCCAATTGCCAAGTTTCGCACCATTTGCTGCGTGAATGTTTGTAAGGTAGATTGTTTCTTTGTTTGTCGGAGTTTTATGTCCAGGCAACATCTAAGGTCATATCAGGATGGATACCATCTTTTGATAGTGCGCACTCATGGCAACTTTATAGTGCTGCCCCACTGGAAAAACAGGCTGTCGGCAATATGAGTCAATATCCTATTCAGTCACATTATCCTGACACTGAGCCAGCCAGTCCTTACCCTATACTATTAATGCCAAGCGCCAGGCTAGGAAGCATCGAGTATCAATTTGTCATTGGTTTGACTCGACCTGGAACTAAACTCCCAACACTCCACAACCGAGGCCCGCGCTCCACCCATTGGACTAGCCTATTTGCAGTTCTCTGTGCTTTGCGAATTAGCGGAAGAATGATCATTATATGCAGAGCTGCTCTGAGAATTGCTGAGAGCATGCTGATCACCACTCAATATTCATGAAAATTGGGCAATAGATATGAACCAGGTAGGTGAAAATTGTAGTTTCAAAGATGAATATGGTCAAATTTGAGTGATTTGCAGAGGTTTTTGGTCGGCGAAATAAAAGAATTCGGAGCAAATTTCATTAAACTTCTATTTGTCAGATTCAAAAGATTTGAAGACCCAGATGAAGAATATTTCATCTACATGACAAGGCTAAGCAACAATAGCTCAACAATAGACCTAATATTAACCAACTCAAACCATGCCAGAAAATGGGGCACTAGAAGCTGGGGTATAAGCGACCACAAACTAGTATATGTAACCAGGAAAAAGCTCAAAAGCACAAATCACTATGAATACAAAATGGGCAGGTCCCTAACAAACTACTCAGAAGATACATTAAAAAATCATCTGCACCAAAACATAAACAACATCACACAAAACAGAGATGATGTTGATATCTATTGGGACAACATCATCACAGAAATAAGAAAATCAACTGATGAGATGTGTCCCATGAAGAAAATAAAAGTTTAAAAAAAAACAAGACCCTTGGGTAGACAAAGACCTGCTAACACTCATCACAACCAAAAGTAAACTGGGTGATAAAGCAAAACGCACAGAAACAATAGAAGACAAACTGGCCTACCGCATCGCCAGAAACAACTCTCTCAAAGCTGTGAGAACAGCAAAAAAGAAATACATAATAAAGCAGGACAAAGACTGGGGAAGCAACACAAACAAATTCTGGAAAAATGTAAACCTATTATTCCCAAAAAATAACAAAGAAGAGCATACAAACTTCCAAGATAACGAAGGGGCAATGCTCACAGACAAAGATGCAGCAAACAAACTGAACAGACACTTTGCCACAATAGGGCAAAAGCTGTCAGAAAAATTCAAAATAAGATAGGAAAACACATCAGGAACTGTGGAGAACGAAATCCCCACCTGCAAAACAGATATGATAGAAGTAAAAAAATTAATAAATGACATAGACACGAATAAACCAAGTGGAATAGATGAAATACCAACCAAAATACTGAGAGAGGCACTCCAAGCCATCCCGGCCACCATAGTAGACCTATTCAACATCTCCTTTGAGCAGGGGAGTTTTTATCTCAGCCTGGAAAATGGCAACCATCACCCCCATTCACAAAGGTGGAGACAAACAAAACATGGGAAACTACAGGCCAATATCAATTCTTCAAACCCCAGGCAAGCTCATTGAAAAAGTGTTACATAGACACATCAATGAACACCTGGAAAAAAATGATATACTAAACGAAAGACAAGGGGGCTTCAGGAAACTGCACTCCACATCAAAAACAATAGCTAACCTAACAAATGACATAATGGCATCAATGAACCAGAAACAATTAGTTGGAGCCGCCTTCATTGACTTCAGCAAAGCATTTGACACAGTAGACCACAAAATACTACTGGAAAAACTAAAAACCATGGGCATAAAATCCAACACTATGGATTGGATAAGATGCTACCTGAACAACAGGCAACAGAAAACAAAAATAAACAATACACTATCAGACAACCAACCTGTCACATGTGGTGTACCCCAAGGGTCAGTGTTAGGGCCACTACTCTTTATAATCTATATAAACGATCTTGAAAAATGGTTGCAAACTGAATGCCTCCAACTATATGCAGATGACACAGTCATATACGCAAATGGCACCACAGAAAGAGGTAATAACTAAACTAAATAAACTCCTACTAAAACTAGATGAGTGGTGTGAGTCCAACAAAATAACCATCAACACAAGCAAATCAAAAACAGTACTCTTCTCGCATAAACAAATGCCAGAAAGAAAACTACACTGTAAGTTAGGAAACCAAACACTAGAAAATGTAGACCATTACAAATACCTAGGCCTTGAGTTGGACAGCCAACTAAACTACAACCTATGTATAAATAAAATTATACAAAAAGTAAACCACAAACTGTGGCTATTTGCAAAGCTAAGAGACTACATGACACAAGAAATGTCAATAAAAATCTTCAAGGGCATGGTGCTCCCCTATTTTGACTATGGAGATGTAAACTACATGGGTGCGAGAAAAGAACTACTAAAAAAACTGCAAACACTGCAGAACAGAGCCCTAAAAATCTGTCTAAGAGTAGACAAGCTGCACCCAACCTATGACATACACAAAAGAACCAAAGTGAAACTACTAGAAAATAGGAGAATAATTCATTTGAAATAGCATATAGCTATAGTCAAAACATTAAACTTCTAACAAAACCACAAAGGGCTACTAGAGCAAATAATGCACCACTACTAAAGCAGACCAGAAGCCAAATAAAAGCTCATGAGAGAAGCACGCTGGAAATGGCTGCCAAGGTGTGGAATGCCCAAACAGTAAAGGAACGACAAATATCTGACCTAAAAACTTACAAAAAATATCTGTGCAAAATAAGGCTAGGAAACCCCCAGTAAGCTGCACTGCAAAGGGGCATGTGATAGGTCATGGCCCACCAGCGGGATGCCCAATGGAAGGTAACCATGCCAAAAGTAGCCAGATAACACACCACACATCAACGTACAAGCCTATGATATGTAAATAGGAGTAGGCTAGTCTAGTAATAAGAGTAGAAAAATAAATACATATATACCAAGAAAATCCAAAAAAACTAACATAGACTACTAATGATACCAACCAATTATCTATCTGCTACTGAAATGCAGGCAATCAAATACCTTATCAGCAGCCACTGTGTGGTAAGATAACACCAACACTACATCTGGCCAGCATTGAAAACAAGCCTGCGTACCCATGCTTATATGCTATGGACAGTATAAATACAGCCTCAATAACAATTTTTTTTTTTAACCGATGAAAAGACAGCTTGTTAATAGCGCTAAAAGGGGGCCACAGCAAAGCGAAGAGTAAAGGCCCAGTCACACCTTACTGGATTGGAGAAACGGACAGAAAACGGTTTATATACGGTTGGCATCCGGCATGTCGGTTATCTGTCTGGTGGTGTCCGGTGGTGTCCAGTACAAGTTTTGAACATGCACAACATTTGTACCGGACACCGCCGGACTAACGTGTACAGTTGGTGTCCGGTTTAAGTCTGTTTAGTCCATTTTGTCTGGTTCATGTCGGTTACCCATCCGTTATGTCTCCGGTTTTCTTCCTGAATAGTCCATTGATGGTGTTGGGGGAATTTGATCTGTCGTTTTTTTCAGCGCGTCCATGAACAGTCCGGTATGTGTCCGTTTGGTGTTCGGTCCGTCCATTTGACATTCGGTTGCCGTCCGGTTCTCGTCCAGTTCTCGTCTGTTGGCTATTCGTTAATGTACGTTCCTTTTCCGTTTAGCGTCTATTTCATCCGGCGGCCATTGCAACAGTTCGACACATTTCGATACATATTGATACCGAACACCACCGGACTAGACAATTCTTTGTTCGGTGGTGTCCGGTACTCAGTTTGGTAAGGTGTGACTGGGGCTTAATGGATACGGCAAAAGTTGAGTAAACACTGCCATGCGTAGCTGTTCGAATAGCCAGTGCACTACCCAATATGCCACCCCACCCGGTCTGTCAGGTAGAAGGCTAACTAAGGCTCCAGTCACACTACGGCTTGCGACCACTTGGAATCACGAGTGGCCTCCTTGCGACAGAACCCCAAAAAAGGGGGAAAAACAATGGCTGCCGACACCTCGGCGACCTCCGTGTGACCATTTTGTTTGAAAGTAGTTTGCAGGTTCTGTACCAAAAAAACCCAGACGGGATGGCCGAATGAGTGTGGTAGACCATGGGATCGTGGGTTCCAACCCTGGTCGAGTCAAACCAATGACTTAAAAAATTGATACTTGTCACTTCCTAGCCCGGCGGTCAGCATTATTAGGATAGGGCAAGGACTGGTTGGCTCACTGTCAGGATAATGGGACTGTGTCGGATATCAGGTCATGGTGCGGGCAGCCTGTTCTCCTAGCGGGGCAGCACTATAAAGTCGCCATGAGTGCGCACTGTCACAAGTTGGTTCCCGTCCTGATATGACCTTAGATGTTGCTAAGATGTAAAACAACAACAAACAAGCAAAACAAAACAAAACTCATTGCGACCAACATTCTCCCTGGAAATAGTCTATTATGATACGTCAATGGACTATCCCAGTGGCACAGCACTATAAAGCGGGTGAGGCCAACGAAAAATACCCCCTTATATTTTGTGGAAAAATATAATTCAAATTCAAATTGAATTCAAATTGTCACAAGTCGGTAGTCATTCTGATAATACCTCAGATATAAGTAGGACAATATGAAGAGTTCAGGTGCAAATCCCCCTAAAAGCCCATCCAAATATTTAATTAAAGTATAATATTTGTATCTGAAGGTAATTTTAATTCTCACTAATTCCACTTTTCTTGTAATGAAATGATAATGGATCAATGAACAAGAAGATAGGAAAGTAAACAAAAAATGTTGTGTAGTTGATTTCAATGTTTATCTCAATTTGTGGAATGACGTTTATGGAGTTTGGCGCCTGAGCCCCTCATATATATCCAATAAATCTAACGCAACAAGATATCAAATGCAGGACAAATGAAGTAAGCCAGTACAGCATCTGATATCCCACTCAGTCACATTATCCTGACAATGAGCCAACCAGTCCTTGCCCTATCCTAATAATGCCAAGCACCAGGCTAGGAAGTGACAAGTGTCTATTTTTAAGTCATTGGTTTGACTCGACCAGGATTAGAACCACCGAATCTCCACTATGAGTTTGTGGGTTCGACTTAAAAATTGATACCTGTCACTTCCTGGCCTGGCGCTCAACATTATTAGGATATGGAAAGGTCTGGTTGGCTCAGTGTCAGGATAATGTGATTGAGTGGGATATCAGGTCATGGTGCTGGTGGCCTGGTGTCCCAGTGGGACAGCACTATAAAGTCGCCATGAGTGCACACTGTCCAAGTTGGTACCCATCCTTATATGAGCTGAGATCTTGCTATGGCGTAAAACCATAAAAAACAAATAAACAACAGCAGTACAGCATCATCACACTTCTCCTGACCTCTCCCAACCTTTCTTTCTCTTTCGAGAAAGTAAGATAATCGCAACAACAACAACAATTCAATTATCCATGACGGATCGGCCCTGATTATTGACAACTAGTCTAGAATATGAATATTGATGGGGATAATCTTCGTTTACTATAAATTGGCACTGATCAAACCTGTTCTAAGATGGCGACGGTGGCGCCGCCTATCGGACGCTATCGACACCAAGCGCCTGGCGTCTCATTTCGCCATCTAGTGGTAAACGCTTGAAACAAAATGATTCATCGCTAATCGCTAGGTGGCACCACCCGCAAAGGGTTTCCATTCTCTGCAAGTGATCATTGGGTGGAAACCGCACTTGAAGTTGTCACACTTCGACGTATGGCCTTAGCGTGTGCCGATGTATGCGATTTGTGACAAACACGTTGGCATACGGCATCATACATTGGGCATATGTCGAGTACGCTCGGGATACGGTGTCATAGGTCGTCATAGGTCGACGTAGGTCGAGCCGCTAAAAATTGTTTGCGCATGTTCAAGATTTTCAACGTATGTCGCCGTCTGGCTCATTTTTTTTCTTGAAGATTTATACTGCCTAACATGGATAAGCCTGAATAGACTTGTTTTCACCATGAGACAGTTTGTCGATAGAAAGCCCGAGTCTACTCTTTTACCGACCCAAGGGATTTTTAACCTCCCACACCACATAGGCATGGTATGAGAGCAACTGGCCTTTGATGACGCTGTAAGTTCTACACAGCGGTGAAAATCCAAATCGACAGAGGTGGGGGGGCATGGGGAATCGAACCACCGACCTTCAGATTAGGAGTCTGACCTAGAAAAAAGTCAGACACTCTAACCACTCCACCACAGAGAACACCACAATGCTTGGTGTATGCTCAGCCTACGTTGGCGTATGTTAATCACACATTAGGGGTAGGTCGGGATAGGTTGGAACACGTTAGATGTATGTTCAGCCTGTTGGGAATGTGCAGTCTGCATACAACCAACGGATGCATAACATACTCCAAACTTACTTCGAACATATGCCTGCATTATCTCCAGCATACTTAATGTATGCGGCATACTTCTAGCGATGGAGTAACATACGTAACATTGGTCAGCATACCATCAGCGTATGCGAAAGTTTTGCAAACGTTTTGCGAACGTTTTGTGAGGCACATGAATGCTCTCACTAGGTCAGAGATACGTTCTGCATACGTTACTTATATTGTGTGTACGTTGTGTGTATGCCCACAGTGTGAAAAGTTTGGTGTATTTCAACACGTTACGCACACGCCGGCGCCATACATCATAGTGTGACAGGGCCTTTACGTTTCAAACTAAAGCCATGGTCACAGAGCCGTTAGTGGACGTAGGTGAACGCAGTGGAGTCTAATGTAGTTGAACGTAGTTGAACGTGGTTGAACATACCGGCATCCATACTTTTCCTTGATGTTACTTTGGTGATAATATGGGTGAGCCGTGATGTCCGATTAAATTTGGGGACATGTTCAAAAGAGCGGTACGTTAGATGCTGAATTTTGAACGTAGTAGTACGTAGTAAAACGTAGTAGAACGTAGTATAACGTACCTCTTAATGTATTCTATCATACTCTAGCATACTCTAGCATACTCTAGTATACTCTAGCATACTTTGACCCGCACAAAACCATGGCTGTTCCACGTTGTGCATGCCGTGGTCACATAGCCGTTAGTGGAGGTCCTACCACTCTGTGGGGGTGGTGGTAGGACAGGGGTGGCGGTGTGGGTGTGGGTGGGGGTGGAGGTGGGGTCCTTGCATGAACATCGCGGACGCGTGAAAGCTGAGTCGCCCAAGGAAGAGATGACAGTGTCAGAGCCCCCCACCTCACCATCCCCCCCCACCCCGGCAAATCAGATGCAATGCAAAGCATTATGACAAACCCGATTTGGGGAAGCAAGGGGTAATGCCGCTCACTCGGAATTTGAAATAATATAATATTCTCTGTGCATGCATACCTATATATCCATAAGTATATACATCAGTGTATACACAATTACAATAATAATGACAATTATGTAATTAATAATGACATTAATAATGACATTAATAAGGATGACAGAAATAATGATAATGATAATGACAATAATGGTAATAATCATGGCAATAATAATTGATACAATATAGATACTAATATAGCTAACCCTAATCTGGCATGTTCACTGATCTCCCTCTCTGAACTAACCCCCAACCCCCGGTAAACTGGCCACTGCATATGAAGGGGTGTAAAGGGTGTGTGTGTGGGGGGGGGGGGGGGTGGCGCAGTCACACAGGGTTTGCCAGTGACCTACATATACGCCCATGGCTGACTGGAGGAACCCCTACTGTGATGTGATTGGTTGGTTATAGCAACACAGTAATTAACACAAGGAACCTGGTCCATAACCATTAAGCACTAATATTTAATGTTGTTTCACAAATTGGTTGCCTAACTAAATATCCTGACACTCTCTTGAAGATCTATACTGCCTATCATGGATAAGCCTGAATAGGCTTGTTTTCACCATAAGACAGTTTGTCGATAGAAAGCCAGAGCCTACACTTTTACCGCCCCAAGGGATTTTGAACCTCCCACACCACATAGACATGGTATGAGAGCAACTGACCTTTGATGACGCCATAAGTCATACACAGCGGTGGAAATCCAAATTGGCAGAGGTGCGGGCACAGGGAATCGAACCACTGACCTTCAGATTAGGAGTCCGACCTAGAAAAAAGTCAGACACTTTAACCACCCCGCCACAGAGAACACCACAGGTACACTAATTAGGGATCTTAATATAATTGTTTCCTTTCCTGTGATATGTTCTACTGGTAAAACTAGTCCAAACTCATTGTGCTACAGGCATATTTGTCATTTCACTACATAATCTTATATAAATTTCGAACTTGGTAATTAACTCGGTGGTCAAATTTTGACCGTAGCTAAAAGGAGGTAAGCTCTCCAACCTGGTTACACAGTTCATATTTCCATAAAGTAAAACCTTCTTTCGTGTTGCTTTACGTCCTACCCACATCTAAGGTCATATCAGGGCGGGTACCCGCTTGTGACAGTGCACACTCATGGTGACTTTATAGTGCTGCCCCACTGGGAGACCTGGTCGCCAGCACCATGACCTGATATCCCACCCAGTCACATTATCCTGACACTAACCACTACACCATTGCGCCTTGTTGTGTGCGCCAGGTTGAGTAACTATTACTAGAATTATGTATTTATATATTATTGGGGAGTTGATTTGTTGATTTGTTGATTGTTATATTTATCAAGCTGATATTTAAGAACAGTATCAGAGGCTTTTTCCCCAATTAGGGTTAATTACCTTCAACAAATGTTATAACATTGCACAGCATATTAACAACAACAAATAGCGAAATATGTGCATTTGCATTCCATGAAAATTTGTATTCCTTAAGAATAAAAAGTAAAAAATGCCATCGCATATAACATGATGAATATTTCGCATTAATTCAGGACTAATTGCTTTCAACAATTATTGCACATCATACAATTCCAGTAGAAAATAGGCCATACATGCAATGTCTAGAGCAAAACAGACGAACAGTTCAGGCGGAAAACCACGTCAATGCCAAGCAAAAAAAAGTAGCTTAAATAAAAGATTTTTGCCTGAAAATAATTTTAATTCTCACTAATTCCACGTTTCACACGATCATATGGTCATGGAGCAATAAACAAAAAAGTAGGAATGTAAAAAATAATATTACTTTTTTCTAGTTTTTATTCCAATATTTATCTCCATTTTTGGATTGGCGTTTAGATGGTGTTGCGCCTGAACTCGTCATTCTGACATTAAACCAAATTGATACCAAAGTGGAGGCAACACCAAGGTTCGAACTCGGGCTACTGGATTCAAAGTGCAATGGGCTAACCACTACACCATGGCGCCTTGCTGCGTGTGTTTTCCTGTATTAAGCATCAGAACCCCCAGGTTGAGTAACTTCTACTAGAATAATTTAATTATTGGTGTGTTAATTGATACATTTATCTTGCTGTAACTTAATTCAAAGGGTTTTCTTCCCATTTAGGATTAATTACCTTCAACACATGTTACCACATTGCACATGATATCAAACAATACTGATATCAACTTCCCGTCTAGGGTTAATTACCTTCAACATAAACGAGACGGGATGGCCGAATGAGTTAAGGCGTCTGTCTCCCGTGTTGGTAGACCATGGTCGAGTCAAACCAATGACTTAAACATTGATACTTGTTGCTTCCTAGCCAGGCGCTTGGCATTATTAGGATAGCGCAAGGACTGGTTGGCTCAGTGTCAGGATAATGTGACTGAGTCGGATATCACGTCATGGTGCTGGTGGGCTAGTATCCCAGTGGGGCAGCACTATAAAGTCACTATGAGTGCACACTGTCACAAGTCGGTACCCCTCCTAATATGACCTTTGATGTTGCTAGGACATAACACAACAACAAACAAACCTTCAACATAATTAATGTAACACATTGCCCAGCATCTCAAACAAGAAATAATGGAATAACTGCATAATTTTGTATTTCATGAATATTTGTCTTCCATAAAAATAAGAAGTTCAAAAAGTAATTTTGTCTAAAATTAGGATTATTTTCTTTTATTCAACAATTGTAATTTTTGGACATCATACGCTTCCAGTAGAAAATAGAGCAGACATGACATGTCTACATTAAGACTAACCAAATTGACACCAAAAGTAGAGGCACCACCGAGGTTCGAACTCAGGCTCCTAGATTCAAAGTCCAATGTGCTAAACATTACACCATGGCACATTGTCCAATTACATAAGCCATATCAAAAACCATCAAGTTGACTAACTTGTGTAGGATTTAATAGAGTTTAAAGTTGCATAATCCGATGCTTTTGAGTTTTTGCTATTTTCTGAGATACCAGACTAATCGTTATAATCTACTATATTTTAATTTGAAGTAACTTTGATTTTAAATGGCTAAGTTTGGAGATATTTGATATTAAAACATGCCAAAATAATGTTGGCAAGCACGCCAAAACTCTGACACCATAGACTTCAGTAGTAACGGTTTCTATTAATTGACTTATTATGCCCTTCTATGCAGCAACAAATGCTTAATAAGTGCACCAGTTGAATATGTAGAATCAAATCTAGATAAGTGTTTTTGTCTTGAAAATTTGATGTTTTCATCGGACTATGCAACTTCAGTTTTTGTAATCTTTCTGGGATAAATATATTAAATTAATTGTTATAATCGACCTTACTTTAATTTAAGTAACTTTTATTTTAAAAGGCTACCTTTTGAGATATTTTAAGTGCAAACATGTGAAATTAATCTTGGCAAGCACACAAACACTCTGACACCATATGCTTTTGCATTAACAGGTTCTGTTCTATTGATTCAGTATTCCCATCTATGTGGCAACAGACTTACTTACTTACTTACTTATGCCTACCGCCCAACTTTGGGCATAGGCCATGAACAAGGGCTCTCCAGTTATCCTGGTCCTGGGCCATCTTCTCCAGCTGTCTCCATGTATGGCCATACCTCTTCACATCTGCCTCCAGGTCATGGTGCCAACTGTTTCTTGGCCTGCCTCTCTTCCTTTTCCCCTGTGGATTCCAGGAGAGTGCATGTCTTGCAGTGTTGGATGCAGGCTTGCGAAGGGTATGGCCAACCCATCTCCAGCGTCTCCGAAGGATCTCCTCCTCAACAGGTTGCTGTCCTGTTGAGGAGGACTATGACGCTTTAATTAACTTACTCCATCCTGTCAGCGATGATGATGGTGCTTTAGGATGCAATATACTGTATTGTCTTTTGATCAATATCTTTTTGTTTCCATGACCCAATATCCCACTCAATCACATTATCCTGAGATTCAGGTGACCAGTCCTTGTCCTATCCTATTAATGCCGATCGCCAGGCTAGGTCAGGACAAATATCAATTATATAAGTCATTTGTTTGACTCGACCGGGAACTGAACTCCAGATTTCCCGCATGCGAAGTACTCGCTCTACCAATTGCTTTGACTCAGGGCTATTTTCTGTTCCAACCATTGGTCCACAACTGGTTCATCAAATTCTGTGGTATCTGCTGTCCTGTCTATGGGATAATGCATATAAAAGACCCCGTGCTGCTTATTTGGAAAGCGGAGCCTATTTGTCGGGAGAGGGTTTCCTCCAAAGAAATAGGTCAGAATTACCATATGCTTGACGTCCAATAGCTGATAATGAAAATCAATGTGATCTAAAGGCATTGTTATATCAAAAAAATTGACAACAAAAAGATATTGCATCAGGGAGCATAGGTGCCAGTTGCCCGGTCTCCCATTGGGGCAGCACTATAACTTCGCCATGAGCGCGCATTGTCACAGCTGGTACCTGTCCTGATATGACATTAGATGTTAGCAGGATGTAAAACCCCAAATAAACATTAGAGTCTCCTAGATGGCGGTAAAAGTGAGAGGCCTCTGACAACTGGAGATTGCATTGCCGGCAATACTCACCAGGTGGCAGCACTATGGGCGATACAGTTGTAGTTTAGGAGTGACCGACCGGGTGGCAGCACTGTGGGCGACACATTTGTAATTTAGGACTGACTCACCAGGTGGTGCGCCGACTAGGCAATCAGTCCAGCAGGGCAGTCTGCTTTAAGCCGACAGAATGGCAGAGAACATTTAAGGTCATATCAGGACAGCAACACAGCCACACAGCAACACAGTCACACAGGTACACAGCTACACGGTCATACAACCAAACTGCCAACCAGTGACACAGTAATACACCCACACAGACACAAGGTGACAGAGCAGTGCTGGCACAAATCCGCACAATTGTATAGCCAGACAGTGACAGCGCCACTCAGCAACACAGCGACAGAGTTTCAGAGTGTCAGAGTGACTCAGCGACACATCGACACAGTGAGCTAGCGACAGAGCAAGAGAGGAAGAGAGTGCAAGAGCCAGGGACAGGCAAGCAAGAGAGCAAGAGGACAAGAGAAACAGAGATACAGGGACAGAGAGACAGAGAGACATAGAATAAGGAAGCAAGAGAACAACAGAGCAAGGGTGCAAGACAACAAGAGAGCAAGGGAGCAAGGGAGCACGAGAGCAAGATAACAGAGAACAGGAGAGCAAGAGAGCGAAAGAGCGAAAAAGCAAGAGAGTGAGAGAGCAAGATAGCCAGAGAGTGAGAGAGTGAGAGAGCAAGAGAGTGAGAGAGCGAGAGTGCGAGAGAGCGAGAGAGTGAGATAACAAGAGAGGAAGAGAGGAAGAGAGCAAGAGAGCAAGAGAGCAAGTGAGCAAGTGAGCAAAAGAGCAAGAAAATATAATACAGAGAACAGCCAAAGATAGGAAAAGCAAGCTGGACACTGCAAATTGGAGTGAATTAGTGTGAATAATGTAAATTAGTGCTCTCATCAATGCATATAATTGAGCGCCTTTACCAGAAAGCCATTAAGCTTACAAGACGCACCGACTGCAACATTCATGAGATACATCCACTTATATATCCAAGTCATACTAGTGTTTGTGACTGCTTGCAACCACTTTGCAACTGCAAAGAAAGGTTGGGTGCAAAGAGGTTACAAGTGGAGGCAGAGTGGTCGCAAAGTGGTCACAATTGGTATTAAGTGGTCACAAAGTGGTCCTCAATGGTCGCACATCTCATTCCGACAATTTTAGCGGCAAGGAGGTTACATCAACTGTACTAAAAACCTCCTTGCAACCAAAATGGTCACCGAGAGCTCAACGACCATTGCTTTGGTCGCAAGGAAGTCACTGGTTACTGTTGGTTCTTTGGTTGAAAGTGGTCGCAACGTGGATGCAAGCGGTCGCAAGCCGTAGTGTGACTGGCTTTAATTCCCTAACCTGCACTTGTTAGCACAGGGTATTTGGAACAAAGTTTGTTTTATTTAATGACGCCTCCAGAGCACATTGATTTTTATCATCGGCTTTTGGACGTCAAACATATGGTCGTTCTGATATATTTCTTTGGCGGAAACCCGCTTCTGCTACATAGGCTTCTCTTTCCGATAAGCAACAAGGGGTCATTTATATGCACTACCCACATACAGGACAGCACATCCCACACACAGCCTTTGATGAACCAGTTGTGAACCATTGATTGGAATGGAAAATAGCCCACACTGAAAAAGGGTCCACTAAGCAGGATCGATCGTATGACCGCAGCCTTCACAGGTGGACACTATACCGCCTGAGCTACGTCCCGCTCACCCCAGGGCCTCTGGGTACTGGGTAGGTCTAGACTTTCTGTGGTCTGGCCTATATTAGGCTAGCTGCCAGACATATATAAGCCTATTACAGGGACACACAAAGGATGTCTGCACTCCTCGAAATGACGTCATGTCACATGATCCGGTCTGGTATTGCATGGGGGCGCGAGGAAGGGTGGGAGGGAGGGTGGGTCGGGTTTATTGTAGTGTAGAGGGAGAGGAGGATGCTGGCGTACACCTGAGCCAGGTGTGAAGAAGAGGAGGTGTGAGAGTAGTCTTAGATCGCCTCGGGATAGAACACTGATATGCAGAGAGCAGAGAGCAGGGAGCAGGGCGGAAGGTTGGGAGTTTGGTTCCCGGTCGAGTCAAACCAATGACTTTAAAATTGATACTTGTCGCCTCCTAACCTGGTGCTTGGCAGTAATAGGATAGGGCAAGGACTGGTTAGGTCAGTGTCAGGATAATGTATTCTTGTATTTCTCAAGACTGTTTCCACTGGGAATTGATATATACACTTCTCAGCTATTGGAGTGACTAACACAACAATACTCAATGGGTTGGCAATTTGATTCCAATGGCTAGGACTCACACGCTTGCCGGTGCAATACAAAAGACAAATAGGTTTGTTTGTTGTTGTTTATCGTCCTAGAAACATCTAAGGTCATATCAGAACGGGTACCGACTTGTGACCGTGCGCATGCATGGCAACTCTATAGTGCTGTCCCACTGGGAAACCAGGCGGCTGGCACCATAACCTGGTATCCCACTCTGTCACATTATCCTGACACTGAGCACACCAGTCCTTGCCCTGTCCTAATAATGCCGAGTGCCTGGCTAGGAAGCGACAACTATCAATTTTTAAGTCATTGGTTTGACTAAACCAGGGTTCGAACCCACAACCCCATGATCTACCAGCACGGGAGACGGACGCTCTATCTCATTCGGCCACCCCGTCTGGTCCCAAAAGACAAATAGGAGGCGAGTGAGGCCGGGTCAACTCATGAGGTACCTTATATAAGTGGGTAGAGGCGCCTTTTATAAGTGGGTAGGATGCAGATCCTCTATTCTCAACTGTCTTCTGGTTACAGAAAGAGAGGGCGCCCTCGTCTCCGGTTCAAGGATACCATCAAGAGAAACCTGAAGCTGAGAGACATTAAGACCGACTCATGGACATCACTCTCACATCAGAGAGCTAAATGGAGAACGGCAGTCAAGTAATGAAAGCAGTCTTTGTCGCATCACAACCGACAGCATGATGATGATGATGAGAGTGCTTCGTGGGGAACAACAGGACTCAGGCGAAGGGTGTTCAGGCCCGCAGCACACAACTGGGCTATTTCCATATTACGATAGTGAAAACTAATTATTTCCTTTATTTGTAGCAAGTCAAATAGTAATTTGTGACCTTACTATAAAAAGGTTCTATATGACAAAGTCACTGAATTGGTGTTATGGATGTAAAATTGGTGTTATGGATGTACAAAAGGCTATCATGCAGTTACACAACTGTTTCTCAATTGGTATTTTTCACTGAGATATATTAAAAATAATCTGCTTTGCTATCATGCAGTTGCACAGCTTCTGCTTTGCTATCATGCAGTTACACAGCTCGAAAGCACCATTTTGTCATAGAGAACCTTTTTATAGTAAGTTCGCAAATAGTTGTTGCCTCTGTGTATTAAACATGTTACCATGACTAAATGCATTTAATCTATCCCAGAAACTATATCAAAGGTATGCTTGTAAGTTGTATGATTTTGTTCTAAAGTGAAAATCTGAACTCATTGACATTTTGCATTTACCCAAACTTTTCTCAAATTTTGTTCAACATTTATTTCTTGGAAGGCCTAATCTTGTTTGGTTATCTGTAATCAATAAAATCTTGTTTGAATTTGTTGTGCATGTTAAAATGATGTTCTGGATGTGTGTTTGAATACATTGTTACACAAGTGATATTAACATATCGCTCAATTTGCATGAGATCAAAATCAAAAAATGAAATAACTTTTTCTAAAACTCTGACATATGCTCGACATGTACATTTTCAATATGAAGATTCACTCTGCTATCATTTGGATTGATTTCTGCTATTATTTGGAAGGCTTTAACTGTTGGTTTCCACGTCACACTTTAGTGCCCACTTTCATCACAGAATTACCATATACATTTTTGTTATAAATTGATAAATAGCTGGATCATGAATGAATATATATATATATACATATATATATATATATATATATATAAATAGATATCTATATATATGGGTCATTCTCTGAAAATGGACACCTGTGGAAGGCTGACATGGAAACAGAAAGTGAAAACATTCCATACAATTGCAGAAAACATTCCAAATAATAGCAAAATCCATATTCATATGAAGGTTTACATATTGTGCATATGTCAGAGTTGACACATTTCACTTTAACAAAATTCAATCTGATACAAATTGAGCAATACGTTGCCACCACTCCCTATGCTTTATTACTAACCTTGGTTGCTAAGCTTAGATGCATATTGATGGCAAAACAAAAGAAAATCGATAATTGTCACATAAAGTTACTTATTGTGAATTTCCATTTTGTATTCTATAAGTAATGTATATATATGTGTTATTTTTAAATGGGGAAAGCACCTCATAAGTATTGTACTTCTGCGTTCTCCTTTTTCATGTGACAAAATCACTGATATAAATATCAACTTGTGTACATTGATCATGTGGAAAAAAATATGTTATTATTATTATTTTTATATTGACAAACACCCATCCTCCTCCCACCTACACCAACTCTTGCAGTGTTGAGACTTATGGGCGCCCCCCCCCCCCGCGCCCCCTCCCCCCCCAACCATATGTTTCTTTGAAAGGTTCTGGATGTTCTACTTAGGAGCATCTGTTTGTCCTTCCTAGATGCTTTGTTTTCACAGCCAGTCTATCAGGCCACGATGAAATGCTGGGCATTATGGTGTGTGCATATGACTGCGGAGACCATCACTTTGTGCAAATGTTGAATCAGGTGTGCTTCGGGTGTGTGTTTACTATGACGTAAGCGTATCACGGAATGGGACTAGATGAAGTGTACATCTATATATATATATATATATGTGCTATATAAGTGATTATGTGAATATAACTAAAGAATAGCCCCTAAATGTTTCTGTGCTCCTTCTGGGCACCACCTGCTCGCTTCCCAACACCCCTTATTCTGAACAGGCCCCCCCTGTAACCGGACACTCTCTCCTCCCCCCTGCCTGGGAACCGGCACTAACAGTCTCCATGCCTCACTTCAAATATATATATAATAGTTTACCTACATAATGAACAAGAGGAAGACAATTCTCGGTGTTAAGTGAGTAGGATAGTGAGCAGGTGAGCGGTGGCGCAACCATCGGAGTTGAAGCCTGAGCAGTAGATGAGTAGTCCGAGGCTCAACCACCCGATTACTGGTGGGTGTTTTTTTTTTTTACGTCCTAGCAACATCTAATGTCATATCAGGACGGGTACCGACTTGTGACAGAGCGCACTCATGGCAATTTTATACTGCTGCCTCACTGGGAGACCAGGCCGCCAGCACCATGACCTAATATCCCACTCAGTCACATTATCCTGACACTGAGCCAACCAGTCCTTGCCCTATCCTAATAATGCCAAGTGCCTGGCTAGAAAGCAACAAGTATACATTTTTAGGTCATCGGTTTGACTCGACCAGGGTTCGATCCCACGATCCCACGATCCCACGGTCGACAAACACAGGAGACGGACACTCTAACTCATTCGGCCATCCCGTCTGGTTATTCCGGGTTATTATTTGAGGTATAGGTATTATACAGGATATATAGTATATATATATATAAATGTATGATGTATAACACATTATGCAAGTAGACAAATACATAAGGGGATTATTACTATACCGATGGCACCAGATGCTGAGTATCATGCAATTCCCAACAGAAGTTACTTATCCACAATTATCAGGATGAAATATGATGAGTCATATTTTATCGTTCTCCAAAGAACCTTTTCTTCAACATGTATGTGCTACAAACTAAGTGTCTCCTGTGGTCAAGATGTGGCTAGTTTGTTTGTTAAATGCCTAATCGGAAATTAGTTAAAAGATATACTACTGTCATGTGGGGGGACCTGGTGACACCACCCCACCCACGCCTACCTGTCTGCGGCTCCTTGTCTGAGAGATCACTGCAGACTAGTACTCTATCATTTAACATCAATTTAAAGATTTTTGGATATCCTTGAGAAGATGTGTGTGCAAATTCATCGTTTCTTTCCTTGTGGTATACATACCGTATATCTCCCAATAGAAGCACCCTACCCAATTTCAAGACTGAAAGCACACACACAATCAAATTGAGACTGAATGCACATAAAATAAGACAATCCCACTTTATTTCAGAGGCACGACAAAAACAAATCCATGAAATTCTTTAGCTTTGAATAATGCGAATCCATGTGTCTGCACTCGTGCAGTGCGTGTCAATTGGGACATATACAGTAACTATAAAATTAAATACTAGTCATCAGGGTGGTCATGAGATACTGAGGGTCTAATAGTGGAGGACAGACCAATACTGGCTCTTTAAATTCAAACTCAGACTCAGAGAGCCCAAGTGGACATGTGCTCTTTCATTAAAGTTACATAGACTGATGGTTTTGAGTTTCTGACATTTTCTGAGACAAATACATTAGGTTGATCGGTATAATGTACCATACTTTAGCTTTGAAGTAATTTTATTTTAAATGGCAAACCTTTGAGATATTTGAATTGCAGCCATGCAAATTTAAATTTGGCAAGCTTTCCAAAACTCTGACACCATAGCATTCTGTCATAACAGGTTCTATTCTATTGCCACAGTATTCCCTTCTGTGTGGCACAGTATTGCCTTCTGTTACTAAGTGGACCACTATCTTATACCCCTGTCACACTACGATGTAAGAGCCAACGTAAGCCTAGCATAGGTGACTTTTCGTCATTACGTTGAGGTACGTTGGGTTACATTAGGATGACGTTAGAATGACGTTAGACTGACATCAAGCTTCATCACGTTACGTCACATTACGTCGAGTTACGTCAAGGTTTTGGACATGTTGAAAACTTTCGACATAGCTCGACGTGAAGCCATTACCTCAGGATGACATCACGCTGACGTTAGGCCGAAGTTAGGCGACCGTTACAGCTGTGTCGGTGATGTTAGATCTACATTCCGTTACGTCAGAGCGACGCACAGTCGGGGAGGAATGTGCGGCCAGCGTTTAGTGAACGTTGCTCGAACATCGGCCGAACGAATCTGTGGTGGGTGGCGAACATCGCTCCAACATTTCGCTAATGTGTCCTGATGTAGTTGACGTCATTGACGACCCTTTAGCATGTGCATAACGTCAGTGACATCATTCGAAAGTGTTCTGAGCATGGTGTGAATGTATATACACAAGGCACGGGTGGGTCGGGTGCTGTGACGGATGTCGGCCCACGTTCCCATTACGTCGAGCGTGTCAGCCACGCGCTGTGATCATGCTGATGATATTGGTGTGATGTCAGGGCTACGTTAGGCTATAACAGTCGAGTCGGACGTGCCAACGTTCAAGTGAACGTGATCATGCTAGGCCGACATTAGAGCACCTTTGGAGTAATGCTAGCCCGGCGTCGAGCGCGCTGGAGTGTCGCTACTCTGACGTTGACACAATACGCTAGCCCGACGTCATGGTGACGTCACACCCACATCAACTACGCTGCATCGACGTCCAACTTGTGGCAAAATTTGCATACTACGCCGAGAAGTTGGACATAATATAATTATTTTTATGGTGTGCCTACGCTGATGTCGTTACGTCATAGTGTGACAGGGCCTTTTCAGTTAAACATGGGGAATCCAATTTAGATAAATTTGATGAATATTCATGAAAGGAATACATGGACAATCAAATGATTATATCTTTAAGAAATATGAAATCAGAACAAGGGGAAATGCCAAATAATCAAAGGTATTTAAATGTAGCCTAAAACCCCCAGCCACACCTTCCCGGACCATCACCCGGAAGACCACCGGACCAGAGGCTGGATCGCCCCTGACCACCCTGGACCATCCCCGGACTCCCCGGTGTAGCCAGGGACTAGTCCCGGACGAGTGATACGGGGTAAACTAGGCAGTCTGGGGCGATCCGTGGCTGATCCGTGGTGATCCGGGCTGATCCGGGGCGTCCGGGTCTTATCCGGGCAGTCCGGGAGTGGTCCGTGGCTACGCCGGGGGTAGTCCGGGAAAGTCCGGGGGTGGTCCGGGTTAAACGTGGCTGAAACGTGGCTCATCCGGGGCAAAACAGCCCCGGACCACCCCGGACCATCCCCCGGACAGCCTGGACCGGCCCCGATTCACCCCCGGTCCACCCCCGGTCTCCCAGGACCACCCCCGGATCACGCCGGATCGAGCCCGGATTACAAAATGCCCCGGACCACCCGGATGTCTTAAACATTTTAAAACATCCGGGGCAGACCGCGGAGCAGCCACGGATCACGCCGGACCACGCCGGACCACCACGGACGAGCCACGGACCACCCCAGATGCCGGTCTGGGGCTCGTCCGGCCTCTGATCTGGGTAGGTGTGACTGGGGCTTAAGGAGCAATGTTATCAAACCACTAGCCACAGATAATATAAGCATGCTTTACGTGGTGAATTGACCAAGGAGTGAACTGAGAGTGTTGTGGTTATTGCCTCAGAATGGTGGTTACTGTAGCAGGACTGCTTCGGCTAATCCGTCACACAAACACAAGTGGATGTTCTCTCAGGCAGGAGGCGGACACCAGAAAGCAGCATCGTGTTTAGAATATTTACTGTCTCAGCCTCCCAGCAGAGAGGGACGTAGCTCAGGTGGTGGGAGTGTCCAACTGTGATCGATCCTGTTCAGTTGACCCATTTGCAGTTGGGCTTTTCCCCGTCCCAACCAGTGGTCTACAACTGGTTCATCGAAGACTGTGGTATGTGCTGCCCTGTCTGTGGGAGGAAAGAGTAGCCTGTGTGTCAGCAGTGGGTTTCCACAAAGAAATATGTCAGAATGACTCTATGTTTGATGTTCAATAGCCGATGATAAAAATTAATGTGCTCTAGAGGCGTTGTTAAATAAAACTAAATTTGTTTTTGTCTGAGGCTCCCGCGGAGGAAGCCACATAGATATCTACTAATATCAGCAATCTCTTTCCACAGTCTTTTCAGACCAGATGGGATGGCCGAATGAGTTGAGTATCCGTCTCCTGTTTTGGTGGATTGTGGGATTCAAACTCACCGGTTCGAATCCTGGTCGAGTCAAACCAATGACGTAAAAATTGATACTTGTCACTTCCTAGCCAGGTGCTCGGCATTATTAGGATGGGGCAAGGACTGGTTGGTGGCTCAGTGTCAGGATAATGTGACTGAGGGGGATATCAGATCATGGTGCTGGTGGCCTGGTCTCCCAGTGGGGCAGCACTATAAAGTCGCCATGAGTGCGCACTATAACAAGTCTCCATCCTGATATGACTTTAGATGTTGCCAGGTTGCAAACCTCCAACAAGCAAGGACCGAACACAGTCTGTTTGCATCATGTCTGTACTGTATCATTCACAAGATGGTCTTTCTTTTGCGAGGTAGCAATCATTGATGAAATACACAGCTAGAAAGGTTTGCTTATTTTCCGCAGTGACAGACATGAACAATGCAGCCTCACGATTGGAATATTTACTGTCCAAGTCAATGCGACAAGTTATCGCTCAACTATCCACAGCCGTAAGGAATCTGATTTCAGGGATCGCTGAAGCCCAGTCAACTCAAAAAGGCTTGGCGATCTTGCACATGTATAGCAGTGGTTATCGAAACACAACCGCTTTAGATAAATCCAAAGCTGTGAACAAAAATAAGTGGATCTGAAAAAAGTGGATATGTTTTTCACAGTAACAGGCAGGCACCATAACGCAACCTCGTGATCAGAATATTTACTGTCCGAGCAAAAGCCACATGCAGACAGCAACAAGTACAAAAACAAAAAAAAGAACAAGATGAAAGGGCAAGATGGCTGCATAGTCATAGCAAGGACAGCCTGATGGATAGTGAATGCAGTTGTACACAATCACCACACAATCTGTGTTATAGGTTTGCATCAGTCAATATTTGAAATTGGGCTTTGACTTGGTCGGCCAGCCAGTCTGGTACTAAACGTTGCAGTGTCCGAAGGTTTTGAATTTTTGTCATTTTCTGAGATAGATATATTGGGCTGATCGCTCCAACCTACCTTACTATATAGTTTGAAGTAACTTCGCTTTACAATGAATAATTTAGGAGATATTTGGAGTGTAATCATGCCAGATTAATTTTGGCATGCAGTCTGATCCCCCACGTAGGCTTCAATGGAAACAGGTTCTATTAAATTGACTTAAGGTGTCCCTCTATGTAGCAATACATTCTTAGTAAGTGCCCTAGTATCTCCGTTAAATATGTAGGTTCAAATGTAGAGAAGTCTTTTGCTTTTTAAAATGTTATCCTTTTATTGGCCTATGCAACTTTCAAGTTGCATAATCCGATACATTTGAATTTGTGCCATATATTGAGGTCTCAGGCACAGTACACGTCTTGCGACGACATTGCGACCACTTTGTGACCAAAAGCCAGTGACCACCTTCTTGTGACCTAAGCAAAAAAAGATGGGAAAACAATGGTTGGTGATTAGTCGGCGATCGGTCGAAAATGGTCGGTAACCGTTTTGGTCACAAGAAGGTTTTTGGTTGCAGCATCTGCAACCTCCTTGGGACTATACTGCTCGCCTGGAGGTCAGTGACTGATCCAGTCGGCCACTTCACAATCACCTCGTGGTATCAAAGTGGTAAAAAATGATCGAAAGGATATTGTGATTAGGGTATGAGATAAATAAATATATTAGGTTGGTTGGTAAAATATATCTTATTTTATACTTTGAAGTAACCTTTTCAGAGTAACTGGTTAATTCTGCAGATATTTGAAATGAAAACATGCAAGGTTATTTTTTGGAAGCATGTCGAAATCATAAGCTTTAGCACGTTTTAATATATTGACATATAACTGCCTTCGTTGTAGCAACAAATTGTGTCCTAAGTGCAGCAATATTTAACTTGGATGTGTATGATCAAATATAGGTAAGTAAGTTGGTTTAACAAAATTAATATTTTTTAGATTTGAGATTTATTTTTCGGTGCATTAGTTGATTAAGCAGGATCAATTTCAATCACGGACAATCGGTCTTCTTCAATCCAGAGGGAGCAGGACACAATGGGACAAAGCCTGTTTTCATTACTTAACCGCTGCTGATTTTGTGCAGTTGTACATTTCATGAAAGCTGCTTGCAAGGTGTTGAAGTGCTGCTGGCTTTTGCAAGTTACTAGTGGCACTCTCTCAAGGAGCAAATAAAGGTCTCATACTGGCAAGAACACATCAAGACAGGCGCAAACTATTTGTCCCTGCAGTGACTGCTCACGAGATGTTGGAAGTTCCATTCATCACCACCTTTAATGCTGCCGTGGTAACATGGTTTTCTGTTAGAGTTTGCTCCCTTAGCTTTTGGTTCTATCAAGAACCTGTACCACAAGGCAGTGGTTTACAACTTTGCAAGGCATGGGCGTTAAACTCACTGAGGTATTTTAGCACCTGATGTATCTGAGGTATTGCAATACCCACATACCCGCATATTGTTGACTACGCATTGTAATTATGTTAGCAATATGACAAGTATTTAATATATCCCACAAAACGTATTCAAAATTTGTTTATTTGATTTTGGGCGAAAGTAAAAGTATTGAAGTTGCATATCAACACTATACATATAGGCCCCCCCTACCCAAACGTTTTTTAAAAACAATTCTTTTGGTTTAAGTGTAATCAATAACATCTCATTTGAATTTGTTGTGGGTGTTAACAAGATGCTATGGATGTCTGCTAAAATGTTGTTATGGGTCGAAGTTACACAATTAATTTTAACAGCTTTCTCAAGCTGAATGAGATCAAAATCAAAAAGTGAAAAAACTAAATTTTAACTCTGATATATGCTCAACGGGTAGACCTTCATATGAGTTTTGATTCTGCTATTATTTGGAATGTTTTATGCTATTATTTGGAATGTCTTCGCTTTTGGTTTCCATGTCACAAAAGTGGTACACAACTTCTGAGAATGACTCATATTATGTAGCTGTATACTAATAATGAGAGGAACCGTGTTTCAAGGTTGAGTGCATTGAGAACCTGGTTCTCCCCTCCCCAGATCAACAGAGGCGTCACTACCGGCCGAAGGCGGTAACAACAGAGAGAGGGATATACAGCACTGACACGCCACCTATTGGCACATTAAGGAAGTATAATTGGCCTCCTGAGTCCTGGCGGCAAGATGCCAGTATACACATGACCTAAGTTGGTTATTTGGTGGAGTTTTATGTCTTGCCAACATCAAAGGTCATATCAGGATTGGTAGCGGCTTATGACAGTGCAGACAGGTGGTGCCACATGCGGGCGAGAAGTCAGGGTAGGTTAATCAAGTAGATGACTGAGTTCAGGCTCCAGCAGCCGATGACTGAAACAGGAGTAGGGGATGAGGAGCCTGTGGAAGTTGTCAGTCTTATTATACTTGTATAATGCTTATACAGCGTATATATAATAGATCTTTAGGTGAAATGCAGGTCCAAAAAATGACATACAAATTGCAGGGCTGTGAGTGAAAGCAGAAAAAAGTGGGAAAAGACAAATTGTCGTCTGCTGCTTGCCAAAATGTTGCCTGCTGCTTGCTAAACTGCAGAGGGTTTGAAAGAAGTTCACATGAATTACATCTGTACAAAATATTTGATTTACCACCAGGTGCGGTGGCCTAATGGGTAGAGCACGGGCCTCGCATGCAGACGGTCGGGAGCTCGGTTCTCCGTCGAGTCAAACCAATGACTTACAAAATTGATACTTGTCACTTCCTAGCCTGGCGCTCGGCATTAATAGGCTAGCGTAAGGACTGGATTAGCTGAGGGTCAGGATAATGTGACTCAATGGGATACCGGGATATCGGTGGCCTGGTTTCCCAGTGAGGCAGCACTATAAAGTCGCCATGAGTGCGCACTGTCACAAGTTGGTACTCTTCCTATATGACCTTAAATGTTGCCTGGAGATAAACTCCAACAAAACAAAGCATATATGGAAGCTAAGCTGCATCATAAATGCCGTCTGCTGCTTGATAAATAAACCGCGGGGGTGTTGGCAGAAATTCAAGGGATTACTTCCCTGAAAATCATCTGATTTGCTCCCAACTGAACATTGAACAAAGCAGTGACATTTTACCTGCGATGTGGCAGAGTCAGTAAATAGCTGCACAACAACTGAAAGTAACAAAACAAGAAGAACCACGAGACTATGGTCACATAGCCATTAGTGAAGGTAGTGGAGGCTAATGTGGGTCAAACCTGGTGTAAATTTGTTAACTACGTTGAAATATGTTAAGGCATGGGAGCTTTTGCCACAGGATGATACGGATAAATACGTTATGGTATGGATGCCGGTACGTTCGACTATGTTCAACTAGGTTCAACTATTTTCAACTACTTTCAACTATGTTAGCCTCCACTACTTCCAACTACTTTCAACTATGCCCACTAATGGGTATGTGACCACGGCATGTGCAACATGGAATGGCCATGGTTTTGTGCGGGTCAAATTACGCTAGAGAATGCTAGAGTATGCTAGAGTACATTCAGAGTTACGTTCTACTATGTTCTACTACGTTCTACTACATTCTACTATGTTCGAAATTCAGCCTCTAACGTACCTCTCTTTTGAACATGTCCAAAATTAAATTGGCGATCACGGCTCACCCACATTATTACCAAGTTAACATCAAGGACAAGTACGGATGCCGGTATGTTCAACTACGTTCAACTACTTTCAACTATGTTAGCCTCCACTACCTTCACCTATGTCCACTAACGCTTATCTGACCAAGGCTTTCCTGTCCAGTGGTGAACACAAGTAATTAATTAGACTTATCTGTTATGGGCAGTATAAATAGACCATCACCAACAAAAATCCGAAAAGAACGCCACAAAAAGAAGAGTTATTGCCCTATCCTAGTAATTCCAAGCGCCAGGCTAGGAAGCGAAAATAATCAATTCTGTAAGTCAGTGGTTTGACACCACTGGGATTCGAACTCCCCACCTTAGCAGTGCATAAGACAGCGGCCAGGCTGCTTTGTGAAAGTCTGAAACATATAGTACTTCATCAAAAGGAAAACAGGACAGAGTGGCCTAGTTTCCATGTCTGGAGATGTGTACCACCTGACACAAGGGAGCGGGACGTAGCTGAGGCGGTAGCGTGTCCACATGTGAAGGTGTGGATCATCCTATCGATCCTGCTCAGTTGGACCCATTTGCAGTTTGGGCTATTTTCTGTTCCAACCGGTGGTCCACAGCTGGTTTATCAAAGGCTGTAGTATGTGCTGTACTGTCTGTGGGAAAGTGCGTATAAAAGAGCCCTTGCTGCTTATCGGAAAGAGTACCCTATGTGGCGGCAACGGGTTTCCTACAAAGAAATATGTCAGAATGACCATATGTTTGAAATCCAATAGCCGATGATAATAATCAATGTGCCCTAGAGGCGTCGTTTAAAAAAAAATGTTAACGGGGGGAAAAAAAGAAGAACAAAAAAGTGTACTACCTGAGTTTAGGAATATATTTGTATTATTATTAAAATATATGATGCTTTAACGCGTTTTATTTAAAATAGTGTGTGATTCCCTCTGTGTACTACCTGAACATCCCAAGGAAGACCCATGGTTATGGACGTAATATTTATGGTACACACAATCAAAGCAATTCACCCCAGATAATATTCACATAACAAATTACACATCACTATATCTTTGCTCTAGCGCTGCGCTATTTATAACTTCTATATAAATAAAAGCAATTGTGTGTGTGTTTGTTTGTCTGTCTGTGTGCTCGTAAAATGATCCTCCTGCCTTACAATGATCTCAAATTGATTGTTATAGTTATATTTCATAGCTTTTATTTTTTTCTCCAATAAATTATTTCCTCGTTAAGTTTAATTTTTTTTTAAATTCTAAGTTCTAAGTTGTATGAACCGAAGGACCAAGTAGCCCTCCGCAGGAGCAAGCTTTAAAGTCTGCGCAGAGCGCAGCTTTTAAGCTTGCGCATAATAAAGCATTGATTGTTTTAACGTTATCAATATCAATGTTGATTTTCACCTGTCCTCCCGAAAGAATACCAATGGGTGCGGTGGCCTAATCGTAAGAGCGTGGGAGTTTGGTTCCCAGTCGAGTCAAACCAGTGACTTTAAATTTGATACTTGTCGCTTCCTAGCCTGGCGCTCGGTATGTAATAGGATAGGGCAAGGACTGGTTAGCTCAGTTTCAGGATAATGTGACTCAGTGGGATATCGGGGTCATGGTGCTGGCGGGCTTATATCCTAGTTGGGCAGAAGTATAAAGCCACCATGAGTGTGCACTGTCACAAGTTGGTACCCGTCCTGATATGACCTGAGATGTTGCCAAGATGCAAAGCTCCAACAACCAACCAATGAAAGAAAACTCCTCACCCCCACCTCCAGATATATATATATATATATATGTATATATATATATATATATCTGCACATATTAAAGCTTTTGCAATTTAATGTCAGCACTCTGGATTGTTCCCCCAATGTGCCTAAGAAAACAGTGGTTGTGTTTGTTGTTGTCTTTTCCTCCCACTACCCAGTTCTCATCCCCAACCGCCCCTGCATCCCAGCCTCCTCCGCAACCAACTCACCCCCGCCGTCTCCCTAACTGAGAACAATGCTCTGTATATGAGACAATAGTTAGTACACACATACATGGTGTGTGCCGGTGTAACAGTAAAAACATGCTCTTCCGATTCCTTGTCCACCTCGGCAAGAATTTGTGATATAATTTATTATATGAATATAAATTGGCGGTGCCTGCTTTATTATTATTATTATTATTATTTATTCAGCCACTGCTTATGTACACTGTTGAAAAAATCTTCTATGTGTCTATTTTTCCTTGATGCATGCTTTTTAAATTGCCGCCATATTGTCATTCACAGAATAATTTTATAATTTTTACGGTAGAACAGATTATTCGTTCTGCCATATGCCACTTACTTACTTACGCCTACCGCCCAACTTTGGGCAGAGGCCATGAACAAGGGCTCTCCAGTTATCCCGGTCCTGGGCCATCTTCTCTGGCTGTCTCCATGTATGGCCAGACCTCTTCACATCTGCCTCCAGGTCACGGCACCTGCTGTTTCTTGGCCTGCCTCTCTTCCTTTTCCCCTGTGGATTCCAGGAGAGGGCATGTCTTGCGGTGTTGGATGCAGGCTTGCGAAGGGTATGGCCAACCCATCTCCAGCGTCTCCGAAGGATCTCCTCCTCAACAGGCTGCTGTCCTGTTCGCTGCCACAGCTCCAGGTTACTGATGGTGTTTGGCCAGTGTACTCTTAGGATTCGTCTGAGACAGGTGTTGATAAAGGACTGGATTTTCTTTGTGGCGGTGACCGTTGTTCTCCAAGTCTCTGCACCATACATAAAAACAGAGCAAAATATCCTGATCTTGGTGTTCCTAGGCATATGCCACTACTCATAATAAATGGCTCTACCCACACTCTAATGACATTTCTGTACCCACACTCTGATGAAATGTTTCTCTTCTATCTTTTGTGCATAGACAAATTGTTATACTGGAGCAAACCCACTGTGTGTTAACACTTGTGTGTGTGATAGTTTCTTTATTCTGATATTAACTGCTGACTGAATGCACTTGTTTTTGCCACTGCGCAGTGGTGGTGTCAGGTATAATAACTATTGCCTAATCTTATAGACTAGCTAATATAGTGAGGAGAAAAGAGAATTTGGAACATCTTCTATTTTTAGTCAAGAAGACAAGTAACGATACACAAATATGTACTTATAACATATATTCTCAATTACAAAGTGTACAGTTACTTATAAATTCTCAATGGTATGATATTACACTCACAACTGTCTGTGTAGTCCATATGGATGATAACTACACTCAGTCCTCTTGGTGCTTATTCTATGTCTTAGTTGCCTTGAGGAGTTGATATATATAGATTGTCCACTGTCTGTAAGCTGTATCCAACCATACAGGTATAGAGTCTCAATTGATGATGGATGTACATGTCAGGCTAAGCAGCAGAGATGTGGGAAAAGGCAGACACAACAGTCACCAATCCTACTGATGGCCATTGGTCAATGTTGTAGAAGCTCAGCAAGTTGAATCATCCCATAAGGTGTAATTAGCCAGATCAGGTTTCAGGCCTACCTGACTTGGAGATGTTGACGCCTCAATGTCTGGGAGTAGAGTGCCAAGTGTGCTTGCTTTTGGGGTTGTTCGTAACCTTATGACGGGTACCGGCTGCAGATCTGCAGCAATATAGAAAGGCCCCAATAAAACGGTCCAATCTTTGGTTGAAGATTAATCTTCAGTAGGGATGGTTGTAGAACCTGGGGATGTCTTTACAACATTCAAAACGGTGAAGCGTTGGAGCGGCCCCGAATATCTCCGGTCCGGCGGTAGCAGAGCACTCATATCCAGTCAACAGCAGCAAGGGTTTAGGAGGAAGGGACGGGCAAAGGTGGGTCCAGTGGTTCCAGCAACAAGAACAAAGCGAGAGAAACAATAAGGTAAAGGGCCCCACCCAAGCAAACAACTCAGAATCAGGGGGAGAAGTAAGCTTGGGAGGAAACAAAATGGAAGAGTATAGGAAAGAGAAATGAGGAGACCCACAATCAGGACAGCACATACCATAGCCTTTGATGAACCAGTTGTGGCCTACTGGTTGGAGTGGAAAATAGCCCAAACTGCAATTGGGTCCACTGAGCAGGATCGATAGGATGACCGACACCTTCACAGGTGGACATGCTGCTGCCTGAGCTACGTCCCGCTCCCCTGGGGCATATTCGATTAATCAACACAGGTCATCCAAGCCACTTTTCGGGTTGAATAAACAAATACGCTTCTCCACAATCAGGGAGAAGAAATGGTAGCTAAATCCACAATTTAGTTTTTTTAAATAACCAAGATAATTACAGCAAAATAGGATTTAAAGTATTTCATAATTGCATAGTTTAGTTATATTTCCATTTCATTAATCTGGGTTATTACCAAAAAAACACCTTGTAGGACTGGTACTGGTAGCTGTTATCCTGCAGGATGGTACCAGTGCAAATGTGATGTCATCATTCCTAGCCAACCCCAGCCAAGACGTGGGTTACTGGGGTCGGGACTTTTTGCACATGGCACATGTTTTTGTCAACTCCACTCGCAGTGTTCGATTTGAAATTCTAGCAACTCGGGTGACCCGAGTCTCCCGAGTCGTGTTAATGGAATACGGCCCTGGTTTACAAAACTATTCTGGGGGATACTATTCCTTTACACCGGGCGTGTAGCTGCCGCTGAATGCAGTTGTGGATGGATGTGGCTGTACGCAATCATCCCCTCGGTACACACTGCTCAACGCAACCAGCGCATCATGCAGTTATTGCACTTTTCCATTTCCCATGAAAGAGCCACTGCTGAATGCCATTCCTTTTTGGTATATAATGACCGACTCCTGAGTCTACACTCCAAGTTACACTTGCGCACTATTAAAGGTCATCAAACACGGCCCATCCTGATATGACCTTAGAGTTTGTTTGTTTGTTGTTGTTTTATGTCCTAGCAACATCCAAGGTCATATCAGGAAGGGTACCAACTTGTGACAGTGCAGACTCATGGCAACTTTATAGTGCTGCCCCACTGGAATACCAGGCCACCAGCACCATGACCTGATATCCCACTCAGTCACATTATCCTGACACTGAGCCAACCAGTCCTTGCCCTATCCTAATAATGCCGAGCGCCAGACTAGGAAGCAACAAGTATCAATTTTGAAGTCATTGGTTTGACTCGACAAGGTTTGGACCCACAACCCCATGATCTACCAACATGGGAGACAGACCCTCTAGTTCATTCAGCGATCCCGTCTGGTCTATGACCTTAGATATTGCTAGGACATAACAAATAACAAACAACAGCATCGAACACACCACCATGCAGCTACAGTAAAACCTCCCTAAATCGGGACCGGATTATGGGACCCACTTTAAGTGGTCGATTTAGGGAGGTGGTCAGTTTAGAGAGTTATAATAATGGTACAATGGTCTGATGGTAGTGCATGGGGGATCGTTGGGGAGCCAACTAAAGCGATTGATATATAGGGAAGTCTTCGATCTGTGGAGCTGGTCGGTTAAGGAGGTTTTATATATATAGACAGCCTCAAAACACCGACACTTCTATCAACAAAGAGATGACATGTGTAAAGAACTGGTCAATGTGCAAACTGCTTTTGTCCGTTTATTTGTTGGGATTTAAGGCTTGCCAACATCTAATGCCCAGGACACACCTCCCATATAAAACCTAAAACTGCTGGTTTCGCGACTAAGTTTGCATTTTAGTCGGTTTCAGTCTTTAGGTGTGTGATCCCCTAACACACCTGAGCCTTCTGATTTGCCACTTAAAACTCAGTTTTAGGGCTTAAGTATAAGATTAAAAAAATTTATCGGGCAGTTTTAGGTTTATACGGGAGGTGTGTACTGGGCATAACAGGAGGGGACGGGTTGTAATGGGTCACGTCGGGCAGTCAGTTTTAGCGCGTGAATCATATACGGGAGGTGTGTACCAGGCTTAAGGTTATATCAGGATGGGTACCGACTTGGACATTCATGGCGGTGGCCGAATCGGTAGAGCCCGGGCCTCGGGTGTGGGAGATTGCGAGTTTGGTTCCCCCATCCGAGTCGATTCAAAGCAATGACTTATCAAATTTATACTTGTTGCATCATAGTTTGCCGCTCGGCATTAATAGGATAGGGCAAGGACTGACTACCTCAGTGTCAGGATAACTTGACTGAGTGGGATATCGGGTCCTGGTGTTGGAGGCCTGATCGACCGACAAATAGGACCGACCTTAAATGGTCCATTTAGGAAGGTGGTCGGTTTTGGGAGTATTTTGTATCGTTACAATGGTAGTTTATAGGCAATCGTTTGGAACCCAAATAAAGCGATCGATATAGGGGAGTGGTTGATCTGTGGAGCTGGTCCGGTTAGAGAGGTTTTACTATATATATATATATATATATAACGAGCTAGGCTTCCTCAAATTATCTGCTCCCAGTCATGCAACCTGATTGCATCATGTGCATATCTATCCAGGTTAATCCGATTGCAACCAGTTTAATTAATCAGGGCCATGAATATTATGGGATATCAGTGGAAAGGCATCTTATGTAGCTTGGCTGCACAATGATGTTCATTTCTGCCATGGTCAATTCTGGATGAGCAGTTCGATAAAAACATACCAAACTGTTTCTTTCTCATTTAAAATAAAAGTTACTTCACAGTTAAAGAAGGGTAGATTATACCAATAAATCTCATATTTATCTCAGAAAATGACAGAAACTCAAAACCATAGTGTTATAGTGTTCATCGTGTTACATGCTGCAAATTGTGTATTCAACAGTTATTGGATATCTTACTCTATATACCTTTTTGTGTAAATAACCCTGAATTGAAAATTGGCTGGAAGACGAGTGCTTTGGCATTGACAAAAGACTAATTCAGCAGAATAAACATATTCACAACACCAACAAAATGTAACTTTAAGCTGAAATAAATAAATAAAATGGACATAAATATGAGTGTTATCGCTGCATGGGCTGTCTTAACATTTGTTGGGGTCTGGATGCTTACACAAAATTCAAATTTACCTATTGACTATTTCTGTCACAGCTTTGCACTTAAGACATGCCTAACCTATTAGTTGTATAATAAATGATGCCCCCCCCCCGCACCCTCACGTTATATAAGATTTGTTTGTTGTTGTTTTACGTCCTAGCAACATATAAGGTCGTATCAGGACGGGTACCAACTTGTGACAGTGCACACTCATCACAACTTTATAGTGCTGTCCCACTGGGAAATTATGATTCAGTAAGTTTGTTGAGCAACATAGCACAACTATTCAAATGTAAATCGAGGCTTCCTCAAGGTCAGGTTAAGCAACGGCATGAGTTCTATGCATTAACTACATGCAGTTAACATGTCTCAGATAAGTTGGTGGACAGCAGGACGTAGCTCAGGCGGTAGAGTGTCCACCTCTGAAGGTGTTGATCATCCTATCGATCCTGCTCAGTGGACACGTTTGCAGTTTGGGCTATTTTCAGTTCCAACTGGTGGTCCATAACTGGTTCATCAAAGCCCATGGTATGTGCTGTCTAATCGGTGGAAAAGTTTATATAAAAGGCCCCTTGCTGCTTATCAGAAAGAATAGTCTATGTGGTGGCAATATGTCAGAATGACTATATGTTTGATGTCCAATAGCCGATGATACAAAAATCAATGTTCTCTAGAGGCATCGTTAAATAAAACAAGCTTTTTCCCCACTTAAAGCTAGGATTCCTTACACGCGGTATGTGGCATGCAGATGCGAATGTGAATGTGAATGCGGGATGTGGCATGTGGCATGCGAACGGGTTGGGTCCTTTCACCCATACCCACACCCATACCCACACATAGTGTCAGGTTTCTCTACCACTGTTTTCTATGGCAAATGCAGCAGCATTCGCATTCGCATGCTGCACCGATGGCTACATGGACCGATTCAGTTGCCGCATTCGCATTCGCATTCGGACATATGGAAGCACCCCTATTCACTTAGATGCTTTTCAATTTTTTGCCGCATTCACATTCGCATTCACATGCCGCATACCGCATGTAAGGAATGTAGCCTTAAGACAGTGTGCAGAGGAAAGTCGGCATAGTAGGCTAGGTTTTGACAATGGTGAGATATCAGTGATCATCTGTGATGCAATACAGTCCTTTACCTGAGATGATTTGATGCGACTATTCTGAAAACAATCATCATCTCGTTCCATCAGGCCCTGTCGAGATCCAGCAGAGCAATTGGAACAGAGGAAGATCTCATGATGCTCGTGAAGAAAGAAGCAAACTGCAGTGGTTTTGCCATATTTTGTGTTCATAAGATCTGGTGAAAGCTATCTTGCAACTCACAATGAAAAGGGGAAGAAGAGAGGCCGGACAAAGCAACAGGTGGGAAGATAGCGTCAGGGTATGGACAGGTCTGGCATTCGGCAAGTCCAAGAGGGTAGTGGAGAATAAGCGAAAATGGAGAAAACTGGTTGCAAAGTCATATGTGGTGATCCAATGGCCCTCATGCTAAAGTCATCTGTGGTGCCCCAATGAAACTTGCAGTTAAAGGCTCAGTCACACCTTACCGGTTGGGGTACCAGATAGAAAATGGACTCTGTCCGGTGAAATACGTCAATGTCTGGTTTATATATGGTACCCATCCGGCAGGTCTGTTCTCTGTCCGGTGGTGTCCGGTGTGTATGGTGGCAAGTTTTGAACATGCACAAAACTTGTACCGGACACCGCCGGACTGATGTGTATGGTTGGTGTCTGGTTTAAGTCCGTTTAGTGCATTTTGTCCATTTCATGTCCGGTACCCATCCATTACGTCACCGGTTTGCTTCCTGAATAGTCCATTGATGGTGTTGGGGGAATTCGGTCCGTCGGTTTTATGGCGCGTCCGTGAACAGTCTGATGGCTATTCGTTAATGTTTGGTCTGTCCGGTTGACATTCGGTTGTCATCCGGTTATCATATGGTTATCGTCTGGTGGCTATTCGTTAATGTACGTTTCTTGTCTGTTTAGCATCCATTTCGTCTGGCGGCCTTTGACCCAGTAGCACAACATTTCGAGACATTTCGGTACATTTTGATACCGAACACCACCGGACTAGACAATTCTTTGTCCGGTTGTGTCCGGTACTCAATTTGGTAAGGTGTGACAGGCACTTTAGGGATTGATGATGATCAGTCATAGAGCCCTGTTCTGTTCACGGAAACGTATGTCTGTTCCTTTCTCGGTGTGTCTGTATGTGGGGATGGGGTGGGCGCGGCGACCAGCAGGTTGGGGAAACACCTGAAATGAGGATATGTTGATGCAATCTGTATCGTATTTCAGTACATTAATTGGTGGGCTTTACTATAGGAAAATGTGTTATCACCTATATCCAGTGAATCTGTTTCAACTGGCAATACATTTATTAATATTTATATTAATAGAAAGAGACAAACTTGCTGCACCAATTAAGTGACTATCAGCCACATTTCGTGTTTCATTTAAGAGTAATTAAGGATTGAATTTACATTAAAACAGAAGGATTGTTATATATTACATCTCATCTATGGTGGTTTTGTTCAACTGGCAAATAATATTTACATCATTAAAGAAAGCCTCTGCTGGTTTTATATTTCCATCAACTCGATGATCTGGTGATTGCGTTCTAGCAAAATACCCCTTATATGTGGCAACTGCTGCCTCACGGCATTGCCAAGAAAGAGTATGCGCGCACTGTATGCTGTGTGTCTGTCACTGAACCCCTGCTCCTCCCCCCATCCCCACCCCCACCACAACCTCTCCCACATCCCCTCAACACATACACAGACACAGTGCGTTGCTGAGCAACACAGCCACCCCCTCCTCTGCTTGCAAACAAGAATGGGAGGGGGCTACCATGGTTACTAATTATGACAGGGCGTGGGTGACCTAAGTCAGCACAGATGAGGGGGTTGAAGAACACACATGTAGGAACTCATATTTTATTAAGGTACAATATTTGTTATGACAATTTGGTGGTGAATGATGGGGTGTACATGCATGCATGCACATTTCCCTGATCCCATAAATATAAAATATGCAAATGTTTTCTTTAACTGATGGCTCAGTAGGTGGTTAGGCTTATGCAACCCATGTTGTATAAGCCTAGCAATCCTAAGAGCGTTAGGCTTATACAACACCAAAATTGCACCACCACCACCCAAACACACCAGGAAGGCAAGAGGCACCAACAACTGCTGTGGTTGGAAGTGGGGTTACTATGGTTACTGGAGGTGTGAAAGCCTTAGTCTCGCTAGGCAGGGTAGGCGAGGGAGGGGTGGCAGTGTCAGGTTCTCCATCCAACCACCCCCACCCCCTAGCCCCCACTCCCCAGCGAATCAAAGGCGATGCAAAACATAACGACCAAGTGTATATATTGTTACATATATATATGCATGTGTATATATATATATGTGCATACCTATATATATTGATATTTTCTTTCTTTTTCAAGTACAATGAATATAAGGATAAAACATACGTCATCATCATCATGCTGTTGGTCGCGATGCGACAAAGACTGCTTTCATTACTTGACTGCCGCTCTCCATTTAGCTCTGCTGTGATAATGATATCCATGAGTCGGTCTTAATGTCTCTCAGCTTCAGGTTTCTCTTGATGGTAGGTATCCTTGAACTGGAGATGAGGGCGCCCTCTCTTTATGTAACCAGATAACAGTTGAGAATCGAGGATCTGCTTTGGTAGCCTGTCTGATGACATCCTCATGAGGTGTCCAGTCCACTGGAGATTCTTTTTGATCAGAAGATCTTCCATAGAGGGCAGTCCCATCCGTTCGAGTATTTCCTTATTTGTGACTTTGTCCTTCCAGGTTAGCCTCATGATTGAACGCAGATGTTTGTATCATGAAGGCATGCAGCTTTTTCACCTGTTGTCTGTACACTGTCCAGGCCTCGGCTCCATATAGTAGGGTGGATAGCAGAATTGCACGGTAGATCTTGCCTTTGACCCGCATGGACACATGGTGGTTGTTCCAGAGTCTCTGGCATAGTCGGCCGAAAGATGCGCTAGCCTTGGCCATCCTCCTCTGTATTTCAGCATCAATGCATCATTCACTTGATATAATACTTCTGAGGTCGGTGAATTCCGGAACAGAGTTCAGCTTGTTTCTGTCAACCATGATATCCTCCTCTCAGGTTCTTGTAGAGTTTGGTTGGTACAGTACCTCCATCTTCTTGATGTTAATCTTCAGGCCAAACATTTTTGATGCATCGGAGAAAGCATCCACTATTTTCTGGATCTCTTCAGCAGAGTGGCCAACCAGTGCAAATAGTAGCTCTCTCACCAGTATCCGAGTAGTCTTGGTCTTTGCTCTGAAGTGTGCGACATTGAATAGGTCAGCGCTCTGTCTGGACTGTATATAGATGCCATCCCCCATGTCTTGGAAAGCCTCATCTAGCATTGCTGATAGGAAGATGGAGAAGAGCGTGGGGGCCAGTACACATCTCCACATATATATATATTCAACATGTGGATATGTGTGCATGTATATATGCATGAGACTGTATGCAAGAAGTGGTAATGACGATCATATCGCAGGATATCATATATCCTCAGGATAACGATAAATGCGGGTATGCAGGTGGCGGTAATAGCCCTATACTAGCAATTTAATCCGGTGTCAATGTTCTTATTCCTCAATCTGACCAGATATAGAGCTATACTGGTTATGATAACACTAGATTGAAGCCATTGGATATTCTCGATTTGACTTTGAAGATATGGTAAATCTACATGATTTAAAGCTGCATAGTCGGATGAAAACATCAAATTTTCAAACCCAAAATAATTATCTACATATGATTCTATATATCTATTTTAGATACTGGTGCACTTATACAAAACTAGCCACTATATAGAATGGCATACCGAGCCAAATTAATCAAATATCTTACTGCAAAAGCCTATGTTGTCAGAGTTTTGTCATGCATGCCAAAAATGTATTTGACCTGTTTGCATTTCAAATATCTCAAAAGTTCCCCATTGAAAATGAAAGTTACTTCAACCTAAAGTAAAGTAGATTATGACGATCAACCTATTTATCTTAGAAAATGACAGAAATGTTAAGCCATCAGACTATGCAACATTAATAAATGTATCATTGTAAACATAGTGGGCTATGCTAAATACTAAAAATAGGCATTATTTTGAACATGTCAAACATGTCAAACATAGACAAGGGTGATCTTACTATCGCAGTCTTCCTTGATTTCAAGAAGGCATTTGATACGATCGACCACAAAATCCTCATGCATAAAATAGAATGAGCTGGGCTAGGCAATAGAGCACATAGCTTCCTCACAAATTACCTCAGCAATAGGAAACAATACACAAAACTAAGTGACACCAGCTCAACCACTCGAGAAATAAAAACAGGAGTTCCACAGGGCTCCACTCTGGGACCCCTACTGTTTCTAATATTTATAAATGACCTACCTCTAGTTTCCAACAAAGCATCTTTCACATTATTTGCCGATGATGCAGCACTAACAATACATAACAATGACCTTGCCATAGCCGCAACCGAGGCTGGAATGGCGCTGGATGGAGTGAACACATGGTGCCATGAGAATAAACTAACGCTAAATGGCACTAAAACTGAATACATAATCTATGGAACCAAAGCCAGGAAGGTGAGGGCCCGGCCAATACAACTGCAGATGGGTGGCTTAGTGCTCCGTGAAGTGAACTCCTATAAGTACCTAGGCACAACTCTCGATGCGACTCTAACTGGTACCCAACAGCTGGCAAGACTTAACCAAACACTGGCACTAAAAATGAACACATTCAGAAAAATAAGGACATATGTAAGTGAGAATACTGCGCTGCAGCTGTACAAGTCAACAATATTACCAATTATAGACTACAATGATATCATCTATGGATTACTAACGAAGCAGCAAGAGACCAAATTACAAAGAACGCAAAACAGAGCCCTCAGAACAGTATTCAAAGGCAAGATACTAAGTGTGGTTGAAATGCATAGCAGAGCAGGGCTGGACACTCTGGATGTACGTAGGAACCTACACCTAATGACGTTGATGTATAAACGTGCGAGTGATGACAAATACATAGATCGCACAACCAGGGTAACGAGAAGGGGGACATCGACTCTGCTTGGGGTGCCCAACCCTAATACAAATAAGTTAATGAGAGCTCCGATTTACAAAGGAAGTGTCATGTGGAATGAGCTCCCAACCAAAACCAGAGAAGCGGGTTCGATCCTTGCCTTTAAAAATGCATACAGAGCTCACCTGGTTATTCAGGCCCAAAACCTGGCACTGCAAATATATAATACGACCTGCTGAACGACCCATTGACTTCGCCCTCTCTCATGCCTGCTCTCTCCCTGCGTGTCCGCGCCCCCTACCCATGAACCCCTCCCCCCCCCATCCACATTTGACAAAACAACTATTATAACTCAATGACTCGAGAATCACTACCCCATCTTTAGACCCATTACCACCACTACATAACTACATCTTCAACCAGCAATGCACACAATATAAACCACTATACATGCACAACATGGCACTATTTAAAGACTAACCGTTATTAAAACCAAATCTAACTGATATACACACACAGCATATGATTTAACCACTAGTGTACATTACTGCACACTCTATCTTGATGCATATAGATACCTTGCACTATGTTCAGTACATATGCTGTACACTATGCAGCATAGGCTGCTCCCCCACTTTCTTTTATGTTCAGAATGGGTTGTGCTGCACACAATGCAACACATTCCACTTCCACTATGTACAGATGAAATGCGACCACTCCGACGGCTGGAAGACCAGTGCCCCGGCGCTGACAAAATATGTATTCAGATGAATAAAAATATTTACCAAAAAAAAAACAGTCGTGCAGCATGTAGCATCTCTTTACAGGGCTGGGAACAGTCCACCTCAGGGACTGTTTCTGTTGGCGTGATGCCACCTCTTGCCACTTCTTAGTAACATGGATCAGCATACATTTCTGCCACCACCATAGTTTTTGGAGAGTTTTCAGTCGCATTGGTGCGCTGAAGACTGCAAATCTGCAGGACTGTATGGGTACTGCTAAAACTTATAAAAGCGGTCCCATGTGGTCGTGAGTTGGCTCCCGATGGGTAGTGGTCAGAAAAATTGGGGGGGGAGGGAGGAAAAAGGCATCCTAAGTCCTCTGAGAGGGCCGGGGGAGGCTGGGTGTTTGGTGTAGTTTTGTGCCCATTAAGACCCTAGGCCATACCAGGACTTGCCCCGACTTATGACAGCATGCACTCATGGCAACTTTATAGTGCTGCCCCACCGGGAAATCAGGCCGTTGGCACCATGAGCTGATGTCCCACACATTCACATTATCCTGACACTGTGCGCCCAGTCCCTGTCCTGACCTCATAACGCCAAGTGCCGAGCAGCAACATGTACCTATTTTATAAGTCATTGGTTTGACTTGACCAGGATCCAAACTTCAGTCCTTCTAGATTCACCGGTATGCACAGTAAGTCCGGCCAAGGCCAGAGGAAGAAGTGAAGTGAGGATAGGATTAGTTAGGCAGTGTGTGGGATTACCCCTTAGTTGTTAGTGAAAATTAGTGGTTAGTTGGTAGTGGTGTCAAGTCAGGTATGGGGACGAGGTGGGGCCTGCTAGTCCTTGGCATCAGGGTCTGGGTGATGATGTCTGCATTCTGGCGGTAGAAGCGAGCAAGTGCATTCCAGGATGACTTGGAAGTCCTGGAAAGGATAGCCAGAGTGGCCCTATTGTCACTGAGTTGGCGGTCAGAGTCCTCCATGAAGTCATTGATGGTGCCACATGAGGCGAGTATGTGGGCCACATTGAAGATCTTAGTGCCGCAGGGACAGCACTGGAGGTTGGGGACATCAAGAGTAGTGGCGCTCATTGCAGTCTACTACACTACCATAACGGCGTATTCAGTTGCTAATCTGAGTTCCCCTAAACAAAACTCACAAAACCAGTCAGTATATGATGATACAGTAATTAACACAGAATGCCATAATTAAATCTCTTATGTTTATCTCTTATGTTTATCAGAGCCAAGGATGAAAACTACATAGACCATACTACCAGAGTTACCAGGCAGGGGGATGCTACACTCCTCAAAGTTCCTAAACCACTCACAAATAGACTGACAAGAGCCCCTATCTACAAAGGCAGCAAATTATGGAATGAACTCCCAGTCAGAATTAGACATGCACAAACACAACTAGAATTCAAGAACCTGGTAAGAATTCACCAAGCCAATCAGGCCCTTCTACAGGCCTAGTGATGAGGTCGCCATATTTAATTAACTATCTATTATAAGCACCTATGGCCACCCTACCCCCTCCCACCACCCCACGCGCTCCTTTGCCTGCTGCCAACAAACCAAGTTATCCACCGTACAAATTATTTGCCCAGCAAATTCGGAAAGGTGTGTCAGTCTGGTAGTATTGCTATAGACCGGGGGCCCTATGGTACTGGGACGGCTCACTCCCTATCTCTCCCATGTGATGTAAATTTTGCGGTGCCACCTTGTGGTGGGTTTGATCGACCCAGCTGCTGGTTGGTGTTTCACATGTAAACACATACGGTTATATCATGCATGAGGCGGGTAAGCGTGAATACACATCAATATCGGATTGCTATGAACAGGCACACATCATCGTCGCCATCGTCACACAGCTTTCACATTCATATATACATTTGTGCATATATTGTGGCATCTGTTTAGCCGGGGGAACGGCCAGCGCACCACGTGGTGGGTTTGATCATTTTGATTACACAGTACAGGCTGAGTGAGCTGTCTTGGTATTATAGGGTCTTTGTACAAACATAGACACTAATAAAGTCTGTACTAGACTACTAAATGACTGAAACATACAATCCTCCAAGCATTGTTTATCCCATCATTACTAACAACCTACTTACTCAAACTACTTCATGTAGTCAAAAAACACACCTGAGGTATTAACTTTTAAACATAACCCTATAAGCTAGCCACAGTCTATCTAACAGAATAAACAAACCATTCTACTAACACTCACTCCATCTAAAAATGTTAACTCCAACAACATGATAGTTTTGCAGTTCACAACATAGTAGGCATACAAACCTATGAAGGAAAACTATGCACCTAACCACTCCGTAATGTAAAGGTCTAATCAATGCACATGTAGGTATCAAGTGTGTAGGAATACAACATATAACTGCTATTTTTGTATGTGAATTGTCAAACTATACCATATGTAAGTCTTTGAATGTTTGATATCGTTATTTCAGCTGATTTGGGCTAGCTGCATATATTGTAAATAACTGTATTGTCACATGGCTGGAAGACCAGTGCCACGGCGCTGACAAAAGACTTTATTCAATGAATAAACTATATTTACAACAACAACAAAAATCAAAAAAAATACAGATGACTTTATTATTATTATTGCCAACAGCTGAATTACCCTGTTATACTGAAATCTACATCTATAAATACATGAATTCACTATCCCTATATAACTAATCAATGTCTGTGTATACGCCTAACGACCAGTGCTTCGACACTGAAAAAAAAGAATATACAACACCCCCTCCCTCCGAAGATATGGTTGTCAAAGCCACCAATATGTGGACAGCCTCTGTAGAAATTTACCCGTAATTGATCTTTCGGGCATGGGTCGCGGTGACCGAATGGGTAGAGCACCAGCTGACCATGCAGAAGTGCGGGAGTTCAATTCCTAGCCGAGTAAAACCAAGGACTTACTAAATTGATACTTGTCGCTACCTAGCATGGCACTCAGCATTAATACGATAGGACTAGGACTGGTTAGCACAGTATGAAGATAATGTGACTGCGTGGAATATAGGGTCATCGTGCAGGTAGCCCGGCCTCCCTCCCAGTGAGGCAGCACTATAAAGTTGCCATGAGTGCACACTTTCACAAGTCAGTACCCATCCTGATATGACCTTAGATGTGGCTAGAATTTAATAGCCCTGTCACACTAGGACGCATCCCATAAGTGTGCACCGACGTAGGTGATTTTGCGCCAATACATTGGTGTATGTCGATATGCATTAGTCAACCGTTATGCTTCGTTATGTGTATGTTCGTATACATCGATGTACGTTGATGTTCATCATTATACGTCATCGCTCATTAAGGGGTCGCACAAGTTTTGTGCATGCCCAAAACTTTTGACGTTTGACAACATGTGACTTTTACGTCGGGCATACATTATGTATATGGTAGACATACTTTCATGTACGTGAGACATATGTTAGACAAACTTTCACTATGTAGCACTACATTGACCTACATTAGTCGGACGGAGAGCCAGCGGAAATGTATAGTCTGTGGATTGACAATGTATTGACAACGTATGGATAACATATGTCTAATGTATGTCTAACATGCATTTTGCTTTTTCTCCACTGTGTCATGACGTATGTAACATATAAGGCATACTTCTGCCGATCGAATAACGTATATAATGTTCACCGGCATTCTGTGAGCGTACCATGAGCATATTGCGAGCGTTTTTTCCCAGGGAGGCACCTTAGCTATACATTGGCCATACGTTGGCCATGCGCTCTGCTACATTGCATATACGGTATGTATACGTCCAACTTTGTCCCATGCACTGAAAAGTTTGACGCATCTCAACATTTCATAATGTGACGTGTCATAATGTGACAGGGCCATCAAACAAACAAACAAACAAACAACATTTCTGTCAGTTGGACGCGGTGGTAGAACCGGCAGAGCGCGTGCCTCCCGTGCGGGAGATCAGGAATTTGGGATACCGAGTCCTGATGCTAATGGCCTGGTCTTCCTCCCAGTGGGGCAGCACTATAAATTCGCCATGAGTGTGCACTTTCACAAGTCGGTACCCGTCCTGATATGACCGTTGATATTGCTAGGATGTAAACAAAAAACAAACAAACAAGCGAACCACACTTCGGTCGCGGACTGACTGTCTTTCCCCAACCTGCTAAGTCGGCTTCTGTCTGTCTGGTTAGAGCAAGGCATTAGAAAAAACTGGTGACATAAACAGGGTGCACCACCGAGACGTCCCGGGGAAATCCCTGACGTCACACTAGTCTGAACGACAAAAGTTGTTTGTCGCCTCGAAAAAGACCGCCCCCCCCATAGGCGGCGGCCATTTGCAATGGAAAAGCTGCGCTGTGATTGGCTGAACCCCCTGAATACGTCGGCCATTTTCGAGGCGCTTTTTTATCTCCTATCTGCAAAGGGAGACATCTCGGAGATTCACCCTGAACGGAAATAAGCCAAAAAGCATCGCGGAGACGTCTCGGAGACGAACTGTGAAGGTGGCCCAGATGACAAGGCAGGTGCGGGCCAGCGTTCCCTCGGTGCAGCTTCGCCTTGACACGTCGTGTACCACGTGGCACATGTCACAAAGTGTTTGCCCAGTCATGCCTTAGTGAATACCGAGTGGGGGGCCAGGAGTAATGTAGGTCAAGCTCCTGTTAACTGATGCGTACCCTCTTCTGGCTCAGGAGCCGTTGGTTCACAAGTGTAAAATATTCCGATATTCAGCATAGGGGGGAATGTAAATGTTCTATTACTGCTCGGTGTGCGTGACCAGGTGCATGTATATATATATATATAAATATATATATGTATGGGCTGGTGGTGCCTGAGTGGGATGTACATAGACATAGTGGTGCTGGCAGGTGTGGGTGTGAGTGCATTCAGGTCCTACCCCCTCTGCTGGGATAGGGATCACCACACTCAAAGGTCAAGGTTGGTGGTGGCCATGGGACCATACAGCTTGGTGGTGGTGGGCAGACCACTGGTATCCATGGGCACCAGGAATGCTAGATCCCTGTTGGTAGGGCCAAGAATGCTTGTTTTCCATTGGGGGAAAGGGGTGCGGTGATACTCTACAATGAACCCATGTAAGCATATCAATAATAAACCAGAGGGCTTGAATCTCTCTTCTTCGTTACACTTTATACCCTTCCTTTCTCTTTGTGTGTATTGATTTCACTATAGCCTGCCTACACAACCACAGATTCGAGCATTAGCCTTTCTACAAAATGATTTGGTTGTTTTTTTGAGGTTTTCATCCTGGCAACATCTTAGGTCATATCAGTACGGGTACCGACTTGCTACAGTGCACACTGATGGTGACTTTTACTTATAGTGCTGCCCTGCTGTGAGACCATGCCGCCAGTACTATCACCTGATATACCACTCGTTCATATTGGAAATGCCAATACCAAGTTCATAGATCATGTTTTGGAAAATAGCTCTACACACACACACATATATATATATATATATATATATATATATACATATATATATGCATAGCGATAAACCCTTTATCGCGTATATTAATGCATGTAGTGTCCTGCACTCCGCTCCTCCCCCTATCCGGGAGGGGGCGGGGGGCCGGGGGGGGGTACCAGCATGCACCGCTCCATCTCCTGCACGGGGGGCCAATCCTCCATTCACTCGCTATATATAAAGAGCAGCTTTTCTATTTACATATGTGAAGAGCTCGTTTTGAAAACACCATATAGAAATGTGGCATTGGCATTGCAAAGTAATTTTTTGGATAGGCGTTTATCATGCTTTGGGAAAGAGTTCTTGCAGTTCTCATCATGATCATGCTGTCGGTTGCGATGCGACAAAGACTGCTTTCATTACTTGACTGCCGCTCTCCATTTAGCTCTCTGCTGTGAGAGGTGCGTCCATGAGTCAGTCTTAATGGTGAGCTCGAGCAGTACGGTCCTTGGTAACCCGGCGACGACCAAGCCGGTATGGTGTTTTGTGTGGTTGTACATTTCATGAAAGCTGCCTGCAAAAGTGTTGAAGTGCTGCTGGCTTTTGCAAGTTACCAGCGGCTCGCTCTTGGGTAGCAAATAGAGGTTTCACACCGGCAAGAACATGTCAAGACAGGCGCAAAACTATTTGTCCCTGCAGTGGCTGGTCGGGAGATGTTGGGAGTTCCATACATCAACCGCCCTTAATTCTGCCATGGTGACATGGTTTTCTGTTTAGGGTTTGCTCCCTTAGCCTTCGGTTCTGTCAAGAACCTGTACCACAAGGCAATGGTTTACAACTCTGCAAGGCAGGGGCATCAAACTCCCTGAGGTATTGCTATACCTGCAATACATGCATACCTTGTAGTTCTATGATGTAATTAAAGCACACAAGACAGACAAATATGTATTAGGTGGCATTTATTTCTTTCAGTTTTAGACAAGTTTAGTCATTTCAGGTATAGATATGATGTTACGAAGGCACTTAACCCTACCCGTCTAGTCTTAAAAGTTGGAGTGAGTGGGATGGCAAATTAAGCAGCCTGAAGAAGTATGTGTTATCGATTTGAAAGCTAAGGACAAAGTGATAATGTCTTAGTTATTGTCATAGTGTCTCCTGTTTTGGGAGATCAGTGTATCCAAACTCATGAGTTTGTGGGTTTGAATCCTGGTCGAGTCAAACCAATGACTTAAAAATTGATCATTGTCACTTCCTAGCCTGGCGCTCGGTATTATTAATTCGGATAGGGCAAGGACTGGTTGGCTCAGTGTCAGGATAATGTAACTGAGTGGGATATCAGGTCATGGTGCTGGTGGCCTGGTTTCCCAGTGGGGAAACACTATAATGTTGCGATCTGTGCGCACTGTCACAAGTCGGTAACAGTCCTGATATGACCTTAGATGTTGCTAGGATGTAAAACAACAACAAACAAACAGTTATCACATAATATAACAAAACAAAGCATGTGTTTATTTTTGCATGATCCCATAGAATATACCTCACTAATAAGGGAGCTTTACTACATTCATCTAATTCATTTACTTATTTATTAAGAAAACGTGGACTTATTCAGGAAATTAGATATAATTGTTTGCTTTCTAGTGATGTATTCCAATATGGAAACATCCCAAAACACAATGTGTCACAGCCAAAACTGTCAAACTGCATATTAATCTTATATAGAATTTGACCTTGGTAATTAACTCGGTGGTCAGATGACGACAATATTTAAATCGAAGTAAGCTCTCCAACCTGTGTATTCCTTCTGTCCCTGTCCTCCCCTCCCCCCCCCCTCCTGCCGTCGGCCCCCTCCCCTCTCCCACCTGCCCCCTTCCCCTCCCCCTTCCCCTCCCCTCCACTCCCACCTTCTCTCTTGCTGGCAGCAAGGCGTTGCCCATTCAATGAAAACTATAAGCATCAGCACTTTTGTCTGTGAGCCTCAGTGAAAGGTGTTGAGTATTGGTGTTTTACGTCCTGACCACAGCTAAGGTCATATCAGGACGGGTGACATCTTATGACAGTGTGCACTAATGGCAACTTTATAGTGCTGCCCCACTGGGAGAGAGATCAGGTGGCTAGCATGCTGACCTGATACCCGACTCAGTCAAATTATTCTGACACTGAGCTAACCAGTCCTTGCCCTATCGTAATAATGCCGAAACCTAGCTAGGAAGTGCCAAACATCAATTGTTGTAAGTCATTGGTTTGATTCGACTGGGAATTGAACTCCAGACCTTCCGTATAGGAGGGCTACACTCTACCGATTCGGCCACCGCGCCTAGTTACACAATACTTGAAAACGATAGGTATCAGCACTTTTGTGTTTGAGCGTTAATGGAAGAACACCACCCTCCCCCTCTCAGCCCCCCCCCCGCACCCTCTCAACCCCCCACCCCGCCCCATCCCTTCCACCCACATGTACCGAGCGCGCGCGGTGATCTAATTGGTAGAGCGTGGGTCTAGCGTGCGGGAGGGAGATCGGGAGTTCGGTTCCCGGTCGACTCAAACCAACGACCTATACAATTTATACGTGTTGCTTCCTATCCTGGCGCTTGGCATTAATAGGATAGGGCAAGGACTGATTAGCTCAGTGCTAGGATAATGTGACTGAGGGGGATATTGGGTACCCGATCATGGTGGCGGCTGCTTGATTTCCCAATGGGGCAGCACTATAAAGTTGTCATGAGTGTCCGCTGTCACAAGTCAGTAGCTATCCTGATATGCCCTTAGATGTTGCCAGGACTTTAAACTCCAACAACCAACTAAATGTAGCCAAGTCTCGCGTAAGGTCAGGCACGATGCCGTGACTGAATGTCACGAGTTTTCTTGGACCCCCCCCCCCCCCTCCCCTAACTCCTTCTGGGCACCCCGTGATTGTCAAGCGGAGGTACCAGACACATACTACTGTACTGTCACACACACAACGACAGATTGACAGCTTATGTACCGTCACACAGACAGAGACTGACAGGTACTGTATTGTGACACACATACACATACTGACAGCTACTGTATAGTCACACAAACACAGACTGACAGCTTCTGTACCGTCACACAGACAGAGACTGATAGGTACTGTATTGTCACACACATGCACAGACTGACAGCTACTGTATAGTCACACAGACACAGACTGACAGGTATTGTATTGTCACAGATACATACACAAACTGACAGGCACTGCATTGTCACAGAGACCGACACAGACTGACATACACTGTACCAGCACACACACAGACTGACAGATAATATTGTCACACACATACACAGACTGACAGATAATGTATAGTCACACATACACATACTGATAGCTACTGTACCGTCACACAGACAAAGACTGACAGGTACCGTATTGTCACACACATACACAAACTGACAGCTACTGTATAGTCACACAGGCACAGACTGACAGGCATTGTATTGTCACAGAGACCGACACAGACTGACATACAATGTACCAGCACACATACACAGACTGACAAATACTGTATTGTCACACACATACACATACTGGCATGCACTATATTGTCACATAGACAGCCACATACTGACAGGTACTGTACTGTCAACCAAATACATACTGGCAGGTAATGTACATTCATACAAACATACACATGCTGACAGGTAATGTACCGTCACAGAGACGCAGGTACTGCCAAGTATTGTATTGTCACTCACACAAACAGACTGACGGTACGGTACTGTCATTCACACATACTGACATGTAATGTACTGCCATACACATAGTGACATGTGATGTACTGTCACACCCACATACTGACAGGTAATGTACTGCTAAACACACATACATACTGACGGGTGATGTCTTGTCTCACACATACTTGCAGGAACTGTCCTTTCACACACATGCACATACTGACATGTGTTGCGCTGTCAGACCTACACAGAGTGACAGGTAATACACTGTCACAAACACATACTGGCAATACACTGTCACAAACACATACTGACATATACTGTACAGCGTACTGGCATGGAGTGCACAGTCACACACATACTGACATGTAATGTACTGTCACTCACATACTGACATGTACTGTGCTGTCACACACACATACTGATAGGTACTGTACTGCCTCGCTCACACTCTGTAGTACTGTACACACATACGCAGACGCACCGGATTCTAGGACAGGACCAATTGCTAGGATTTCTTCTGGAACCTGATAATCTGATCACCAACTCACAGGTATGTTATATCCTTGTCACTGCTATGAATGTCGTGGTATATGTTATCTGTGTAACACTGATATGAATATGATGGGATGTGTTATCATTGTCACTTCTTTGATGGCCTAGCAACATCTAAGGTCATATCAGGACAGACTCAGAGGTAAGGCGAGTTGATATGCAGATCACGTGAATAAATTGAAGTATTACATTAAAGTGTTGCTTATCACTGTGCTACCAGGTGACTGCGACAACTGTTATCAGTTCTCCACTGACTGAGGTGTAATTTGGGATGAGCTGTTATGGATATGGTGGTTGGTCTTATCAGTGTCACTGTATGATGTGGGTCGGGGTATGTGGTATCAGTGTCACTGTACTACGACTGTGGGGGTATGTGGTATAAGTGTCACCATACTATGAATGTGGGGGTATGTGGTATCAGTGCCACACTGCTATGAATGTGGTGGTACGTGTTATCATTGTTACTGTGCTATGAATGTAGCCGTATGTGTTATCAGTGCCACACTGCTATGAATATGGTCGTACATCTTATCAGTCTAAATGTGATATGAATGTGGTGGGATATGTCATCAGTGTCAAGCTGATATGCCCGTTGTGGTATGTGTTATCAGTGTCAGGTTACTATGAGTATGGCAATATGTGTTATCCGTTATGAGGTTGCTATGAATGTTATGGTACATGTATTCAATCACTGTGCTTTGGATGTGGTGGTAGGTGTTGTAATTGTGTGTCTGCTATGGTTGGAGTGGTATGTGTTATCATTGTCACTGCTCTGAATGCCGTGGTATATGTTATCATTGTCACTGCTATGAATATGGCGGTATGTGTTATCTGTGACACACTGATATGAATGTGGTGGTATCTGTTATCATTGTCACTGATATGAATGCAGTGGTATATGTTAGCATTGTCATCCTGCTATGGATGCGATGGTTTATGTTATCATTGTCACTACTATGACTGTGGTGGGATGTGTTATCTGTGGCACACTGATATGAATGTTATGGTACATGTTATCATTGTCACTGCTATGAATGCGGTGGTATATGTCATCATTGTCACTGATATGAATGCGGTGGTACATGTTATCTGTGTCACTGCTATGAATGCGATGGTATATGTTATCTGTGTCACAGTGCTATGCATGTTATGGTACATGTTATCATTGTCACTGCTATGAATGCAGTGGTATATGTTATCTGTGTCACAGTGCTATGAATGTGGTGGTATATGTTATCTGTGTCACACTGCTATGAATGTGGTGGTATGTGGTATCTGTCTCACACTGATACAAATGTAGTGTTATGTGTTATTATTGTCACTGCTAGGAATGTGGTGGTATATGGTATCTGTGTCTCACTTATATGAATGTAGTGGTATGTGTTATCATTGTCACTGTCATGAATGTGGTGGTATATGTTATCTGTGTCACACTGCTATGAATGTGGTGGTATGTGTTATCATTGTCACTGCTATGAATGTGGTGGTATATGTTATATGTGTCACACTTATATGAATGTGGTGGTATGTGTTATCATTGGCACTGCCATGAATGTGGTGGTATATGTTATCTGTGTCACACTGCTATGAATGCGGTGGTATATGTTATCTGTGTCACACTGATATGAATGTGGTGGTATGTGCTATCATTGTCACTGCTATGAATGTGGTGGGATGTTCCCTGGTGCAATGAGTGAGGCGGTACGTGCTATGATTCTCACTGTTCTATTAATCTGATGGTATATGTCTTATCAGTGCCACACTGCTATGAATGTGGCAGTGTGTGTTATCAATATCATGCTGTTGTGAATGTGGCGTACTTCTTTATTTTCATATATCAGAGCAGTTTTAAGGTCCTGATGTCATTGCTGACCAACTGTTGTCAATACGTGGTTGTTCTCAATACCCATTCATTCAATAACCCACCCATAACTACATCCCATCTATGCAATCACATATATATTCACTCCCTCATCAATTTACCACTCTCCCATTCACCCACTCAGTAACTCATCCACTCACCCACCCCTCCACTCCTGCAATATAATTGCCAGCAATTGGGATAACCAATAGGTGGCACTGTATGAGCTACATTTAATCTAAGTTCTACTCACAAGCATCAAAGCTCAGACAGCACTATGGCTCTTCTTAACACTGTTGTCTCTAGGAATTATATGACCTTAGATGTTGCTAGGACGTAAAACAACAACAAACAACAACTCTAGGAATTAGGTCAACTAGATTAAGCGGTAGTATAATGTAACTCACACATTTCCCATCGCTAATTTAATTATAGATAGTATATACGCGTATATACCAGTGTAAGCACCCACGGGGCAGTGCTCCTCCCCTTCTAACACTGTAACATGTTTCACGATCAGCGTTTCGAACGCGCCGGCTGCGTGGTGGTTCTGGCATTTACGCTACTCGGCACCACTAGCGCCGGGCGGGTTCGACTAAGCATTATGCGCCCACTACTCGCTAGTTGGTGACACCAGCAGCTATATAACCATGGCGCTCGACTTGCCCAGCACCTTCGTGATACGCCACCCGGCCTGCGTGCCAAACTAACTCACCGTTCGGGTGAGAGGACATTTTCTTTTATTATTATCTTGTGTCAATAAACTGTATTTCCCACAACTACTCTTCCTTATGCCATTGTGGGTCTACATGTGATTTAATTGGTCGTTGTTTTTGCATAGCAAAACAATGTTTCCAGTCCAGATACACTTTTCACGCTTATTCAGATTTTTCAGAGAAAGTCATTCGATTGAGACTGTGATAAGCATTGTCATGCCATATTGCCAGTTACCGCTGGTCTGGATTGGATGTCAAATGTAGAGAAAGACAGGGACAAGAAATGTTATGCTTCACCATTTATTTCCTGAATCCTCCGTCCCTTTGCGGCGTCACAGAACCAAGAGACCCGCCCGCCCCCTGACCAGCCAGGTCACAGATAACCTCCCATTAGGGGGCGTGTCCATTAACTAGTCGCAGATGTCCACCCGGGGACCACCTCTGGCTAGCCTACTGCTAGCCGTCACCATAGAAGGGCAACTATCATCAGTGTAGTCACTTCTGACACCTTGTGGTGGTGAGGCTCATGTACAGACTACTACAAGACTAACAATTTATTATCCCCTTTGAAGTCAAATATCCATGTCCTCAGAAAATATGTATATTCCATTAAGGCCCTGTCAGACCTTGCCATACTGGGGAACTGGACACTGTCCGGTACTGTACGGCGATGTTCGGATACCATCCGGTACCCATCCGGCGGTGTCCGGTGGTGTCCGGTGCTCTCCGTTACAAGTTTTGAACATGTTCAAAACTTCTGCCGGACACCGCCAGACTGATGTATCTGGTTGGTGTCCGGTAGTTCTGGTACACATCCGGTACCCATCCGTACATGTCCGGTACCCATCTGTTTGTTTCCGGTTTGTCCGGTTTGTCCGGTACATGTCCGGTACCCATCTGTTACGTGTCCGGTTCTCATCCGGTACTCGTCCGGTACATGTACAGTGCATGTACGGTACTTGTCTGGTCGCGCGGTGCCAATTGACCCAATTCCGCTCCATTTCGATACATTTCGATACATTTTGTGTACCGGAGAGCGCCGGACTAGACAATTATTTGTTCGGTGGTCTCCGGTACTCAGTCCGGTACAGTGTGACAATGAATTTATAGTTGAATGTTATGGTCTTTGGAGATAGTGAGTGTGCTGAAACTCATTTGATCTGGGTTTAACGTAATTTACTGCGCAAGGACTATATATAGGAGCCATCCATTCGTTATAAGAGAAAGCTTCTATTACTAATTAGCATTTATTGTGAGGAAGGCAACCATACTCTTTAAATATCAGATATGCATGCAACCATTTCTGTTGTGGTTAACATATATCATTAATAATACTTACGAATGCGTTTAATCTGATCATCATTTTAGTGTTTCAGAATGATATGCTTTTCAATTGTTTATCCTCAAAATGTAAAATTCGGAACCCAAATACACAAACAATATTTGCATAATATCAATAGAATATGCCCTAGTATCTTTGCATATTTGATTGAATTTGAGCTCTTCTCTTATTTGTGAATTAAATCTCTCCCTTTTGAGGAATCGTCCCCTATACATATATTATAGTGTTGCCTCACTGTGTGGGTGTGGTTGTGTGTGTGGGTGTTTGTGGTTTTGTGTGGGTGTTTGTGCGTGTGCGTGTGTGGGTGTGTGTGGTCATATGGCTGTGGGTGTGTGTGTGGGTGTGGGTGTGGGTGTGGCTGTGGGGTGGGTGTGGTTGTGGTTGGTTGTGGTTGTGGTTGTGGTTCAGGTTGTGGTTGTGGGTGTGGGTATTGGTGTTGGTGTGGGTGTGGTTGTGGGTGTGGGTGTAGTTGTTGGTGTGGGTGTGTGTGGATGTGGGGTGGGTGTGGTTGTGGTTGGTTGTGGTTGTGGTTCAGGTTGTGGTTGTGAGTGTGGGTGTGGTTGTGGGTGTGGGTGTTGTTGTGGGTGTGGGTGTGGGTGTGGGTGTGGATGTGGGTGTGTGGTGTGGTGTGTGGGTTGTGTGGGGCGGTGGTCGGGTGGCGTGTGGGTTGTGGGTGTGGGTATGTGGCTGTGGGCTGTGGGTGTGGGTGGGTTGGTGTTTGGGAGTGCTAGTGGGGAAGTGGGGAGAGGTAGGTAGTATTACGGGGGGGGTGGGGGGACAAGAATGGAGGGGATGTAGGGTGGTGGGGCCGCGTGTGGTGGGTTTTGGGGGGATTGCTTGGTTTTGTTAGTTGTTGATGTTGACACTTTTTTCTTGATTGTGTGGGTGTGGGTGTGGGAGTGGGTTGTGGGTGTGGGTGTGGGTGTGGGTGTGGGTGTTCACTTGGGGTATGGCCTGTGATAGACGTAGTATTGCATCCCCTCCCGGCCACTGAACATTCCCTCCAGCCCCCACCCTACCTCATTCCTCCCACCCTACCTCCAGTCCTCACCCCACCCCAACCACCCCTACCCCTACCTCATTCCTCCCACCCTACCTCCAGTCCTTAACCGACACACCCACCCCCTCCCCTAACTCATTCCTCCCCCACCCTACCTCCAGTCTCCCACCCACCCCCCACCACCCCCACCCCTACCTCATTCCTCCCACCCTACCTCCAGTCCTCACCCCACCCCACCCACCCCCACCCCTACTCATCCTCCCACCCTTACCTCAGTCCTTACCCTACACACCCACCCTCCCCTACCTCATTCCTCCCACCCTACCTCCAGTCCTCACCCCACCCCCACCCACCCCCACCCCTACCTCATTCCTCCCACCCTACCTCCAGTCCTTACCCTACCCCACCCACCCCCTCCCCTACCTCATTCCTCCCACCCTACCTCCAGTCCTCACCCACCCCCACCCACCCCACCGTAAGCATTTCCTCCCACCCCTACCTCCAGTCTCACCCCACCCCCACCCACCCCCACCCCTACCTTAATTCCTCCCACCCTACCTCCAGTCCCGTACCCTTACCCCACCCACCCCTCCCCTACTCATTCCTCCCACCCCACCTCCACTCCTCACCCACCCCCCCCCACCCCTCCCCTACCTTCATTCCTCCCACCCTACCTCCACTCCTCACCACCCTCACCCCTACCCATACCTCATTTCCTCCCCACCTACCTCAGTGCTACCCATCCCACCCTCCTCCCCACCTACTCTTCTCCCTCCCTACCTCCACTCCATCACCCCACCCCCCACTCCCACCCACCCCTACCTATTCCTCCCTCCACCTCTAGTCCTCACACCCACCCCACCCACCCCACCCGTCCCAAACCCACCCCATCCCCATCACTCCCACCCCAAACCCACCAGCCCCTCCAAAAGCCAATCCCCACCTTCCAAACCCCGCCCACACCCCTCACGAAACCCCACCCCAGACGCCTCAAACTCCAAACCCCAAACCCTTAGAGAGGCATTGGACCGTGTCCTCAGAACATGAACAAATCCCGTCATGGTTGGAGGTCACGCTCCTTTGACATGGGTCAGTGAATCTTAATCAGAAATAGCATATATATAAGTATATATAGATATACATACAGTAAAGCCTTTCTAAATCGACCGACCATGGGACACACTATATCTGGTCCATTTGGGGAGGTGCTCTCTTTGCAACAGGTGACAACGGGCTAGCATCGGCCGTCCTTATGGCTGCCTGCCCCAAGCTCAGCTAGCACCCACCCTCCGTGGGAGAGTCTCTGTGACCCGGCTGGGCGGTCTGCTCTGATCTCTCTGAATCTAATGACCCTGTCACACCTCACCATATTGGGGGAAACAGACAGAAACCGAACAAAGTCCGTTTTGTGTCCGTACAAGATTTGAACATGCACAAAACTAGGAACGGATGCCGCCGGACTGACATCTACAGTTCTTGTCCGGTTTGAGTCTATTTAGTCCGCTTACCGTCAGTTGGCTTTCCGTTCATGTCCATTCCATGTCTGTTTCATGTCCGTATCATGTCTGTTCGTCCAGCGGCCTTTCACCCAATATTGCAACATTTTGACACATTTTAATACATTTTGATACTTATGATACCCGGACTAGACAATTCTGTCCGTTGCTCAATCCGGCAAGGTGTGACAGCCGCTTTAGACAGTGACATGGCAGAATAAACCTGCTCGATGCTAGCTTGGTGTCTTCTCACTTTGTAGTTAGAAGATTCAGGTGCGGTGGATATGACACTGAGATATTCCATTCATGTCCAACAATGGCTCTGCCTCTGGTTGTCGGAGGGGGACCACACCTGCATCCAATAGACGAGTTTGTCATTCCGACTGCGCATGCACTGAAAACGGTGCTGACAGCAAAACAGATACGTTTTGTTGTTTTACGTTCTAGCAACATCTAATGTCATTGAGTTGCTGATACACGTAGGGCAACACTTTGATCTTGTTCAAAATTAATAGAAATGCACAACAATTTGGCATAAACTTGGATGCACACATGCAATATAATGATATAATGAATATATTTAAGACAAAACTAACCATAGTTAAGCATGTTGAGGTAAGAAACATTCAATTCCACACAAATCGATGTCACTTTTAGGCTGATATCCACATCACCATTATTAATACTTGTTTTAATTATTAAAATGCCAAATGTGTCAACAGAAACTTGTTTCAGAGAAATATATAACCGATGTTTGATTAACCTTTCCTAGGATATAAATACAAACAAATGAAATAAGTACCGGTAACACTGAGTCTGGCTATGGCTCTATCACTAATCTGAAAGACCACAATTCTCTAAATCTAAATGCAGACGGCATAAGATGTGCTGATCATATTGATGTAAATGCAATGCTAGATAAAAGATTAGCACCTTACTTCATTATATATATATATATTTTAGTTGATATTCTATGTTTCAAGCAAGAGCTGAGATGAGCTGAAACTAGCACATTTCATAGCTGCACCTAGTCTATTAGCATTAGCCATGTGCTTCGCGTGGGTTTCTTTTGCTTCACGACATCCCACGATGCACCACATCACTGGAATTACAAACTAGTCAATCATCAATGTTGTCCAGAACATGGGTAATTGGGCACAGAGCCTCAGCACACTTCTCTTATAACTAAGGATGAGTTGCTGATGCACGTAGGGAAAAACTTCGATCTTATTCAAAATTAATAGAAATACCTTTGGCGCCACCTATAGGCCAACTCTGTACTAAATTAAGCCTCGTTTATATGACGCCACCTAGCGGGTTTTCCGGCAGTAACCCTTAGCTCCTGCATTCCATGTCATTATGGACGCTACATGTGGCCATCTATGTCTTATTATCTAGTTAATTGTCTCCTATGCCATCTAGCAGATTATATTCTCATTATTATATAACATACTGCAATGCAACGCTTTCATCACTTTGACCTGACTGCGAGAAGAAGAACAACTAACCAACAAGTCACAATTTGCCATCCGACCCACCCTAAGATACAACAATTTACCATCCCACCCACACTATCATCATCATCATGCTGTCGGTCACAATGCGACAAAGACTGCTTTCATTACTTGACTGCCGCTCTCTATTTAGCTCATTTCATGAAAGCTGCCTGCACAAGTGTTGATGCCACCCTAACAGACAAATTAAAACAATGACAAGGGTTAAAGTTAAGCATCTCTAACCTCATTTAAAATAAATGCCAAATATATACATACCATATATGCAAATATAAGTCGACTTCAATTATAAGTGAAGGGGTATTTTTGAAGGAAATATCTAGAATTAGGCCTAAGCTGATGATAGGTCAAGCTTCAGGGACGTCATCACAGGCTGTCTCAGCAGAGAAGTCATCCCAGGCTGTATTAACCCACTGGGAGACTGTGTACAGGGATAGGCGTTGGAAGTTGCCAGGTATACTCAGCACTTCCACTAGCCATCCAGGAGATCCACTCTTCCCTCATTCTTGATTTGAGTGTGCGATTCAGGCTCACAAAAAGGAGCTGCAGGACAGAGGTGATACCTCCGGGGATCATTGTGGAAGTAGTTGAATAGTGGTTCTTGAGCTTGGAGGTGACAGGTGTGACGAGGTGGCTACAGAACTATTATCACTTAGCGGTGTCTACAGATAGGGATCCCTCTGGGGCTATCGGGAGAATATAATGACCTCAGAATAGGAGATTTTTTTGCGTGGTAAATTTTCTCGACTTATATTCGAGTATATACGGTATGTGCTGTGTTCGCGTTGCTCAATTATCCATCCACTAACCGCGTCTCCAGGGAGACTCTATGATGGACCAAGGATGTGGTTCCCATGGGAACCAGACTGAGGGCTGTGGACAGATGATGGCTTCATCATGGAACTAGCCCGGTGACAGCGTGGATTGTGTGACAGTAGTCTGTTGGGCTAATTAAGCGGGGCTCAGTCCCAGGATGCACTGCGGGTATCACCCACACACCAAATCCTCCCACAGAGCCATGCAACCACCTCACCATCATCCAACAGCCAGCCACACACCCTCCCTGCCCATTCCTAGGGTGTGTGTGGTTGCATTAAATGATTGTGGGGCAAGAGGGGTGCTTGTGTGCGGATGTGACAGCTTGCCACAATGATTGGGGGAAGGGGGAAATCAAATTGCAAACATATCTGTTGCCTGTGCCCGCTTAGTGTAAAACAAACTACAAACACATCCAGCTTTTTGTGGCTGCTTACTGTAAAACAAACTACAAAGAAATCCAGCTTTTTGTGGCTGCTTACTGTAAAACCAACTACAAACAAATCCAGCTTTGTGTGGATGCTTACTGTAAAACAAACTACAAACAAATCCAGCTTTTTGTGGCTGCTTACTGTAAAACCAACTACAAACAAATCGAGCTTTTTGTGGATGTTTACTGTAAAGCCAACTACAAACAAATCCAGCTTTTTGTGGCTGCTTACTGTAAAACAAACTACAAACAAATCCAGCATTTTGTGGCTGCTTACTGTAAAACAAACAACAAACAAATCCAGTTTTCTGTAGCCCCTTACTGTAAAACAAATGACAAACAAATTGGCCTTTTAATGGCCGCTTATTCTAAACCAATCTACAAACAAATCCAGCATTTTGTGGCCGCTTACTGTAAAACAAACTACAAACAAATCCAGTTTTCTGTAGCCACTTACTGTAAAACAAATGACAAACAAATTTGGCTTTTTATGGCCGCTTACTCTAAAACTAACTACAAACAAATCCAACATTTTGTGGCTGCTTACTGTAAAACAAACTACAAACAAATCCAGTTTTCTGTAGCCCCTTACTGTAAAACAAATGACAAACCAATTGGCATTTTTATGGCCGCTTACTCTAAACCAAACTACAAATGAATCATGCTTTCTGTGGCTGCTTACTGGAAAACCAACTACAAATGATTCCCATCTGGTAAAAGGCATCTGAACAATGGCTTCGCTCAACATTGTTGTTTTAATAAACTGTTAATATGGTGATGAGACTTCTGAATATATATATATTTAACCGTTCTATTCCTCTTTAGTTCAATTAATATACCATGGATTCTGCTGACTGCCACCATCTCTCCTTGTAGCCATTTCAAGCATTTGTTTATATAATCCTGCCCGAGTGCCGACAGCCTATGTACTACGTCGCGGGTACTTAGCTTTAACCACAGGTTTATCGAATGACGTGCCTGGATGCCTTAATGCATATATTACAAGCGCAGAGACACTGGTCTTCCAGCGCGTAATTAGGTAGGGCATATTAGTAGATTAAGAAGGAGGGGAGTGTGTTCGTGCGGTAGGTCTAATAAGTTCCTTATTATGGGCTATGGCGGTGGATTGTTGCATATCCTGTGTGGCTATTATGGGTATGGCGTCCCAACACTCAACCCGGTCTGTTCTGGCACCTGGGGCCATATGCATGAGTCAGGGTTAGCGAGCCAAACCCGTGGTTAGGGGTGATCTCTGGGTTAGCGGCGAAAAGTCGGTATGTATGGACCAGTGTTACGGAAACTCCGCGAGTTTAACGTCGTCTAAGCTAACCCCAACCCATATCAAGTTTATCGTCGGGGTTAGGGACCGATTAGGTGCAAATCTATTGAATGCGATCATATTTAACAGAATTACATAATCAAATCGTGAAATTTCATGAAATTAACCCTAAATTCCAACCGATATTAACGCCTCCGCTACATCGGCGGTGATATTAATATTGTCGAATCGACGAATGTAAACTAAACAAATTGCCGCCGCCGCATCGACGTCACTATCCATACTGTCGAAGATCAATAAAACACACACATTACAGGCACAGAGGGATTTCCCAAATCTATAAATAACTGCTAGGTTAGCTAACGTCACCGCGCTTTGGCACCATACATACCCCGTGACACATTTCCCAACACAGGCGTTAGCTAACCCAAACCTGGCCCGTAACACCAGAGCCGATAAATAATTCTTCATGCATACAGGCCCTGATATATAGAGGGTGGTTAGTTGCATGTGTAGCTGAGGTAAGCAATTGAGTGAAGGGGGAGGGAGGGGGGGGGGAGGACAAGGAGGGAGGGGGGAGCAAGCCAAGGCACAGGATCCACACCATTTCTGTTTAGAGTGCTTGTTCCAATGTCAACAATATTTGAAGGATTCAGGCGCTAAAACTGACAAGCGCCACCTGGGCCAAAATTAAACAATGTCAAGCATGTTCGAGCTGAAGCTGCCATCATTCCGATAATCAAATCTGTGTTTTTTTCCCGTGGAAGCTGTCACAAACTCACATACCCTATATAATGCCCTACTCAATATGAAATTTATAGACTTCAGAATAAATTTTATTTCACAGGAAAGAATTAAATTACAAGTGTCCAATTTGACCCCTGAAGCGCTTCATTTATTTAATTTATATGTGCATAATTTTCTTAAACTGCACACCACATACAGTATAACCCCATTAAACCAAATTTGAAGGGACCCTATAAATTTGTTTGGATTAACCAATCATTCGTTTAACCAAGCTTTGGCTTTAACTTTGACTTGGCTTTGGCAAAAACACAGGTGCATTATGAAAGTAATATACAATTTATGTGGACAATTTGATTATTGTTTTTTAATGTATATACAGTTTAACCCCATTAAACCAAGCTCAGTTAAATCAAACGATTGGTTAATCCAACATTTTTTGGCGACGGCAAAACACCACCATTTATCCTATAAATAAGACTCAGATGACCTTAAAATCCCATGAAAGTTTAGTTGAACCCTACCGGAAGTGGCCTGGGGCCCGACAATTTTGTTTGAATGAACCGATACTTTGGATGAACCGACTTTGGTTTAACCAACGTTTTAATATGATAAATGGTAGTATTTTGCTGGGTGGCAAAAAAAAGTTTTGATTAACCAGTCGTTTGGTTTAACCAAGCTTGGTTTAATGGGGTTGTACTGTATTTGGTGTCCATCTTACAATGGTGATGATATTCAATTCTTTCTTTCATTCACAGTGCATCAAATAATAAGTATTGCCTGTGTGTATTACAAACATTAACAAACTATATGTATTTATTTGATCAGAAATGCACCAAAAGTGTGCTTCTATGATTTTGTTCTAAAGTGAAAATGTGAAAATTTACACATGGACACCAAACATTTTTTTTTCAAGTTTTGATCAAGTTTCTTTTGCAAGCGATAATCTTGTTTGATTAACTGTAATCAAACATTTAAAAAAATCTTGTTTGAATGTGTTGTGTACATTAAAATGATGTTCTGGACGCACGTTTGATTCCCATGTTGCGCAAGTGATAATAATGTATTAGGGTCATTCTCAGAAGTTGTGTACCACATCAGTACCACAAAATCAAAATGCTGTCAAAGTCCTATATATGAGCTTCCTCAATGTGTATGTTCTTTTCCATCTGAATAATTGAAAATATACATATTCTGACATTTTTAAGTTGGTCAAATGTTGGTCACACACAATAAAGAGCAGTATAGCATGGAAACCAATCTGACTCCAAAATCTAATATTTTCCACACAAAGCTTGACATGTTTAGGACATTTCATATGCCACTTGCTTTTTATGCCACTTGCTTTTTAAACAGGAGTTTAATAATTTGAAACCTAATTGCTATGGTTCTGTGTTATTTGTGATGATTAAAGAGAAAAACAGAAAAATATTAGCAATGTAACACGCCAAGTGGAATCAACAATTTTCCACAAATGTTCAGCTCAAATTTCAATGCTTAGGGGCAATTTCAGGATTTATCTGTTAGTATACCATAACTGAGTAAAATCATAGAGTGTCAAATGGTGAAAATAGTTCCTGTACTGTATCTGTACTCACTGTTTGATACAGAGTTGTATAGTACTTGCAAGTGGAAATGAAATGTTACAATGTTACCTGGTAGGTAAAAGGTTAACTATTTCATAATTTTGATAATTTTGTTTAGAAATAAATGTCTTCAACTTAATGAATACCTTGTATATGACCATTTGAAGGGAAATGCGCTGTTGTTCAGAGGTTTTCATTAAGTTTGTGGCACTTTATTATCAATGCTGTTGACAATGTCACAAATTAGTAATGTAATTTTCTATTTATTTAGCTACATCAATCCCAATAAGATACATAATACACAACATTAACATTCACTTTTGATCCAAAATATCTCCCACATTATTGGGCTAAATGATGAAATCTAAATATTGACACTCCAATAATGGGCTTTTTTGAAATATGCATTTAAAATAGATTACGTCAAGTGGTACACAGTTTCTGAGAATGATCCATTCATTATTCAATGTGAATAAGATCAAAATCAAAATGTGATTTTTAAAATTTTCAATTCTGACAACATGTGCACAACATACAAGCCTTCATGCAAACATGGATTCAGCTATTATTTGGAATGTTTTCTGCTATTATTTGGAAGTTTTTCACTTTTGGGTTTCCATGTCACATTTGAATGCCCTGTTTCAGAGAATGACCTACATACATCCGATCATGTAGATCACAAACTTCCATGTCCAATGACTGGTTAGCTTAGTGCCAGGATAACGTGACTGAGTCGGATATCAGATCATGGTGTCGAGTCCCTGGGCTCCCAGTGGGACAGCACTATAAAGTCGCCCTGAGTGCGCACTGTCACAAGTCAATATCCGTCCTGATATGACCTTAGACTTTGCCAGGACGTAAACCTCCAACAAACAAACAAAATATTCATATCCATTTGTTTGTTTTCTTCTTATGCCCCGGTCACATATACGTTAGTGGACGTAGTTGAACATAGTGGAGGCTAACGTGGTTGAAAGTAGTTGAACATAGTTGAACGTAGTTGAACATAGTTGAACATAGTTGAACATAGTTGAACGTAATTGAACATACTGGCATCCATACTTGTCCGTGATGTTAACTTGGTAATACCATGGGTGAGCCGTGATGTCCGATTTAATTTTTGGACATGTTCAAAAGAGCACTATGTTAGAGGCTTAATTTGCATCAGTGGTGCTAACATACTCTAGCATACTCTAGCATACTCTAGCATACTCTAGCATACTCTAGCATACTCTAGCATACTCTAGCATACTCTAGAACATACTCTAGCATACTATAGCATACTCTAGCATACTCTAGCATACTCTAGCCTGCTCTAGCATGCTCTAGCATACTCTAGCATACTTGACCGAAGCCCTGGTCATATAGCCGCTAGTGGGCTTACGGGAACATAGTGGAGGCATAGTTGAGCATAGTTGAATGTAGTTGAACACACTGTCATCCATACCATAACTTATTTATCCGTACCGTAACATATTTATCCATGCCAAAACCTGCTGTACTTTAACATATTTCAAAGTGGTTTAACATACTTACACCACGTTTGACCCACATTAGCCTCCACTACGTTCACCTCCGGTCAACTACGTCCACTAATATCTATGTGACCGGGGCATAAGAGTCCTTGCTATCTGGCTTACTGTAGGTAGGTGGTGTGTTTGTCTAGATTCACATTATGCATTGTCTAAACCTTAAATCAATATATCACCGCCTAATCTGGCAATACTTGAATAAACAGCTTAAATTATATCTACCTTGAGAAGAACTTGAACTTCTGTTTCTATTACCGGGCGCGATGGCCGAATCAGTAAAGCCCTGGCCCCGCATGCGGGAGATCAGGAGTTCGGTTCCTGGTCGAGTAAAAACCAAAGGCTTATAGAATTGATACTTGTCGCTTCCTAGCCTGGCACTCAGCATTAATAGGATAGTGCAAACACTGGTTAGCTCAGGGTCAGGATAATGTGACTGAGTAGGATATCGGGTCATGGTGCCGGCAGCCTGATTTCCCAGTGAGGCAGCACTATGAAGTCACCATGAGTGCAGACTGTCACATATTGGTTCCCATACTCATATCATGTTAGATGTTGCTGGGACATAAAACTCTAACAACCAGCCAACATCCGTCCTGATATGGCATTAGATGTTGCTAGGACATAAAACAACAATCAAACAAAACCAACCAACCAATTTCTTCCTATCAGTAGCGCACACACATGTATATGCTTATAATAAAATCAGTTATTGTCTGATAACGAGTTTCACACCCGATGGCTTCTGGACCGAGTATTGACATTAGCCGAGGTCACTCATCATCATCATGCTGTCGGTCGCGATGCGACAAAGACTGCTTTCATTACTTGAATCCCGCTCTCCGTTTAGATCTCTGCTGTGAGAGTGATGTCCATGAGTTGGTCTACATTTCATGAAAGATGCCTGCAAAAGTGTTGAAGTGCTGCTGGCTTTTGCAAGTTACCAGCGGCACTCTCTCGGGGAGCAAATAGAGGTTTCACACCGGCAAGAACATGTCCAGACAGGCGCAAAACTATTTGTCCCAGCAGTGGCTGGTCAGGAGATGTTGGAAGTTCCATACATCAACCGCCCTTGATGGTGCCACAGTGACATGGGTTTCTGTTTAGGGTTTGCTCCCTTAGCCTTTGGTTCTGTCAAGAACCTGTACCACAAGGCAGTGGTTTACAACTCTGTAGGGCAGGGGCATCAAATTCCCTGAAGTATTGCAATACCTGCATGCCAAGGTCACTATGAACCCAAATGCCCGAGTTCTCAATGTCCACATAACAACAATACCATGTCCATTAAAGTTGCATAGCCCGATGGTTTTGCGTTTTGGTAATTTTTCTGAGATAAATATATTAAATTGGTCATTATAATCTACGTTATTTCAGGTTAAAGTAACTTTGATTTTAACTGGATAGGTTTTGAGATATTTGAAATTCAAACATGCAAACTTAGTTTTGGCAAGCACCCCAAAACTCTGACCCCATAGGCTTCAACAGTAAGAGGTTCTATCGAATTGTCTCAGTGTTCCCTTCTATGTGGCATTACATGCTTAATATGTGCATCAATCTCAAAGTTAGATATGTAGAGTCAAATCTATAGAATTATTTTGGTTTTGAAAATTTGATGCTTCATCGGACTTAGATACAAGATTCACCCCGTACTGCTGCAGTAGCCTGAGTAGGGGTGCAAACCAACCCTATGTAAAAGCTGTCGAAAAAACGGGTCAATGAAATGAGAGCCTAATTTCACAATGTAAGAAGCAACAATTATTCTTTACATCTGTCTTATTATTAGCCCGCTACCTGTGAGTTGAAACATATAATATAATATCTAGTTTAATAAGATTTAAAAGTGAAATCGATGGCGTTCTACGGCCGCCATCTTGTCTTTTTGCATTCTCCCCCATTTCACCAACTCTCTGCCTATATAAATATCCATTTGATACTGGAGGGAGACATTCTACTCCCTGTTCCATACTAAAGCTATTTTCGCCCGTATTTAGACTACGTTGTCGTTCACGCGTGTACTATAAGTACCGAGTGAATCTTTTATCTACATCGGACTATGCAGCTTTAAATGACCTTAACTTTTAACCATTTCCCGCAATCTGTAAAATGCAGGTTTCCCTTGCAGAAAGGTGGGAGTTTGTTTGGTTGTCGTTGTTTTACGTCCTAGCAACATCTAAGGTCATATCAGGACTGGCGGTGGGAGTTTGAATCCCATCCGATGGAAATCAATGACTTACAACATTTATTCTTGTCGCTTCCTAGCCTGGCGCTCGTCATTAATAGGATAGGGCAAGGACGGGTTAGCGAAGTATCAGGATCATGTGACTGTGTGGGAAATGGGGTCATGGTGTTGGTGACCTGGTTTTTCAGTGGGGCAGCACTATAAAGTATCCATGAGTGCGCACTGTCACAAGTAGCTACCCATCTTACTAGTGTAGTGGTCTGCACTGAACTCTCAGGCAAGGAGCCGCATAGACAGGTAGGCGTGGGGAGTGTGTTGATATCAGGGAGCCTAGGTGGTGTAATGGTTAGCACACTGGCCCGGAATGCAAAGAGATGTGGGCTCGAGTCCCGCTCTAGGCGCAATATTTTCCATTTTCATCACCCCCACGACAATATGATCATAGATGATGCTAGGATGTAAAACTCCAACAACTCCTTACAATATATATATATATATATATATATATATATATATATTATGTAAGTTACGCGCTACAAACACATGATACGGCCGCCACGTATTTATTCACACATTCGACATAATATATATATATATATGTATATATATATATACATATATATATCTGGCTTGGCAACAACCGTCCTACCCAACAATTAACGAAGAAACAACCCCAAACAAAACCCAAACACGATTCATGCGTTCCCACGGTTCGGATGAGGCGGGCAGTGGTGCACAAACTACGGCACTCCGTATTTATAGCATGCCAGTAGCGCCACATTCACCCTGGCGGCTCAGGTTAATTGGCCATACGGCAAGAACGCCACCGTGCTACCCATACAACTGCATATGCATAGTACAGTATAACCCCGTTAAACTTGAAGGGACCGTAGAAATTTGTTTGGATTAACCGATCATTGGTTTAACCGAGCTTTGGCTTTGACTTTGACTTTGAGTAAGCGTGTATTGCACATGTAATATACAATGTATGTGGACACTTTGATCATTGGTTTTTATATAAAAGTCGGTGGGGTCTCTGATGACGTAATAACCACATGAAAGTTTGGTTTAACCATACCGGAATTGGCCTGGGGTCCGACAATTTTGTTTGGATTAACCAATAATTTGGATTAACCAACTTTGGTTTAACCAACTTTTTTATATGATAAATGGTAGTATTTTGCTGGGCCGCCGAAAAAAGTTTGGATTAACCGATAGTTTGGTTTAGCCAAACTTGGTTTAATGGGGTTATACTGAATATAAGTCGTATATATACTGTATATAGGTCGTATATATATAGATATATATGTAGCTATTCATGTATTAATATATACAAACTAGAGACACACAAGAAAAGGTGGGTTGAGATAAATATATTATCTGGCTTCAGTAAGTTATATAATTTCATGGGGCGTTGATCTGTAAATAAATATGTAAGTTAAATAAGTATAAAATAATGATAATAGTACAATTCGTTCCATGTCTGAACACACACATACTACTAATACATGTCATATATAATTATGTATATACACCCTTATACATATATATGTATGCATATTATGGACCCGCTGATCTACCTATATACAATGTAATGTAAACGGCCGGAGTATACTCGCATTATGCATTATACATCATATATATATATATTAATACATAATGGCTGAAGGTCAACCTACACATCCACCATTTAACACCTTGCCACCTGAAAAATCCATCGAAGGAACACCACAAAAAAACAAACAAGAAAAAACCTGTTCAGTACTCAACCCACCCGCTACCCCAAAAACTCAGCCACGGCATTGGTATTCGATTGCGAAATGATTTGCAGCTTTGGGGGCTGAGGCCTTTCGGTGTTGCTTTGTTTGGTGACGTGCAAGGTTTGTTTGGCTGGGCCGCCCTAAGCTGGTGATGTGTGCCCAACGGGTGGTGCTGTTAGGAAGCAGATAAACAGAGCGCCATGGCTCCCTAATATCGCTCAGCGGGTGCGGCTCCTCAACGCCAGGCACCCATTCTGGTCACGGTGCCAGGCACCGTGAGTCTTTGCCTAGCGAGTCAGGCTTGCGTAACGTAGGTCCCTGTGTGTACCGTGTGGTCGCCTGTGGATTTGTCTTTGTGTTCTCTGCTTCGGTTATTCCCTAGGCCCACACAATCCACATAGCACACCACACAGCTACATACAAGCCTATGATATGTAAATAGGAGTAGGCTAGTCTAGTTTGTTTGTTGTTGTTTTATATCATATTAGGATGGGTACCGACTTGTGACAGTACGCACTCATGGCAATTTTATAGTGCTGCCCCACTGGGAAATCAGGCCGCCGACACCATGACCCGATATCCCACTCAGTCACATTATCCTGACAGCGAGCTAACCAGCCCTTGCCCTATCCTAATAATGCCGAGCACCAGGCTAGGAAGCGACAAGTATCAATTTTTAAGTCATTGGTTTGACTCAACTGGGAACCAAACTCGCAAACTCCCGATCTTCCACACGCGAGGCCTGTGCTGTACCGATTCGGCCACCGCGCCCGGTTTTAAGCTAGTCTAGTAATAAGAGTAGAACAAAATAAAATACATATATGCCAAGAAAATTTAAAAAAAACAAAAAAAAACATAGGCTACTAACCATACCAACCAATTATATATCTCCTACTGAAATGCAGGCAATCAAATAATATATCAGCAGCTACTGTGTGGTAAGATAACACCAACACTACATCTGGCCAGCATTGAAAATAAGCCTGGGTACCCGGGCTTATATGCTATGGACAGTATAAATACAGCCTCAATAAAAATAATTTAAATAATAATAAAAATTTAAAAAACCCACAAGGGCTACAACGCGCATGTGCCCCCACACCCGCCCCCACACCTACTGTTCATACCACACTACTATTAATACAACACCACCCAGCCACACATCCCCCCAATAACTACGGGCCTCATACCCCCCCCCCCACACACACACACAACTAACACCTAACGCTTGTGTTTTCTGCTTCGGCCCTTCACCAGCCCCCACACCACCCACAGCCCCCACAGTGAGCAGCCCACAGGCCCCAACAAATAGCCCCCCCCCCTCCATAAATACCATGCTACCCAGTCCCATAACCCCCATATCAACCAGCTTTATACTAATGATATCCCCCCTCTCATTATCACCCCTGTATGCCAGCCCCCCACAACCCCCCCAACCCCCGCATCGACAGCCCCACAACGACCAGCACAATGCCCCACAACCAGTCCCACACCTACCACACATATCACAGGACTCAGTCCCACAACCCCCCATGCACACCCAAAGCCTATACATCAGGCCCCCTCCCCACATTTCCCAGTCCCCATAACACCCCTACACACAGACCACAACTCCCACCCCATCCGCATCAACGCCATCACCTCCCACCAAAACGCCACAGCCCCACAGCCCCCACAACCTCCTTCCATACCCACAACCCAAAACCCACATCCCCACCGCCCACATCACCACCATCCACAGCGCACACCCCATATCCCCCACAACCTCCTTCCATACCCACAACCCCACAACTGCCCTCCATACCCATGGCCCCACAACCTCCACATCCACCAACCCCCACATGCACCCACCTTGGGACCCCACATCCACCCACTCCACAGGCCCCCCCCCCCCCACACAACCCCCACACCCACCACCCCCGAATACTCTATAACCCCGACAACCACTTATATTGATATGACCTTAGATGTTAGCAGGACATCAAACTCCAACAACTAACCAGCCCACTTTTATAAAGCCGCCCCAATGGCAGACCAAGGTGAAAGAACTTGTTCTCCATTAAGTCATATTATCCTAATACTACTCAACCAAACCAGTTCCTTCCCTATCGCATTAAAGCAGAATGCCAGGCTAGGTAACGACAGGTATCAATAGACTACATCACCGTTCCAGCGGCGCTGTGCATTTTGGGATGCGTCAGAGCAAAACAAACCCACAAGAAGCACATGGCAATGGTATTTCTCTCTGGCTTTTTTTCTATGTCAGACTCCTAATCTGAAGGTCAGTGGTTCGATTCCCCATGCCCCCATCTCTGCCACTTTGGATTTCCACCGCTGTGTATAACCTACAGCGTCATCAAAGGCCAGTTGCTCTCATACCATGTCTATGTGGTGTGGGAGGTTAAAAATCCCTTGGGTCGGTAAAAGTGTAGGCTTGGGCTTTTTATCGACAAACTGTCTAATGGTGAAAACAAGTCTATTCAGAGGGCCATGATAGGCAGTATAAATCTTCAAGGAAAAAAAAAAAAAAAAAGAAATACAACCTGTTGACTCCATAGTTTATAAGATATTACAGCACAAATGTGCCGATGTCATTCAGTCCGTGACTCCTTGTTAATTTGTTTTAATTGGTTTACACAGTTCTGTGGACTTTCCCACGATCGAGTATGATACAGTTTATGTTCTTGAACTAGCATTGACCAATGTCAACTTGTCAAATGATTAGCCAACCTTGGTAACTAAGCTTTCTCATCAGAAATACACATAAATCAACGTTTTTTTTTGTTGGGGTAAATATGTTTATTCTTCTGAATAAGTCTTTTTTTCAGTGCCGAACCACTGGTCTTCCAGCCATTTTTCGAGTCAGGGTTATTTACACAAAAGGTATATAGAATAAGGTGTACAATACCTGTTGAATACACAATTTGCACCATGTAACACAATGAAATTCTGAAACCCAAAAGTTCCATAACAATATGGTACAGTAGTGTCATATAACTAGATCAATATTAGTCAGATCAATGTGAGTATTTACATAGTATTTAGAATGTAAGCAGAAGTTATCTTCTGTATTCAGTTGGTAAACTTGTAGTAAGTTTTAATGTTCAGTTGCAGTTAGGCAAGCGGTATATAAATGTTGGTTTGTTAGGAAAATTCTAGTGTAACTCTAATGTAGTTAGTTATGTGAGTTTATGAATTATGTGGTTGGGGTGGGGTTGTTAATAATACACTGGACCAGCTGTGACCAGTGAAGCAGTGGGACCAATCCCAGTGCATTTAAGTCTTAAATTTTACATTTTTACCTGGACTGTCTCTGTCATCGTATATGGTTGACTGGAGATAACAGAGGAACAGCAACAAATTAAAAAAGTGGGCAGTGGGGGGGAGAAACAGAGGCTGAGGGTTTGGTGGTCTGCCACTTACGGTATGGTGACGCCATGGAACATACTTTACTGCAACTGCATAAGGGCCTTCCCAATCCGATGTACTTTTAGTGAGTTTTTAAATTCTATGTAAGAGGACGCTGCCCTGGTTGAACTTTTGCTGATACAGTATAACCCCGTTAAATCAAACTTGAAGGCACCGATCATTGGTTTAACCAAGCTTTGACTTTGACTTGGCTTTGGCAAAAACGGGGTGCATTATGAATGTACGATGTATGTGGACACTATGATTATTGTTTTTTATGTATATACAGTTTAACCCCATTAAACCAACCTCAGTTAAGTCAAACGATCGGTTAATCCAAACTTTTTTCGGCGACCTGGCAAAATACTACCATTTATCATATAAACCAGATAAAAGTTTCGTTTAACTGTACAGGAAGTGGCCCGGGGCCGACAATTTTGTTTCGATTAACCGATACATTGGATTAACCGACTTTGGTTTAACCAACTTTGTTATGTGTATGTATAAATGATTACCTTCATGAAAATATTATATAAGCGGTGAAGGTGAATCTATTGTGTGCTGATTCTGGAAGGTTCTATGGTACAGCTAGAGCGGCTTGGAGCCCTGTTGTTTGTTGGGGCAGGTAAGCAAGGCAGCTGGTTAGCAAGTGCTTCCTGTCCTAACACCGGTTGGTCACTTCTACCTGAATTTTTCTTTAATAAAGATTGGGGTCTTAGAGGCCAACCAGAGTCTATTTACTCATTCCATTTACATATAATATATGACTCTTGTCCTTCTTGTTGTTTACTATTATTATTACTATCACTACTTAGTGCAGATAATATGGTAAACCACCATGGTCTATTTAGAAAAGGACTTTTCTTAGAATCAACATCCTGGACATAGTTAATGAGAACTAACCAACAATATGAACAAATCATGATGTGTGGCATCATATAAGCCATTACTCTAATGTACACACAGGCAGATGGGTTGTTGTTTTAGTAGTCTACACAAGGATGGCCACTGGAGGTGGGTGTGGCTGTGGGTGTGGGTGCAGAGTGGGATTTCTCTATGCGTGATATATCCACCACACAGTATATGTCTATGTGCATATAGACACATACATATATATATATATATATATATATATATGCACACAGATATATATTTACCCCTTACACATATATACGTGTGTGTATATGCATATATACATATATACATATATACATATATGTGCATATATATGTGTAGATGTGCATTTATGTGTGTATATATGTGCATATGTACACATACATTCACATATAACTATATATACATACATATATGTATACACCGGTATGTTTCTAAGCATATATATGCATACTTATATATATACACAGTTGTGTGGACATATGTGCGTATATACACATATATGCACATATATAATGTCCAGATATGTTTATATACACATATATATACAAGGATGGCCACTGGAGGTGGGTGTGGGTGTGGGTGCAGAGTGGTATTTCTCTCTGTGTGGTATATCCACAACACAGTATATGTGTTTGTGCATATACACACATACATATATATGCATATATCCATATATATATATGGATATATATATATGTGTGTATAAACGTATCTGAACATTATATATGTGCATATGTGTGTACATAGGCACATATATCCACATATATGCGTGTGTATGTATATAATTATGCATATATATACATATATATGCATATATATGTATATTTACCTGTAGATATGTGTATATATGTGTATTTATGCGCATATATCCACATCTATTCACATATGTGACACAATACATGTGACTAAATCATGATATACAAATATATGAAGAGCTCAGGCGCAAAACCATGTAAATGCCAATCCAAAAATTACGATAAACATCGGAATCAACCCTTCAACATTTTTATTTGTTTACATTCCGACTTTTTTGCTCATTTCTCCATTATCATGATATTACAACAAAAAAGGAATTAGTGAGAATTTCAATTATTGTTGGCACACATCTTTTATTTGTATTCAATTGTTGGATTGGCGTTTACACGGTTTTGCACCTGAAGTCTTCATATATAGGCAGATATACACATCTATGTACACATATAAGCAGTTTATTATACAACACCTTGTTAGATGAATTGCATATCATTATTATTCACGTAGATTAAACATTATATATAAGATGGTACAATGTTCAGTGCCATAGACCATTTTGTTAAACAATAACATAATTGTGTACATCATTTCTGGTTATTATAGAAATAGCACACTCCTCCCAGGCCTATACACACTCTTACCAAACTCACTTCCACAACACACCCTTGCACTCTGTCGCCCACAAGTTGGGGATTGGGGTGGGGGTCGGTGACTCCCAGTGTGTGCTGGTACTGGTAGTACCCCTATACTCAAACTTAAAAAGAAGGTTTGGCAGCAGTCATGCCTCAATGACCATGACCTACATCCACCCTAAGTTTTTCAGTTAGACAGTTGTGTTGATGTAACCCTGCTATATGCCACGGTAGGGGTTACCCCACCTGATACTTCCTACCTCCCCCCCCCCCACCTAACACGCACAAAGTAAGACAATAGCCACACAGCAACACTGGTCTGCAACACACACCCCCACCAGCCCACCTCTAGCTACACCATGCTGGTCAGTCATGAATCAATGATGATGGTGTGATATTTATTACAATTTTATTGAATTTATTTTCAAATTTATTTATTTATTATCCTTACTATTGAACTTTGTTCATATTATTCCTAGCCATATTGATTGCTCGTTATTCACATGCTTTCAGGACCTCCCAGCATTCTGGCACCAGTTGGACCATTGTGGGTTGCACTTCCTCAGTAGCTCAGATGGCAGAGTGTTGGTCTCAAGATCAGAGGGTAAACAGTTCGAATTCTTAAAAAAAAAAAAAGAATGTCTTACTACATTTTTTGAATACATAATTATATTAATATTAATAAATATGCCTTTACCTAACTTAACATTGCCCGACGTTACCTGGCTCGGCTTTCCAGGCTCGGCTTTACCCGGCTCGGCTTTACCCGGCACGGCTTTACCCAGCTCGGCTTTACCCCGGTCGACTTTACCCCGGTCGACTTAACCCGCTCGACTTTACCCGGGTCGATTTTACCCGACTCGACTTCACCCGACTCGACTTCACCCCACCCGACTTCACCCGATCCGAGTTCACCCGACCCGACTTCACCCGATACGACTTTAACTGACCACTTGCCTTTGTGTCTGATATATTGTACATGTTCCCCGGTCTTCAACTGTCTGTGTTGTTTCCCTGTGTGACGGCCATAGAATCTCTTTTAGTTTTGTTGTACCGATTTTATCTGATCATAATCTACTTTTACTGCATTTGACTTCAAATGTCTATCTAACGATGGTATCTTTGATCGGAGTCTCTGGCTCAACAATAATTGAGCGGGTGAAGCATTCAGCCCTTTCAGCGGAGTATCGCCAAAGTTAAGCAGAAATAGATTATAATCTTTAGATTCCCGCATGGCTTTCCTTATCATTGTTTTCACCATTTGGATGTGTCTCTCCGCTTGATCATTGCTTTGTGGATAATGCGGTCTTGAGAATTTTGTTTCGAATTCATACTCTCTTGCGAAGCTTTTGTATTCCGCACTGGCAAACTGTGGCTCATTATCTGAAACTACTACAGCCAGAATCCCATGTCTACCGAATGTTTGTTTCATGGCTAATATGACCGCATTACTCGTTGATGGCCGTAGTTCGATGACTTCTGGATATTTCGAAAAGTAATCGACTGGTAATAAATAGTGCTGGTTCCCTATCTGAAATAGATCTGCACCTAATTTATTGTATGGAATGCACAGTATTTCGTGGGGCTCTAAAGGCTCACTATATTGCTTGTTTCGGTATTGTTGGCACAAACCACCCCGTTGTATCAAATCTTCTAGTTGGGTCTGCATCCCCGGCTAAAAAACATGTTCCCTTGCTAACCTTTTGCTTTTGATTATTCCTTGATGGGTTTCATGTAGTTTAGTGAGTACTGTTTTCTGTAGTGGTTTTGGTATGATTATTCTGTTTCCTTTTAGTAATACCTCTCCCTGTTTTGTTATCTCATGTCGAAATGTGTGGAATGGTGTTGTGCATTTTGGTATTAACTGGTTGTCTTCTGGCCACCCGTTGTCAACCAGATATGTTACCTCTCTTAGACCCAGGTCATTTAAACTTTCAGCAGTGATTTGCTGCATGCATCCCTGAAGAACCTCTACAGCTGCATTACTGATCTCTCTGTCAAACAGTTCACTTGGATCGGTCTTGGTGCTGTGGTCTCTGGATAGTGCATCTGCAACAAACATGTTACATACAGCCTTTGATGTGCACTAGCTCTAAATCATAGTTTTGTAGCTCACACCGGTTAAGTGCATGCACCTGTTTTCGCCGCTGTGCAATAGTGCTCATAATCCATATGGATTGAATTCCTTTAAGCTATAATTTCTGTAAACTTGTTTATGGTGTTTGCCATCTGTTTTTTTAATTATATTTGCGTGCATAGTTTGTTTAGTGTGGTGTTTCCTTAATATGTCATCAATATGTGAGAGGCTTTAAGTTTATTGGCCAGGTTAGAGCTAATTCACGACGAGACGGGAGTGGTAGACAAGTGCGTTTATTCATCAATAAACAGTAGAAATGAGGACTGGAAGGACATGAAGTTAGGCATTAATGTATAGTTGCAGGAGGCTTAGTTTAGCCGTCAACATGGTTCAGTTAGTGTAATCAATGAGTAGCAACGTGATAATCTCATTAATCAAAGTCTAGGGTAAGGAGGCTAATGTTAACTGGTGACGAATAAATGGGGTGGTGTTGGGGGGTGGGAGCAAGGAAACATCAGGTCATAGGATAGGTGGATAAAACAAGGTCAATCAAGTAGGTCTTGGTCAATCAGAAATAGGTCAATCAATAACAATCAGGCAATTAAGGTCCTCAGGTCAATCGAGGGTTGGGGATCAGGGGCTTGCTGCTTATCGGAAAAAGTAGCCTATGTGGGAAAAGCAGGTTTCCTCCAAAGAAATATATCAGAATGACCATATGTTTGACGTCCAATAGCCGATGATACAAATTAATGCGCTCTAGAGGCGTCATTAAATAAAACATACTTTCCTTTTACTATGATATTTATCCATGTACAAGAATCACGGATACTTTTCCAACTCATTCTGTATTTTGAGGTTATCGCTGAACTGTCAAATTGTTTAGATACAATGCACCATTAATAAAACAAACAAGGAGCCGCATAAAGACCCATGAAAGGAGCACATTAGGAATGGCTGCTAATGCTTGGAATGCCCAATAAGTAAAAGAAACTCATATACCTGAGCTAAAGACATACAACAAATATATATGTAAAAAAGGGGAGGACGCTGATGACAGCATAGGGCCGGAACCCCAGATGGGCATGTGATAGGTCACAGCCCACAAACTGGGCTGCCCCAAGGGAAAAACCTGGACCACCCTCAGTAGATAACAAACACATACAAACCATCAAAAACAGAGCTCCCAATCTGAAACAATACTAAAATATATTTGTAAGAAAAGGGACTCTCTGAAAAGACCCTGGGGCAAAACCCCAGAAGGGCATGTGATAGGACACGACCCACAAACTGAGCAGCCCCAAGGGGGTAATCTGGACCACGCTCAGCAGAAAACGAACAACCACAAACCATCAAAAACAGAGATTCCTGAACTACACCTGATCCTAATTAATCACCATGTACCTGCTACTGTGTGAGAAACGAAAACATCCCTTAATGGTTTTACTCGACTGTGTTTCGAAACCTGTAGCCGAATTGGTAGAGTGTGGGCCTCGCGTGCAGAACATCGGGAGTTTGGTTCCCGGTCAAGTCGAACCAATGACTTTAACAGGTTGGAGAGCTTACCTCGTTCGGGCTACGGTGCTAAATGTACCTAATTCGAGTACCGGTTCAATTTCCAAGGTCGATTTTCCTATAAGATTAAGGTGCAGGTTCACAAATATGGTTGTGGAACACTGAGTTTTGGGAAGTTTTCATATTGGAATACATTACTAGAAAGCAAAACATTATATCGAATTTCCTGAATATTCGTAGGACATTTAGTTGGGACCGGATTGAGTAAATTGACAGTGAATATTAGGAAATAATTCAGGAGTTACAACACATGTCTACAGGACAGAACTGCCCATGACAGTACTGTGTTGGTATAGCCATTAATCCCAAACAATAGAGGAACCTCCACTCAACAATGGGCTATATGCTGGTCTGTGGCCCACTCATATACTTCCACTTGCCACTGGGGGAGGTCCTGTGGGGACTGTTGTACATCATTTAGATATATTTTTTGCATACCAATATATATATATGCAGAAGAAATACTTCACTGTGATGCATAATCACCAAAAATATGACTTGTCTTGCTGGTACAACATTAAGAAAAACGTACCTTAAATATTATTGTATTTGGTTTAATTTATTGTTGGTTATCACTTTTTATTTCTATTCATATTATTTAAGGGAAGGCCGGTGCCGGAAGGCCTGGAGATGGGAGGCCAGTAAGCTCTGCTAATAAATAACACTGTAATTCTGCATCTGATGCATAATCCCCACAAATATGGCAATTCTTGCTGTTACAGCAACATTAACATTAAACTCACCTTGTATATTATTGCATTTATTTTATTGTTGGTTATAACATTTTATTTTGATTTATATTATTAGAATTGAGGCCTGGTGCCGGGAGTCTCGGCACCGGTACCGGAACCCTGGCGCTGGGAAGCCGGGATTCCTTGCGCCGAGAGGCTGCCGTCTCCTCCCACCCCGAACACGAACCCTGTATGCCTATTATAAATGCTATACATATACCTATACCTACCTATGCATACATATATATACATATACATTCATATACACACATACACATACAAATACATACATGTACATACACATATACATACATATGCATACATATACATATATACATACATACATACTATTACTTATATCCTATTCACATCCATTTGTATATCTACCTACTATGGACCAAATTATGTAACTACCATAGTCATGAGTCTGAAATAAAGAATTGAATGAATGGATATACATATACATACATATATATACATATACATACATATACATACACATCCATATACATACATATACATACATATCCATACATATACATACATACACATACAATTATCTGATGCATAATCCCCATGAATATGGCATTTCTTGCTGGTACAGCAACATTAATAAAAACTTACCCTGTATATTATTGCATTTATATTTCATTTATTTTATTGTTGGTTATCACATTTTATTTATATTTATATTATCTGAATTGAGGCCTAGTGCCGGGAGTCTCGGCACCGGGAGGCCGGGAACCCTGGTGCCAGGAAGCCAGGATTCCCGGCACCGATAGGCTGCCATCTCCTCTCCCCCCCCGAAACCCAAACCCCCTATGCCTATTATAAATGTTATACATATACATACATATGCATACACATACATATATATTAACATACATATATATACATATATATACATATACATATACATCTATATATATAAATATGCAGACATACATACATGACTCTATATATATGCATATAAATACATATTGTATTTAGAGATGACTGCATCACATATCTTAGAGTGGTCCTCCATTCATCACTGCTAAGTTAATCCATATGTAGTCTGTGTCACTATCAGACTTATTGCAACAATGCAAGGGGCCTAATCTCTTGACACTTTCACACTCAGATTTTAACCAAACACTGCCATTACCCTAAATAATATTCCATTTATATTTAATTTATTTTTGATTATACATGTACACATACAAATACTTTTAAAGTTATATGTATATATACATATATACACATACATATATACATATATATACATATATATACATATACATACATATACATCTATATATACATATGCAGACATACATAGATGACTCTATATATATGCATATAAATACATATTGTATTTAGAGATGACTGCATCACATGGTCCTCCATTCGTCACTGCTAAGTTAATCCATATGTAGTCTGTGTCACTATCAGACTTATTGCAACAATGCAAGGGGCCTAAGCTCTTGACACTTTCACACTCAGATTTTAACCAAACACTGCCATTACCCTAAATAATATACCATTTATATTAAATTTATTTTTGATTATACATGTACATGTACACATACAAATACTTTTAAAGTTATATGTATATATACATATATACACATACATATGTATGTATTATATATAATATATAAATAATATTGCAATATCATATGAAGAGTAACTTACCAGTGTTCCTAAATGTAAGGATGACTGTGCCAGATCCTTCACAATGGTAATCCATCTGCAAGTAGCAAGTTGACTGTTGTGTAGTGTGTGCCTTCAGAAATATGTGTGTGCAGTGCACTGTGGCACAGACCCTTATAAACCAAATCCAATCCACTCTCACACCTATTCAAAGGGCATAAGCTCTGACACAATCACACTCAGTGAGCTCAGCTGTCAGTGGAGGTGCAGCCCAGAGAACCATTGGCAACCTGAGGTGTGAAAGCTTTCCTTGGCAGTTTTTGGTTAAAATCTGAGTGTTAAAGTGTCAGAGCTTAGGCCCCTTGCAATAAGTCTGAGAGTGAAACAGACTACACATGGGTTAACTTACCAGTGACAAATGGAGGACCACTCTACAATATGTAATGCAGTCATCTCTAAATACAGTATGTATTCACATATATATATATATATAATTATGTAGTTATATATATATAGGTCTCCATATGTATATATGTATACATATATGTAGCAGTGAATGCATGTATATATAGACATATATACACATAGGTGCATATGTAATATTTATATATGTATATACACATAGGTATATGTATATTTATATGTATATACATATGTATGTGTATATGTATATTTATATCTATATGTATATATATATATTATATGTATACATACATGTATATGTAAATCTAAAAATAATGCCAATAATAATTCAAATAATATGGTAATAATAATGACAATAATAATGATAATAACAATGATAATAATAATGATAATAACAATGATAATAATAACAAATATATAATGATAAAAATGGCAATAATACTTGATGTTACTCGACCTGACTTTACCCGACCTGACTTTACCCGACTCTACTTTACCCGACTCTCCTTTGCCCGACTCTCTTTTGCTCGACCTGACTTTATCCGACCTGACTTTACCGGACCCAACTTTACCAGACCTGACTTTACCAGACCCGACTTTACAGGACCCGACTTTACCGGACCTGACTTTACCGGACCCAACTTTACCAGACCCGACTTTACCGAACCCGACTTTACCGGACCCGACTTTACCGGACCCGACTTTACCGGATCCGACTTTACCGGACCCGACTTTACCGGACCCGACTTTACCGAACCCAAACTTTACCAGACCCGACTTTAGCCGACACAACTTTACCCGTCCCGAATTTACCCGACCCGACTAACTGATAATTTGGATTAAACAACTTTGGTTTAACCAACTTTTGTATATGATAAATGGTAGTATTTTGCGGCCCACCCAAAAAAGTTAGGATTAACTGATCGTTTGGTTTAGCCGAACATGGTTTAACGGGGTTGTATTGTATCCATATATAAACATATATTTGCTGAGTGGTTGGCATTTTTATTTGATTTATTTTAATTTTGTTTATTACTTTTTACTTCTATTAAAATATGTGGGATGTGGTGGAGGGAGGCTCGGAACTGGAAAACTGAGAGGCTATGCATATCGTTTTAAATCGATAAAGTGTTTATTAATATATGTATATGTGTGTATATGTATATGTGTATATATGCTGTCTCAACAATAAAATAAATCAAATACAATAATATTTAAGGTAGGTTTTTCTTAATGTTGTACCAGCATCTTTGTGGTGATTATGTATCAGATGCATAATCACAGTGAATTATTTATTATGCATATATATATTGGTATGCACAAAATATATCTACATGATGCACAACAGTCCCCACAGGACCTCCCCCAGTGGCAAGTGGAAGTATATGAGTGGGCCACAGACCAGCATATACCCCTATTGTTGGCTGGAGGTTCCTCTATTGTTTGGGATTCATGGCTATACCAACACAGTTATAACATGGGCAGTTCTGTCCTCTAGCCATGTGTTGTAACTACTGAATTATTTCCTAATATTCACTGTTAATTTACTGGTCCCAACTAAATATCCTATGAATATCCAGGAAATTAGATATAATTTGTGGCTTTCTAGTGATGTGTTCCAATATGTAAACTTCCCAAAACTCAGTGTGCCATAACCATATTTTTGAACCTGCTAACTAATCCTATATAAAATTCGACCTTGGAAATTGAACCGGGGCTCAAATGAAGTATTTAACCACCATAGCCCGATCGAGGTAAGCTCTCCAACCTGTTTAAGGGTGATACTTGTCGCTTCCTAGCCTGGTGCTCAGCATTAATAGGATAGGGCAAGGCCTGCTTAGCTCAGGTTCATGATAACATGACTGAGTGGGATATGGGGTCATGGTGCTGGTGGCATGATTTCACAATGGGGCAGCACTATAAAGTCGCCATGAGGGCGCATTGTCACAAGTCGGTGCTCGTCCTTATATGACCATAGATATTACCAGGATGTAATACTCCAAGACCCAACCATTACGGCGATCGGCACGTGCTGACTCAGCAATTTTCTGTTCGGAAAGGTTGGATGCAACCGTCAGCTCTAGTAGTGCGAGTGTTCACACACCAGGGGGCGTGAGCGAGTGTAATTGCATCAGATCTCCACCAGCTGGCAGCACTTTGTGAGAGCCAGTGTTTGATTTGTGTGGCGCTGTTGCCATTGAAGGCAGCGAGTGAACAGCGCCATAGATGAGGAGGGGGGAGAAGGGGGTTGAACGAATTGAGTGGCGGCTTGAGTGCGGGTGGGGATAGAGGTAGGGGTGGGATGGGGTGGTTGGTTGGCTGGATTGACGAGTTTTACATCCTGGCAACACCTAAGGTCATATAAAGATGGGTTCTGGCTTGTGACAGTGCACACTCATGATGCCTTTATAGTGCTGCCCCACCGGGAAATCAGGCCCCCAGCACCATGACCCTATCGATATCCCACTCAGTCATATTATCCTGACACTGAGCTAACCAAGTCCTTGCCCTATCCTAATATTGCCGAGCACCAGGCGAGCAAGAGTCAAGTATCAATTTATAAGTCATAGATTTTACTCGACTCTAGTTCAAAACCTGTGTGTTGTTGTTGGTGTTGTTGTTGAAGATTTATACTGCCTATCATGAATAAGCCTGAATAGGCTTGTTTTCACCATTAGAAAGTTTGTCGATAGAAAGCCCGAGTCTACACTTTTACCGACCCAAGGGATTTTTAACCTCCCCCAGCACATAGACATGGTATGAGAGCAACTGGCCTTTGATGATGCCGTAAGTTATACACAGCGGTGGAAATCCAAATTGGCAGAGGTGGGGGCACATGGGTAATCCCACGTTCTCCCAAAACGGGAGATGGACGCTCAACTCATTCGGCCATCCCGTCTGTTCCGTTATTGAGAGCAGTGAGTGAATAGCCCAGTAGGTGGAAGTGGGGGGGGGGAGTGTTGAGGTTGGGGGGATTTATGGACGGCTTGCGTGGGGGTGAGGGAGGGTTAGGCGTGGGGGTTGGGGTGGGGGTGCGGGTGGGATGGGGGATGGGGGATGGGGTATGGTGGGGGTTGAGGGAATTGAGTGGCGGCGTGGGTGCGGGTGGAGGTGGAGGTCCTGCTAGGGGTGGGGTGGGGGTGGATGGGCTTCCCTGCTGGGCGATAATGAGAGGAAGATGATGTTTAGCTGCACAATTCCTACTACTGCCACCACAGGGGGTTAAATTAATCAACAAATTCGACCTTTTCTAAAGCTGGTTCAATCGGCGGCGGTACATCAAGTGTGTGTATATATATGCACATACAGCAAAACCCCTCTAAATCAACAGACCAGGCGACCAACTTTAAATGGTCCATTTAGGGAGCTGGCCGATTTAGTGAGTTGTTGTTATTGTTACTGTCGTGGGGGTGATGAAAATGCGAAATATTGCGCCTAGAGCGGCACTCGAACACACATCTCTTTGCATTCCGGGCAAGCGTGCTAACCATTTCACCACCTAGGCTACCTTATATCACCACACTACCCACTCCTACCTGTATATGTGGTTACTTGCCTGAGAGGTCAGTGCAGACCACTACATTACAATCGTTTGGGACCCAAATAAAGCAATCGATATAGGGGAGTGGTCGATCTGTGGAGGTGGTCGGTTAGAGAGGTTTTACTGTACATATTTATATATATATATAGATATATATATATATAAGGATAAGGGAGGACTAGGAAATGGTAGGCCCTTCTAGAACTCAGAAGGGAAGCGGGGCTTAATGGGAAGAAGTCTGCGCTTAGGAAAGAGGGGAAGCGGGGTTTAATGTGAAGAAGTCTGTGCTTAGGAAATAAAGGAAGCAGGGTTTAATGCGAAGAAATCTGTGCTTAGGAAATAAGGGAAGCGGGGTTTAATGTGAAGAAATCTGTGCTTAGGAAATAAAGGAAGCAGGGTTTAATGCGAAGAAATCTGTGCTTAGGAAATAAGTGAAGCGGGGTTTAATGTGAAGAAATCTGCGCTTAGGAAATAAGGGAAGCGGGGTTTAATGTGAAGAAATCTGCGCTTAGGAAATAAGGGAAGCAGGGTTTAATTCGAAGAAATCTGCGCTTAGGAAATAAGGGAAGCAGGGTTTAATGTGAAGAAATCTGCACTCAGGAAATAAGGGAAGCAAGGTTTATTACGAAGAAATCTGTGCTTAGGAAATAAGGGAAGCAGCATTTAATGCGAAGAAGTCTGTGCTTAGGAAATAAGGGAAGCGGGGTTTAATGCGAATAAATCTGCGCTTAGGAAATAAGGGAAGCAGGGTTTAATGTGAAGAAATCTGCTCTTAGGAAAGTGTAACGGAAAGGTTGTGTAATGTAACTAGAGGTATCTTCAGTTGGGTTGTTTATTAGTATCTAAAGAAAATGTTAAAAATTATCATTTGGTCACCCAAATGCAATCCAATTAATCCATCTAAGGTCATAGTAGTGCGCCCTCATCATGGCAACTTCATAGTGCTGCCCCACTGGAAAATCTGACTGCCAGCACCATAACTTGATATCCCACTCAGTCATATTGTCCTGACACTGAGGTCCCCAGTCCTTACCCTTTGGGGGAAAAGATCGGCGTCAGGGCGGCGCATTATGCGCGCGCGGCAAACGTGTGTCGACGTGCTGGGGGAAAAAAAAAAAGTTTGGCGCGACGTCTTCATCTAACCTTAAATGTTGCTAGGGTGTAAAACAAAAATGGCCCAGTTTGCGCAACGCGTGAGCAACGACCCTCCCGCGCGCGCGCCGTTTTCCTAGCGTTTTCCTTGCTTCCAACGCAGCGCGACGCGCGCCTAACGTCCTTACCCATATATTTGCACGCGCTGGCGGTCGTTGGGTTGTTTTTGACCTGTTGAAAACCTTGGGCGATAAGGAACGCGCGCCGGCGTTTCGCACCGACCATCAACGTCAAAGATAATGTACCGACGTGTACCGACGCGTGCATAACGCGCCACCAGCGCTTCTCCATATTTCACCAAATATCACCCAAAAACACCACACGTTGACGGGTCGCCGGCGAGAAGCGTCGTAGTGTGACAGGGCCATTACACCTAACTTTTCTCTTGCCGTGGTGAGTGCAAGGCAGTACATTCTCATTTCCATATATATTCCAGTAATAGGCGATCTAGTTAGCGTCTAATCAAGTTGATAGTTAATTAATAAGGACGATTTTTATATAATACCAGACACAAAACAGGGGTGATACTGGATAAAAAGTGAGTTGCCTAATTGGGTTGTCATTCTGAATGCTTGAATAATTAATCGGAAAATAACTACAATTTCCAGCGTCAATACTGGTTTCAAATTATTAATATTATGACATGCTGTAATTCTGATTAAATTGCAACACCATGGAATAAACCTCATTTGACCAGCGAGAGCATATGCTTGGTAGAATCATACATTTTCCAAATGGAATTTTCGATTAATTATTATAGCATGAACCATCAACTTTCAGCTCCTGACATTACCTTAGATGTTGCCAGGACCTAAAACTCCAATAAGCACCAATCACCATTTAATGTTTAATCATCATATCAAGTTATCTCCAATGTTTATTATTTCATGATATCAATAATAGAATGGTCGTCTAGTTTATTTGTTTGTCTTAGAATTGTATCCTAGCAACATTTGAGGTCATTTCAAGATGGACACCGAGTTGTGACAGTGGACACTTATTATGACGTCATAGTACTGGAAGAGTGGGTTGCCAGCACCATGACCTGATCTCTCACTCAGTCATATTATCCTGATACTGAGCTAAACATTCCTTGCCCTATCATAGTAATGCTGAGTGCCAGGTAAGGTTGCGACAAGTATTAATTGTGGAATTAATTGGGTTGACTCAGACGCGTTTCCAATTCCCGACCTTCCACACGGCCACCATGGCTCATGTATAAACTATATCATGTAATATATTTTTATGGAGGAGTCTACAATAAAAGGCAGGCGGTCGTATAGAAGGGACCCCCAATCTGAAACCGGAAATGGATTGTAATCTGGGGATACGGCTCATCACCATCATCATCATCATCAATTCTTTATAACCGTGAGGGTAATTGGTGCACAAGAGATGACTTTGCAAACAGTTTGCTCAAGTTTTCGCTGTTCTCCACTGCCCTCTGGGACTTGCCGAATGCCAGTCCTGTCCATTCTCTGATGTTGTCGTCGCGCCTCTTCCTTTGTCCGCCTTGTTTTCTTCCCCCCCTTCGCTGTGCTTTGCAAGATGCTTTTGGCAAGACCTGATGACTGACTCACTCCCTTACCTGTGTTGCCACTTATGTAGGGTTTGGGGATATCAGTGGATCCATGATTTCTATTTGATGTGAGGCTGATGACCTTCAGGTGACCTTGGCATGCTGTCGCGCCCTTGGTGTTACCTGAAAACTCAGGTGTATTAATAGTGTGGACAATCTGACACAAATAAACACCTGGTAGTAACTTAGTAAGTAACATATGTAGGGAAATAGAAGATTTCCACTGCCAGCTTGTGTTCTGAGACACTGCCAATAATTTAGGCTGCATAGTCCGAAGAAGCATCAAATTTTCAAAACCAATTTAATTATCTAGAATTGATTCTACATATCTAGCTTAGATACTGATGCACTTATTAAGGATTTGTTGACAAATCAAAGGGAATATTCATAGAAGCAATTTCATAGAAGTGGTTTCGGTTGAAGCCTACGGGAACAGAGTTTTGGCGTTCTTGCCAAAATTAATTTGATATCTTTGCACTTCAAATATCTCATGAGTCAGCCATTTATAATAAAAGTTACTTCAAACTAAATTAAGATAGATTATACCAATCATTTAAATATCAGCAAAATGACAGAAACTCAAAATCCTCGGACTATACAACTGTAATGAGGAGTGATGAAACTGGGAAATATTGCGCTTAGAGCGGGACTCGAACCCACATCTCTTTGCATTCCGGGCCAGTGTGCTAAGCATTACACCACATAGGCTCCCTGATATCAACACACTACACATACCTGCCTGTCGATGTGGTTACTTGCCTGAAAGGTCAGTGCAGACTACTACACAACTTTAATAGTGTGGAAAATCTAACACCAATAAACACCTGGTAGTAAGTAGCATGTGTAAGGAAATAGAAGATTTCCACTGCCAGATTTAGTTTTGAGGCAGTGGCGTGACTTACGGTTACAGCCAGCAGCTACCTATGCAGGATATTCCACAGAAAAGGGTTTATTTCCAGTGCCAGGTTGTGCTTTGAGGGAGTGGCGTGAATTACTGTTATAGCTAGCAGCTACTTATGCAGGATATTCCACAGAAAAGGTCTAATTGAGGATTTCCACCACCACACTGCCCTAATCCCTGGAAATAACTAATTGTAAAGTCCACGGCTGGAATCTGTGGTTGTGTAGGCAGGCTATAGTGAAATCAATACAGGCAAAAAGAGAAACGAAGAGTATAAAGAGTGAAAGTAGAGAGAGAGCCGAGCCCTCAGGTTTATTATTATATCGTGGTACATGGATCTGATATGGCATACCACCTGACCATTATCTCCAATCAGCAACAAGCATTTCTAGTTCCACCAATAAATAGTAAGCATTCTGGGGTCACCATGGCTACTGTGATCTAACCACTACCACCATGCAGTGTGGCTGCTCGGCCTGCACCTGCCTGAGCTGTGTGTGTGTGGTGATCCATGACTAACAGTTGGGGGTGAGTGGGTAGTGAGTAGAGCTTATGATGCTCCTTACACACTATCACTAGTGCCTCATTAACACTATCTACCTAATACACAATGACTCTTGAGCATAAGTAAAGGATCACAAGCAAATAAATAAATACATTCATGCACCTGACCCTATACATGATTTACATTAATAGACCATTTGTACTCCATTATAGACTATTTCACATTCCCCACCAATGCGTTTTATCGGAATAGTTTACATAATGTTGTGGGTAGCAGCTCCTTTTATGTGTTCCTTGGCAAAGGGGTTATTGAGGATTGAGACCACCACCCGACCCTCTGATCACAGTAGAAATAACTAATTTTGTGGGTAGCAGCTCAGATTGGGAATGTTCTGCAGAAAAGGTTCTTTATAAAATATGTTTGTTTGTTTGTTGTCGTTTTACATCCTAGCAACATCTAAGGTCATATCAGGACGGGTACCGACTTGTGACAGTGCGCACTCATGGCAACTTTATAGTGCTGCCCCACTGGGAAACCAGGCCACCAGCACCATGACCTAATCTCCCACTCAGTCACATTATCCTGATACTGAGTCAACCAGTCCTTGCCGTATCCTAATAATGCAGAGTGCCTGGCTAGGAAGCGACAAGTATACATTTTTAAGTCATTGGTTTGAATCTACCAGGGTTTGAAACCCACAAAGCCATGGATTCGGATCCCCCGATCTCCCAAAACAGGAAACGGACGCTCAACTCATTCGGCAATCCCGTCTGGTATATGACCATAAATGTTGCCAGGACGTAAATCACCCAACAAAAAAACAACAACGCACTGTGCATGCTCTAAAGAAAAGGTCTATTGTACCGGAAATGTCCGCCATTACTTCCGGTGACCTCGACTGCCCCCCCGTCCCACCCCCGCGCCCCCACTTCAGACGGTAGCGTCCTTGGATGCCTCCTGCGCATGTGCGCGACCTGGCATTTCCGCTCAGACTCTACTGGCCAATCAATAGCCCTGCGCCTAGAGGATTCCAACAACGAAGGGGACAATATTGATTGTGCGACATACAATGCATGTGTGGTGAGGCTAGACCCGCATATAATTATGTGCTGGCCACTGTAGTTGAGTCTTGGCGTAGGCGCCGGGTCACCAAGAAGTGGTCAGGTGACCAGATTTAAATATGTACGATGGCAGGGTATTTAATGGCCGTTAACGCATGCCTTGGGGTCAAATTATGACTCGCGCCCAGCTTCTGAGAGGAAACAAATGAAGAGTTCAGGCGTAAAACCATGTAAACCCCAATCCAAAAACCTAATTAAAATAAAAGATTTCTACCTGAATGTAATTTCAATTTTTACTAATTCCACTCTTCCTGTGATGAAATAATTATGGAGCAATGAACAAAAACATAGGAATATAAAAATATAACTTTTTGATGATTTTACTCCAATGTTTATTTCTGGATTGGCATTTACACGGTTTTGTACCTGAACTCCTCAAATGTTTGTACCAATATTCTGCTCTTTTCTTACCACTTCAGGTCCATGATTTGAGTAACGAGAATTAAGCTCATCACACATGCTCAAGTTATTAAAATATTATCCTATATTAGCTTTGTCACAATTATGCCACATTGCTATGTATATATATATTCCTCCGGTGCGACTGACACTGGTCAACATCCAGGGGAGGCGAGGTGGGCCAGATGGCGCCACCAGTACAGTGTTGTATCTTACAGGGGATAACAATAATAATAATACCGACCCACCCACGGGGAGGCTAATGACTAACACGTGTACATATATATACATATACATAAACAATATATACATAAACAATACCCACACAGGATTTCGTCAAAATCCAGCAACCAGAAACGGAAATAGGCCTCTATGGGCGCCGCCATTTGTAAAATCGTGTCTCTGAATATCCAGCAAACGGAAACGGAAATCGCTCATCGAACTTCGGTCAGCAGCAAGCAGGGTGGACGACAGCTATTGGTTAATACTATATCAAAACAAATGCCCGCTGCCATAGAATTTGCCGATACGTGCAGTTCAAAACTTAGAGTTTATTCAAAAGTAAAATAAATAAATAACAATTTGGCATAAAGATGGATGCACAAATGAAATATTAATAGTTTACTCCACGGAAACGACGGCCGTATTCGGGTCACCCGACTTGATAGAATTTCAAATCGAACACCGCAAGTGGAGTAAAATAAAAAGCATAATTGTAATGCTTTGCTGTAGTTATATCAGTGGGTCGGTCCTAAGCATTGCTTATTCATATTAAGTAATATTACCTTGGAAATCTTTATACTCGCGTAATACATTATACATTACATATAGGCTAGTATTAGTAAGTCTGTTTTGATATAGTACCTTAATACGCCGTGGTAGATCTATGCTCCTAAAACTGGTGCAATAAACTGGGGACGGCCCCTGGATAATACAGCTTAATACAGCATGACACAACCTAAAACAAATCAATACAATCTAATCAATTACATTCAGAGACTCTTATGATCTGCGAAACCCTGGCATGTGCTGATTATCTTTCAATGAACAATCTACACTACCTTTGGTTCATTTGATTGCACTTCTACGTCCAGGGATAGGGCTTCAGAATTAGCCACTAAAGACTGGTAGAGCTGATTAAGTGTGCACTCCTCCATTTTGTTTGGTTCATTTGACTGTGCTTCTAAGTCCAGCGATAGGGCTTCGGAAGTAACCACTAAAGATGCGGCCCCCGCGGCCGGTACTTGATTTGTTTCCGGTCGGCCATGTTTTGTCTGTCTCACAATGCGAGCATACACCATACACCTCAAACTAAACGGGCAGTCACGTAAATAAAATAGCAGTGCTGCCAACTCTCATGAAATTCCCCTGAGTGTTACGGAAATTGAACGTTCTGATCCGTCACCTCACGACTCATGTTTCCCCCCACCCAAAATCCCACAAATTTCTGTACTTGTGTACAAATTCACGATGAATTGCTGTACTTTTGTACAAAATTCCATAAATAACTGTGTTGCAAGAATTACTGTTTTTTTTGCGATTAAATAAATACAAGTAAATATCATTTTATGCATATTCTCAAATATCACCCTATGGGAGGGTGGGCTGAGATGGCAGGGGTTGGAAGGCAGGGGCGTAGCTAGAACTTTAATGAAGTATACTCCTAATTTTGGCAGGGGGTCTAGGGGGCCGCTTAAGCTTAAGCTGGCGGATTTTACACATTTTAGACTTGAGTTTTCGACACTCCGGACTACTACATGCCTCCTCTATCTCTCTCTCTCTTTATTACTTTTAAAACATTTTTGTTGTTGACACAATGATGTGGACGTTTTGGCGTATGCGCGTATGACTAGCTATGCCCCTGGAAGGGACAGCTGGGACTGTCAGTCTACTATGGTGCTTCTCAGTTATCGACAATAAACGCTCAATTCCCCTCAGCCTTTAACAGTGCCCCGGCTCAAGGCTCCCTATAAAGACCTGGGGAGGCACTCACTGGTCAGTCTTCACCATGATCTCAACCTGACCAACAGTCTTTTTTACCCACCCACCCACATTTCTGGTTGATTGAACTCATTATTAATTGCAATCAAAACAAACTATAAAAAATCACACATGACAATTATTATCCTAATTAATTTATCAAATTTACCAACTGCCACCTGAGCGAGTTACTATTTCATATTTGCATGTTTATTGTTTGCTTTATAGTGTCACATGTCCCATTGCATTTCACCGATTGTTCCCTCATAACTCGCTCATCTATATTGACATGACCGACTATCGCTCGCTTCTCTGGTTAGAGAGTTGTATAAACCTCTGCTTTACCCACAGCGGCTACCAGAATAAAGTCATGTCATGTAAGATGGACCCGGTGGTGTTAGATGACCTGTAAGCGTGCGAATAACACACCAGCTACCAAGGTCAGGTCCACAAGGTCATGGACGCCGATCACTTGAAGCCGAGGCCAGGCCGGGCGGCGTAGAGCGTAGACACCAAGCGGTGATCGCTTGAACTAATGATAGATCGATATCAGTCATCATACGCCTTAGTGTACAATGGTAACAAGATGTAAAATATTCCGATATTCAACATAGGGGGGAATGCAAATGTTCTATTACTGATTGGTGTATGTGACCAGGCACATGTATGTATATATGTATGGGTTTGTGGTGCCTGAGTGGGATGTAAATAGACATAGTGGTGCTGGCAGGTCTTTGTGTGAGTGTACTCAGGGCCTACCCCCTCTGCTGGGATAGGGATCACCACACTCAAAGGTCAAGGTTGGTGGTGGCCATGGGGCCATACAGCTTGTGGTGGTGCGCAGACCACTGATATCCATGGGGACCAGGAATGCTGGACCCCTATTGGTAGGGCTAAGAATGCTAGTTTCCCATTGGGTGAAGGGGGTGGGGTGATACTCTACAATGAACCCATGTAACCATATAAATAATAAACCAGAGGGCTGGACTCTCTCTTCTTCTTTACACTTTATACTCTTCCTTTCTCTTTGTCTGTATTGATTTCACCATAGCCTGCCTACACAGCCACATATTCGAGCCTTAGCCTTGACGTAATTGGAGACCACGACGACTGGATTAGTCGATTAGACTTTACAAAGATATATCGATATCGCTCATGATAAGCTTTAGTGTATAATGGTAAGATCAATATCAGTCATGATAATCAGTAGTGTACAATGGTAACTATGCAAATCGATATCAGTCATGATAAGCAGTAATGTGCAATGATAACGAGACAGATCCTTATCGGGTATGATAAGCCTTAGTGCACAACGGTAACGATACAGCTCGATATCAGTCATGATAAGCTGTAGATTACAATGGTAATGAGACAGATCGATATCACAGTCATGATAAGCAGTAATATGCAATGGTAATGAGACAGATCATTATCAGGTATGATAAGCCTCAGTACCCAATTGTAACGAGACAGCTCAATATCAGTCATGCTAAGCTGTAGAGTACAATGCTAATGAGACATATCGATATCACACTCATGATAAGCAGTAGTATACAATGGTAACGAGACAGATCGTTATCAGGTATGATAAGCCTGTAGTGCACAATGGGAATGAGACAGAACGATATCAGTCATAATAAGCAGTAGTGTACAACGGTAACTATACAGATCGATATCAGTCATGATAAGCCTTAGTCTACAATAGTAACTAGATATCTCAATATCAGTCATGATAAGCAGTAGCGTACAATGGTAATTATACAGATCGATACCAGTCATGATGAGCCTTTGTATACAACGGTAGCAAGACAAGACTTCTAAACAATTTTAGTGCGCATGTCCCCTAGAGGTAGACAGCGCGTTCCAGTGCATGTTGGGAGCCTCCTGCCGCCTAAAGGAAAAAAAAGATAAATAAAAGTAATTATTAACAAAACCTGCAGTTAGACATATTACCGCTTTAAATGATAATGTCATCCTACTATGCAGCTTTAATTCGATGCGTTCATCTTAGAATGCACCTTTAAATCGATGGCGCAGCGGGACGTAGCTCAGGCGGTAGAGTGTCCACCAGTGAAGGTCTGGGTCATCCGATCGATCCTGCTCCATGGACAGATTTGCAGTTTGGGCTATTTTCTGTTCCAACCAGTGTTTCACAACTAGTTCATCAAAGGATGTGGTATGTGCTGTTCTGTCTGTGGGAAAGTGCATATAAATATAAAAGACCCCTTGCTGCTTATCGGAAATAGTAGCCTATGTGGTGGCAGCGGGTTTCCTGCGAAGAAATATGTCAGAATGACCATATGTTAGACGTCCGATAGCCGATGATGAAAATCAATGTGCTCTAGAGGTGGCGTTAAATATAAACAAACAAACCTTCTTTAATTCGATGCTTTCATCCCACTATGCAGCTTTAAGTGATGTTTGCGGGTATTTTTTAGCCGCGGTGTATAATACACCGTTTGATTACTGCCTGTCAGTGTCAGCTGTCACATGAAGTAAGTGATAGCAAATCCCCCAGATGGCGCTGTTGTCATAAGAATATCGATGCCACACATACTAACACACGTGTCACTGTCATCTGAGACATACATACACAACAATACTGCGGAGACTACCTGGAGGAAACATTCACCCCTGCCCAGATCAGGGTGAATGACAACATTGTCTATAAATTAGCGGGAACTGCTTTAGTATGCAACACGAAGTAGAATTCCTGTTTTTGTTCTTGTTCTTGAAGATTTATACTGCCTATCATGGATAAGCCTGAATAGACTTGTTTTCACCATTAGACAGTTTGTCGATAGAAAGCCAGGGCCTACACTTTTCCGACCCAAGGGATTTTTAACCTCCCACACCACATAGACTTGGTATGAGAACAACTGGCCTTTGATGACGCTGTAAGTTATCCTCAGCGGTGGAAATCCAAATTTGCAGAAGGGGGGGGCATGGGGAATCGAACCACTGACCTTCAGATTAGGAGTCTGACCTAGAAAAAAGTCAGACACTCTAACCACTCTGCCACAGAGACCACCAGTATCCAATGAACACCTATATCGGCACATAGTTGGCGACATGGGAGAGAACGCAAAAAAAGATAAGATGGCGACCATAGAATGCTGAAGATTGGACTTTTAAAGTCTATTAAACTACATGTTTTATTATACTCTTTAAATCAGAAGTGGCGGGTGAATAATTGTATTAAGATATTATGTGAAGAATGTATTTTGGTTCTTAAGAACCAGACGGGATGGCCGATTGAGTTAGAACGTCCGTCTCCTGTGTTGGTATATCGTGGGATCATGGATTCGAATCCTGGTCAAGTCAAACCAATGACTTTAAAAATTGATACTTGTCGCTTCCTAGCCAGAGGCTCGGCATTACTAGGATAGGGCAAGGAGCAGTCGAATGAGGAAGACCAGTCGTCTGCGACTGAAATTTCCCCCGCTTAAACAACTACTGTACCAACAACAACAACAAAAATATAGAATTAAACTGCTGATTTCATTTACCTGGCCATTCACCACTTTTTCTGATGGCTTGTCCTTCACTCCTACTGTACAGAACAGTTCGGTGTAAATCTGTTATCTAGAGACTACCCTGCTTATCTTATAATCAAAAGCAAAGTCTTTACTATCAAAATAACCATTCACTCACAGAGGACATCCCATCCCGTTTTTGTCACAGAGCTATCCAATGACGTCACTGACTGGGTTTTCATTCGGCATAGACTCATTCTTCTTTTACCATTTTTAGGATTTGTTTATTTAGGTTTTCTTCCCCGGAGTTGTCAGTCTGGATCAAACTTCAGGTTCAGTTTTCAAAGGACAACTATTTGTTCATCTGCTTAGATCTCAACTGAAATAACAAAACTGGATTTTTTCCCCCCCGTTTTCAGAAAAACCTAATAGCGATAGGGCTTGGCATTTTACAATTTTTGTTAGATGAGCAAATTGATTGTGATTGTTTGGGCAGTTCTGATCTGCTTTTAACGCAAACTCAGTGAAAGCCGGAAGAGTGGAGAGTCAGACAAAACATTATTTTGGGGTTGTTGGCTTTAACCCGAAGAGATGGTCAACTAAGTTGGATGCTTCCTTCTCCATGAGGGCCAGCATGACGTAGCTCAGGTGGTAGAGTGTCCACCTGTGAAGTGGGTCAGTCATCCTATCCATCCTGCTCAGTGGACTCATTTGCAGTTTGGCCTATTTTCCATTCCAACCAGTGGTCCACAACTGGTTCATCAATGGATGTGGTATGTGCTGTCCTGTCTGTGGGAAACTGCATATAACAGACCCCATGCTGCTTATCGGAATGAGTAGCCTATGTGGCTGCAGTGGGTTTCCTCCAAAGAAATATGTCAGAATGACGATATTTTTATGTACAATAGCCGATGATAGAAACATCAATGTGCTCTAGAGGTGTTGTTAAATAAAACAAGCTTTTTCACAACATAGTTGGGGAGAATTTTCTGTGCATGTGACACCCATCTACTTATCACGTGACCTGCAGCTGGCACTGGCTATTCATATTGTGTAAAAATACATGCATATATATGTATTCATATATATATATACACATATATAGCCGTGAATATGGCCTGGAGACCAGACGGGATGGCCGAATGAGTTAGAGCATCCGTCTCTCGTGTTGGTAGATCGTGGGGTCGTGGGTTCGAACCCTGGTCGAGTCAAACCAATTTATACTTGTTGCTTTCTAGCCTGGCGCTCGGCATTATTAGGATAGGGCAAGGACTGGTTGGATCAGTGTCAGGATAATGTGACTGAGTTGGATATCAGCTCATGGTTCTGGTGGACTGGTCTTCCAGTGGGGCAGCACTATAAAGTCGCCATGAGTGCGCACTGTCACACATCGGTACCCATCCTGATATGACCTTAGATGTTGCTAGGACCAATCAATCACTCAAATATATATATATAAGGGAACTTGAAAACGTTTTCAAATTCATCCCATGGGAATTTTAAAACGCTTTCATTTTCCCTCCCTAGTTTTAACTTTCCGTTCCCCGATTTTGGGGGAATTTTCTTTATTTTTGTTATTTTTGTTATATTTTTTATGAGAAATATAATAATACGCAGAGAATAGCATAATGGAAATTATTACTAGTACACCCCAAATGACACATATAGTCTCCCAGATGGCTAAGAAAAAAATATGATGTGTCTGAATTTTAAAACGTTTTTAAAAGTTTGTTAAACAATTTAAAATTCCCAGAGGGCGTAATTTGAAAATAGGGGGAGGAATCTGAAAACTGTTTATAATTTCCCTCCCAGGAATCTGAAAACGTTTTCAATTTCACTGAATGGAAATTTAAAACGTTTTCAGATTCCCGCGGGGAACTTGGAAAGGGGGTAAATTGCAATCGTTACATTGGGACTCTGTACTGTTCATTCATGCCCGAGAATGTGTTTGTATAACCATTGTATACTTTGATCAGTGATGGCATAGTGCAAAGTATTAGTACTAGAAATCTGGATGAATAAAGTGCAATGTGTTAAAGCTGCATAGTCTGATGAAATATCAAATTTTCAAAACCAAACCAATTATCTAGATTTGATTTTACATATCTAACTTAAGCCCTGTTCACACACGGGTGTTAAGTCGCCTCAACTATTTCACCTTGTTTAGTTCGCCTCACATTGGTCGTGTGGACACTATGCTCAGGCGACTTAAGTCTGAGTTGCCTCATCTAGTTTGCTTCAACTAGACCACCTCGCGAGGTAGTCTAGATCAAGCGAACTAGCTTAAGTCGGCCCATCTTGCTTCTGTGGACGGTGGTGGTTTACTTTGAGGTGGCTTAAGCAAAAGTGTATATTATATAATTTGGTCTATGACAATGCTAGCTGTGCACAGATATTTTTTTCATCATTTATTTTTAGGTTTTCACTGCCCAGCAGAAGTTTTGATCGTTCCAAAACAATACTATTCTGTCGATACATATCTAGGTCGAACCCACACTCTCTCGTGGTGATGTCGACTAATGGAAACTGGTGCTGGTTAGTATGGACTTGCTCATGTGCAGATATCGATTTCCACCTTAAACCGCCCCAAGTACTGCATGTGTGGACACGACTCACTTTCACGCCTAGTTCGCCTCATCTTGTTTGCCTTATCTAGTTTGGCCTAAAGTTGTGGGTGTGAACAAGGCTTTAGATACTGATGCACTTATTTGTTTCTGCATATAAAGCAATACTGAGTCAACTTAACAGACCTGTTACTGCAGAAGTCCATGGTCTCAGAATTTGGCAAGCGTGCCAAAACTAATTTTCCATGTTTGCACTCAAAATATCTAAAAAGTTTACCATTTTAAATAAAAGTAACTTTGAACTAATATAAAGTAGATACTAGTGATCGATCTAATATAGTTATCTCAGAAAAAATACAGAAATTCTAAACCATCGGACTATGCAACTTTAAGTAATGGGCTACGCAAAAATAAATTACTTCTGATGTATAAATAAATATAGAAGGTGCTTCTATCATCCAGGATGGTGCCATCAGATCAGTCGAGCACTGTGCTGCAACTCTCTAGATATTTTATTGACATACATATATGAAGAGTTCAGGTGCAGAATCGTTTAAACGCCAATCGAGCAATTGAGATAAACATTGGAGTAAAACCATCAAACATTATATTTTTATATTTCCTATGTTTTTGTTCATTGCTCCATAAGTATTTCATCACATGAAGAGTGGAATTAGTAAAAATTGAAATTACATTCAGGTAGAAATCTGTTATTTTAAGTACGTTTTTGGATCAGCGTTTACGTGGTTTTGCGCCTGAACTCTTCATATATAGACACTAATTTTATATGTAGACATATTTACTCATGATGGCAATACCATAATATGTGATATCCATTGTTGGGAATGAGCAAGTGCTCATTCGGGGTGATTGCAGGGCGTGCGGGGCCCGCAAGGTTTCCCCCCCCCCCCTCCCACCCCAACGGCCGTGGGTCGGGGGGCGGGTAGGAACTTTCAGCGAAACACAGAGCATCAATTGTACCGGAAGTAGCAAATACGGAGTCAGCCTCGTTCTGAGACAGGCGCATGTGTTTCCCGCTAATGAGCACAATTACACAACTCTTTGCTTTGACTCTTACTAAAGGTATCAGGGATTTCCATTTGGCGGTTGTCACTCTGAATGGCGATCGCGGCTAATTCAGATTTAATAGGATGACACTCAGAAGTTGCTCATCATGGTGATGGGGAGGGATGCAGAGGAGGGAGGGTGGGAGGGTGGGGAATGAGAAAGGCATGGATGGGGGAGGGGGAAGGCGGAAGGTGGTGGGGAGGGATGGGGAGGAGAGAGAGTGGGGGGGGGGAGGCATGGACAGGGGAGAGGGAAGGCAGGAGTTGGTGGGGAGGGATGGGGAGGAGGGAGAGTTGGATGGGGGAAGGAAGGCATGGAAGGAGGAGAGGGAAGGCGGGAGGTGGTAGGGGGCGATAGGGGGTGGGCAGGGGTCACGGTGTGAGGAAGGATTTGTGTAGAAGGGTGAGGGAGGATGGGGTAGAAGTGGTGTGAGTGTGGAGGAGGGAAGTGGTGTGAGTGAGGAGTTGTGTAGAAGGGTGAGAGAGGATGGGGTAGAAGTGGTGTGAGTGTGGAGGAGGGTAGTGGCGTGAGTGTGGAGGAATGTCACAGTGTGAGGGATGAGTTGTGTAGAAGGGTGAGGGAGGATGGGGTGAAGTGGTCTGAGTAACGATGAGAGTAGTGGTGGGAGGTTGGAGGAATGTCACGGTGTGAGGGAGAAGTTGTGTAGAAGTGTGAGGGAGGATGGGGTAGTGGTGTGAGTGTGGAGAAATGTTGTGGTGTGAGGAAGGAGTTGTGTTGAAGGGTGAGAGAGGATGGGGTAGTGGTGTGAGTGTGGAAGAGGGTAGAGTTGTGAGTGTGGAGACATGTTGTGCTGTGAGGAAGGAGTTGTGTAGAAGGGTGAGAGAGGTGGGCTAGAAGTGGTGTGAGTGTGGAGGAATGCTGTGGTGTGAAGGCGAAGTTGTGTAGAAGGGTGAGAGAGGAGGGGGTAGAAGTGGTGTGAGTGTGGAGGAGGGTAGTGGTGTGAGTGTGCAGGAATGTTGTGGTGTGAGGGAGGAGTTGTCTAGAAGGGTGAGAGAGGATGGGGTGAAGCGGTCTGAGTAACGATGAGGGTATTGGTGTGAGGGTGGAGGAATGTCACGGTGTGAGGGAGGAGTTCTGAAGAAGGGTGAGGGAGGATGGGGTGACGTGGTGTGAGTAACGATGAGGGTAGTGGTGTGAGGGTGGAGGAATGTCGCGGTGTGAGGGAGGATGAGGGTAATACAGATGTGAGGGTGGAGGATGGTAGAGATGTGGGTGTAGAGTAGGGTAGGGCCCACCGCGTCTTTTATAACTGCCTAATAGTTTGGCTTTGTTCGGCATCTTGTGTGGCGCAGATGGGAATCTTGTCGCACCCTCGCGCCTTTGTTTGCGACCATCCTCCCGACTTGGCTGGCAATTCCGGCTGATTGTCTTCAAGTGGAACTATGGCGCGTGTGACACAAAACTGGAGTAATAACGCATTAGTGCGCTCAACGGCCACAAGGGGGGGGGGACGTGACCCGGCAGCGGGAAAATGATGCTTCTCCAACGCCATTTTGTACCGTGTCATTTGCTACCAAAACAGCTTGTTTTATTTAACGATGCCTCTAGAACACATTGATGTTCGGATCATTGGCTATTGGACGTCAAGCATATGGTCATTCTCATATATTTCCTTGGTTGAAACTCGCTGCCGTTACATAGGCTACTTTTTGTCTGTTAAGCAGCAATGGGTCTTTTATATGCACTTTCCCACAGACAGGACAGCATATACCACAGCCTTTGATGAACAAGTTGTGGACCACTGGTTGGAATGGAAAATAGCCCAAACTCCAAATGGGTCCGGTGAGCAGGATCGATCGGATGACTGACACCTTCATAGGTGGACACTCTACCGCCTGACCTATATCCCACTCACCTTTCCTACAAGGGTCTTACTTTGTAGTATATTATTGAAACTGATGGGGTATCTCAAGGTAAACAAAAGCATCAGCAGAGGTCTCTTTCGTCTACCAGACTCTCGGACAGCAGCTACACATGCATGTCCAACGTGCCACCACACATTCCAAGCACAAATCAGACATCATCAGTCATCAACGAGTTCACAACAAATGATTAATTTCTGTCATCATCACCATTGATGAACAACCAAGAAGAGTATGTTATCAGTTTGTTGAAAATAAAGTTTTGACGCAGAAACTCTAAATTCACATTTTATTGAGAATTCTTATCAATCTACTCCTTATGGGTGGATTGATGGCTGCAAGACCCATTTAAAAACAAGAGAGTGATCTTTGCAATAATTGATACAACTGATTGATGTGCACAGTACCATAGGTCATGTTAAGTGTACGTCTCCGGTTTTGGTAAATCTTGGGAATCGAACCCTCGAGCACAATATAGATATATATATATATAGAGAACAACTCTCATACAATCAAACTCAAAATGTGAAATACAAAAAATTCAACTCTGACATATGCACAACATATAAACCTTCACATGAATATGGATTCTGCTATTATTTGGAATGTTTTCTGCTATTATTTAGAATGCCTTCACTTTTGGTTTTCATGTAAAAAAACTGGTACAGTTTCTGAGAGTGACCCACTGTTTATGACACTAACTCTGTTAGGACCCATTGCCTATTTCTTATTAATTTAATTTGCTCTCAGACCGTGGGACGCTGGGTTCGAACCCTGGTCGAGTCAAACCAATGACTTAAAAAATGATAGTTTTCGCTTCTGAGCCAGGCGCTTGGCATTATTAGGATAGGGCAAGGACTGGTTGGCTCAATATCAGGATAATGTGACTGAGTGGGATATCATGTCATGGTGCCGGCAGTCTGGTATCCCAGTGGGGCAGTACTATAAAGTCCCCATAAGTGCGCACTGTCACACGTCGGTACCCATCCTGATATGACCATAGATGTTGATAGGAGTAGAACAACAATAAACAAACAAACTTTGCTCTCACAATTATCCAAATATACACGCGCCGTGTTTTCCGAGTCAGTCTCATGGGCTCAATCAATCAATCAATCAATGAACGATTTTCTGCTTGAACTCCCTTCGTCGAAGGTATTAACACCTCTCTAGTTCTATCCTGGTGAGATGGGGGCTGGACTTGGTGTTAAACAAAAAAAAAGACAGACTTTAAAACAGATTTTTAAAAAGGGGAAAAAAGAAAGGAAAATAGAGCGATGCAGACTAAAGAGTAGTTTTCCAACTGCTAAAAGCAGCTCGCGGTATCTAAAATAGCCGTCTTATCAGTAGCCTGCCGGGCTGGGTGGGTGAGGGGTGGCACCAGAGCCGGCTGATAGGTAATAGGGGCGCGCTGTACTAACACATGCTCGACAGAGTGCGGGCCCACTGCACAAAGTATTCACAGCACAAAGTATTCGGGAGAGGGTGATTGGATTGCAGGAGTTGAGCTCGATTTGATCCATTCAAAATGAAGCAAAGTTTGTTTATTCAATGACAGCACTGGAGCACATTGAATTTCCTGTCATTGGCTATTGAACGTCAAACATATCAATTAATTAATCAATAGGATACAGATATAACAGGCCTTGGACCTGTTAGCCAGTCTTAATTAATAGAAAGTGAGACAGTTCTTCAGATGTGGTGGATTTTAGCAACTGTCACTAGGTCCAAGATATATGTAATGCTTGATGAGTAAGCATCCAGTCGGGACTTGAAACAATTCACCCACTCTGCTGCTATGACACTCTCCGGCAAGTCATTACACAGGTCATTCTGACATATTTCTTTAGATGAGATCCACTGCAGCCACTTATGCTACTCTTTCCGATAAGGAGCAAGGTTTTTTTTATATGCACTTTCCCACAGACAGGACATCACATACCACAACCTTTAATGAACAAGTTCTGGACCATTGGTTGGAATGGAAAATAAGCCAAAGTGCAAATGGGTCCATTTTCGTATTATCTGCTCTTGGACATCAAACATATGATCATTCTGACACATTTCTTTGGAGGACACCCGTTGCTGCCACATAGGCTACTATTTCCGATAAGCAGCAAGGCATCCTTTATATGAAATTTACCACAGACAGGACAGTATATACCACAGCCTTTGATGAACCAGTTGTGGACCACTGGTTAGAACGGAAAATAGCCCAAACTGCAAATGGGTCCGCTGAGCAGGATCGATCAGATGACCCACACCTTCCCAGGTGGACACTCTACCACCTGAGCTACGCTCCGCGCCATTTGACATATTCAAAGCGCCATGAGGTGGGTGTATGTGGATCGATATTGATTATCAGGCCGGATTGATTACCTATTAGTATTAGGTCGTGGGTACTGGAGAAAAACAAACCTAAGTAACGGGGATATTTATCTAGCAACTGGCAACAAATATCACAGTGTCGATTCAGGAGTCCAAATTCATCGGAATTACTTTTTTCTTGAATATTTACGTGAGGTATAAAGTACTTATGCAAAATATTATTATGTATGTAATTCTCCTGTCTTCTATTGTTATTATTATAATTGCTGTAACCATTCCCTTTGATATCCTCCTTTCTACTATAGGTTACTGGAGGCTGGGGTGCGGCCTGGAGACCAGGAGGCCTGCTTCCAAGCAGCTCCCCTAATTCCTCTCCTTTCCTCCAGGCGGCGCCTCCCCCACCTACTAACAGCCGACTTTGCCAATGATTTAGTTAAATAAAATTAACGGTAGGTATAAAGGGCCAGCCAGAGTTATAGGCTCGATCCATGCGAATCTGACTTGTCTCCTTTCCGTTTGCTAATTATTATGGAAGGAACTAATAATACCCCCTATCATGGATAAGTCTGAATAGACTTGTTTTCACCATTAGACAGTTTGTCGATAGAAAGCCCAAGCCTACACTTTTACCGACCCAATGGATTTGTAACCTCCCACAGCACATAGACTTGGTATGAGAGCAAACAGCCTTTGATGACTCTGTATGTTATACACAGCGGTGGAAATCCAACTTGCCAGAGGTGAGCGGGCACGGGGAATCAAACCACCAACCTTCAGATTAGGAGTCCGACCTAGAAAAAAGTCAGTCACTCTAACCATAGAGAACACCACAATTAATAGTTTTCGATAAAAAACAACTTATCAATAAAAGGAACCTGGACACTATTATATCAAACAAAGCAGAAATAGAATATGTGCAACTTGATTAGAGTTTGCTCAAAGTCATACCCCTGCTAAGTGGATGGAAGGCATCACGTACTGGGTCATGGGTACAATTACGGTCCGAAGACCAACACTACGGTACTATCACAATATAAATATATGAATACAATTAATTTACCAGAAACAAATTAATTAATGGAGTGTTTATCTAACAACTGGTAAGAAATCTCATCGTAAACAGAGCCAGACACTCTAACCACTCCGCCACAGAAAACATCAATTATCACTTATAATATATTCGTCTAAAGGCATATGAGCCTGTCTCAAAAGATGATAACTCTTTTTTTGTGTGTCCATTGTTACGATTGACACAAAACAGCACAGAAACGGTACACTGAAAACACAAGGACATTTGCTTGAAATCAATATGTATTCTATTGGGATTATGAAACACCATGTAAAAAACAAATCAGTTTATCATGAGCAAATGCATAAGTACATAGTATGTTGAACATTACAATAGACAAAGTGTTGTCCCATATTGCTCAGCACCTTTTGAGACAGTCTCATATACCAAATACACTGGTCCATAATGAAGTTTGAAGTGAGAGCTGCGAGACCGTTAGAGTCGGTTCCCAGGACGGGAGAAGCAGAGAGTCCCCGATTTACAGGGGGGCCTGCAGAGAAAAATGGGTTTTGGGAAGCGAGAGGTGCCCAGACAGGAGCACCGAACATCATTAGGGACTATTCTTTATTTATATTCACATAATACATTATATAGCACATAGGCTTATACATCACATGAATAATGCTGCCATCCCTGCTATCATAACTTCAAGTTATATACCCGTCCTGATATGACCTTAGATATTGCTAAAACAACAACAACAAACAAACATCAAGCTATATATATATGGCTGCAACTCACTGCATTGGTGACTTTCTTAATATTGAACACACCAAGATTTATTTGTGACCATATACATATCTACGTATAATCCCAGGATTATGGGGGTAGTATGGAATGGATCCAATGGGTGGGTGCATGCGTCTGAGTGCTTTTGTGGGTGCTGCTAGAGCTGCTTGGTGGACGGGTGGGCTGCTTGAGGTAGGCCCTAGGCCTGTGAGGTTGCGGCAGGTCACCTGATCACCACCGGTTGGCTACTTAGCCCTCGTTTTTATTTAAATAAAGAAATACAGGGTTTAGGAGCCAGTCAGAGCTGAGACTCTCTTCCATATAACTGTATAGACCAGACAGGATGGCCGAATGAGTTAGAGCGACGTCTCCCGTATTGGTACATCGTAGGGTCATGGGTTCGAACCCCGGTCGAGTCAAACCAATGACTTAAAAATTGATAGTTGTTGCTTCCTAGCTATGCGCTCGGCATAATTAGGATAGGGCAAGAACTGGTTGGCTCAGTATCAGGATAATGTGACTGAGCGGTCATGGTGCTGCCAGTCTGGTCTTCCAGTGGGGCAGCACTATAAAGTCGCCATGAGTGCGCACTGTCACAAGTCTGTACCCGTCCTGATATGATATTAGATGTTGCTAGGACGTAAAACAACAACAAACAAACAGTATATATTGCGTTGTTTCTCTCTGAGTAGAGTCAATAATATTCATATTAAGCGATTTTCATTGATGTCAACAAAACTGGAATCCTTCACTTTATTTGTCCCCACACATACCTTATGTTGCTAGGACGTAAAACAACAACAAAGAAACAAACAAACATACCTTACCTTCCTGATTTTGCCATCAGAAGTTCAAACCATAATTTAGAGTCGTAGCAATTGACGCCAATAAAGGCACAGCAAATTAAAGCTAATTCCATTGACCTGAATGAAAAGAAAATTCAGTTTGGCGATATTTTAGCAATTATGTTCGTGAGAGGGGAGGGGGGAGGGGTCAAATCGGTAACATGAAACATTGTTCACTCTTTGCGAAGAACACGTTTGACTTGTTTGTAATTTGAGGAAAGGGTTAGTAGCAGTGGAATGAACAAGACCAATTGTCCGCATTTGACATTTCCCACGTTTAATCACTGAATGTAATAAACTCTTTTCCTCCAGTTTTCATCACTGTTTGACACACACACTTACACTTATTCGCCCGCACCGGCTTAATCTGTTGAGCGCGAGCGTCACATGCGGAATGTCGGGAATTTGCTTCCCGGTCGAGTCAAACCAATGACTTTAAAATTGATACTTGTCACTTCCGAGCCCGACGCTTGACATTAATAGGATAGGGCAAGGTGCCAGGATAATGTGACTGAGTGGGAAATCGGGTCATGGTGCTGGTGGCCTGATGTCCCAGTGGGGCAGCACTCTAAAGTTGCCATGAGTGCGTACTGTCATAAGTCCTATTAATGCCGAGTGCCAAGCTAGGAAGCAGTAAGTATAAATTGTGTGTGTCATTGATTTGATTCGACCGGGAATCTCCCGTACGGGAGGCATGCGCTTTGCCGATTCGGCCACCGCGGCTGGTGTTGTACTAACAAAATTATACATGAGCATTTTACCTGTGAAAATAGGAGTTATCCTTTAAGTGGAGTATGCAGCTTTAATCTGTGGGAACTTAAAGCTAAGATTCCGTGTATGCGGTATGCGGTATGCGGTATGCGGTATGCGGTATGCGGTATGCGGTATGCGGTATGCGGTATGCGGTATGCGGTATGCACATGTGACAAAAATGGAAAAGCATATAAATCCAGATGTGAATGCGAATGCGAATGCGAATGCGAATGTGAATGCGAATGCGAATGCGAATGCGAATGCGAATGCGAATGTGAATGCGAATGCGAATGCAAATGCAAATGCAAATGCAAATGCAAATGCAAATGCAAATGCAAATGCAAATGCAAATGTGAATGTGAATGCGAAAGCACATGCGAATGGGTATCCAGCAAGTGCGAATGTGGACATTTGCCATAGAGGCCAGGGGAACTTTTGACTTTCCTTCACAAATTTGGAGCAAGAAATACCAAAAATGCCATGGGTATCTGTGCGGCATGCTGCATTGGCATTCACTTTGGTATTTGCATTTGCATTTGCATTTGCATGACACATACCATGTACAGTACAACCCGGTTAAACCAAGCTTGGTTAAGCCAAACGATCGGTTAATCCAAACTTTTTTCAGCGCCCCATCAAAATACTACCATTTATCATATAAAAAAGTTGGTTAAACCAAAGTCGGTTAATCCAAATTATCGGTTAATCGAAACAAAATTGTCGGGCCCCAGGCCACTCCCGGTACATTAAACCAAACTTTCATGTGGTTATATGGTCATATGAGACCCCACCAACGTGGTGCATATTACATTCATAATGGGCCTGCATTTTTGCCAAAGCCAAGTCAAAGTCAAAGCCAAAGCTCGGTTAAACCAATGATCGGGTAATCCAAACAAATTTCTATGGTCCCTTCAAGTTTGGTTTATCGGGGTTATATGGAATCTTAGCTTAAGCTAAGATTCCATATAGGCAGTATACGGTATGCGGTATGCGAATGCGAATGTGGTATGCGCCATAGATACCCATGCCAAACTCCAATAGTCGATGTCTTCTTTTTGTGCTTTGGGGGTGCTAAACAAACCAAAAAAAAAAAAAAGATGCCCATCCGATTTGTGGAGTTTTTTGCTCCAAATTTGTGACAGAAAGTTACTATTGTTTTCTATGGTAAACACAGCAGCATTCGCATTTGCATTCGCATTCGCATTTGCACCGATCGGTCCATGGGTCGATCCATTTGCCGCATTCGCATTCGCATTCCTGTTCGCATTCGCATTCGCATTCACATTCGGACGTATGGAAGCACTACTATGCCTTTACATGCTTTTTGATTTTTTGCCGCATTCGCATTCGCATACCGCATGCCACAATCTTAGCTTAAAGCTAAGATTCCTTATTTATGGTATGCGGAATGTGGCATGCGGCATGCGGCATGCAAATGTCATATATGCGGTGTAGATATATGCCAACCCCCAACATTTGTTGGGGTTTTTCCTCCAAATTTGTGAAGGAACAGTATTGTTTTCTATGGCAAACGCATCAGTATTCGCATTCACATGCCGCACCGATCGGTCCATGGGTCGATCCATTTGCCGCATTCGCATTCCCATTCGCATTCGCATTCGGATGTATGGAAGCACCACTATTCATTTACATGCTTTTCAATTTTTATTCGCATTCGCATTCGCATGCCACATACCGCGTATAAGGAATCTTAGCTTAATCCCATTTCTCCTCATATGGAGTAAGCGACCACAGTGTATGTACACACACATACATAAAACCTCCAGGCGAGTCTTATGGGGCTGTCACACTACAACGCTTCTCGCCGGCGACCCATCAACGTGTGGTGTATTTGGGCGAAAATGGGTGAAATATCGAGAAACGCTGGGGGCGCGTTATGCGCGCGTCGGTACACGTCGGTACACTATCTTTGACGTTGACGGTCGGCGGAGAAAGTCGGCGCGCGTTATTGGTCGCTGAGTGTTTTCAACATGTCAAAAAAAAACAACGACCGGCAACGCGCGGCAGTAAATGGGTAAGAACGTTAGGAGGACGTTAGGCGCCCGTCAAAACGCGCCCACCACACGTTGCAAGAACGCTGGAAGGACGTTGCGGAACGTCGATATTGTGTTGATATTGTTTCCAACGCTTGAGTGCATCGGGTCAGCGCGTCCATAGCGTTCGCTGGACGTGTGCGTAACGGGTAGCGGGCGGCCTTTGCGTGTTTGACTAGAGTTTCGTGATAGTTTGGACGTTGGGGAGACGTGTACGGCGACCCGGTAACGTTCCCCGGCGTGCTGCTGGCGTTGTTCTAGCGTGCTGGTAGCGTGTTGTGAACGTGTAGGGGACGCTTAGCGGAGGGGTGGTCACCTGACACAGGGTGAGTATATAATGGTACACAGTTACAGGAGAAATCACACCAGCTCTGGTATTGTGAAGTGATGGAAGTGCCTGCCAACCCCATTGATGACTACCAACTCGCGATTTTGCAACATCATCATGACGTTAACGCCTTACTACTGTATCAAGTGAGAAGAAGGACTGCATGTAGAAAGACGAGAAAGTGGATCAGAGGCTGGATCCGGAGGCGCCAAGAGTTCGGAATGTACGACCAGCTTCTCGTCGAACTACGTAATGAAGACACAGCTGCGTTCATAAATTTCATGAGGATGCCGCCACAAATGTTCGACGAGATGCTGGCGAGAGTCGGACCACGCATCACCAAAAAGTACACGACGTACCGACAACCCCTCAAACCTGGGCTGAAGTTAGCACTGACATTGCGTCACCTAGCCTCCGGAAACACGTATTCGTCTATGAAGTTTGGGTGGAGGGTGCCCCACAACACCCAATCACTCATTGTTCGAGAGGTCTGTCAAGCGATTATCGATGAATACTTAGACGAGACTATGACCTGCCCCACGACTCCACTTGCATGGAGTGCCATCTCGGACCTCTTCATGTCTAGGTGGAACTTTCCCCATACATGCGGGGTGCTAGATGGCAAACACATAGCCTGCCGATGTCCGCCCAAATCAGGTTCACTCTACTATAACTATAAGGGCTTCTACTCAATAGTGCTACTCGCTTTGGTGGATGCTGACTATAAATTCATATGGGCCGATGTTGGTGGATTGGGGTCCGCATCCGATGCGCAAGTGTACAATGACTCAGAACTGAAAGCTGCGCTTGAAGATGGTTCTATCGGTCTCCCTGCGAGCGAACCTATAGTGGAAGGGGAAGAAGATGTACCATACTTCATCATCGCAGACGATGCCTTCGCCCTGCGGCGCACTCTGATGAAACCTTATAGTCGGAGGGGTCTGACCCATGAAGAGAGGATTTTCAACTACAGGATATCTCGGGCGAGAAGAGTAGTTGAAAATGCGTTTGGCATCCTGGCCAACAGGTTCCGCATGCTTCTTACCACCATGCAGCACCACCCCTCCACAGTGAAACTCATCGTGAGAGCCTGCCTCGTGCTACATAATATGATGAGGATGCGGTATCCGTTACTACAGAATCGTCAGCTGGACCGGGAAGAAGGTGGAGAACATAACGTCGTTCGGGGAGCGTGGAGAGACAAAATTACCCTCCCAGAACTACTAAATCCTGTATTGGGTAGGAACACTGGATCCCGAGCAGTAAAAGACCAGCGGAACCGACTCAAGGACTGGACTAACTCCCCAGTTGGTTCCGTCGAATGGCAGGAAAACATGATATAGTGATATTGTATTCTCATAAGTGTTGTTTGATCACGCTGAACTGCAAGCTGTATGTGGCAATATTGATCAAATTTATTAAAATAAAATGTATCACTTTCTGAAGGTGTTACCAAACGATAGTTAACATGTTAAATTATGCGTTCCTTTTTCAATGTTTTTTGGCAGTTGTTTGGTTGGAAAATGAGTATTTGACAAAATCATAATGGTTTTGTTGTTACTAATTGCACTTTTTGACATCGCCTTCTCAAAATTGTGGTTGACTAATTGATTTAGTAATTGACAAATTAACTTCATTTATATATGTACAATGGAAATTGCTTAGCACAACTCCCCTCACATCATTCCCCTTTTTATGAAATTTTGTCCAACTTGCACTTTTCATTGAAAATAAATACATTTTATATATTTAATTTTAGAGAATTATTATCTCAACACCAATACCATTTATAAGGTAACTGTTTTTGGATTTAGGCTTGTAATTTCAACGTCTACAGCATGGAATAAAAATATTCGACCCAATGGAGATTTGTACATTTCGCTGGCGCTACATATTTTTAGACTCCATGTGACGGTTTGTTGGTGAATGCTACAGAATGACAGCTATATTCAAGAAGATATATGTGATTTGAAAATAATTGACAATTCTAATTACGGGAGTAATATAACAAAACTTTTATTTACCAACAGTTGAACAATAGATAACACCCATGTGGTTCGCAATTTACCAATACTAATCATATGTAGAGTATTGCTACAGTACCAAAACTAAGTATATCAAACTTTTTTTAAACAACCTTCATTCATTATTGTCTGTTGGTGGTGGCGTTTGCAGTGGCGACGCACTAGCCGAAGGAAATATATCTTGACACTCAATGTTCAAATTCGATCCGCTGGAGAGGGCCGACATGCCAGACAAATCGAGCAAATTGCCACCACTTGGACTGGGGGTGTCCGTCCTCCCGGCTTGCCCCTCAACCCACGTCGCGACTGGAGTGGTGGTGAAGGTTACGGCCGGTTTTGTGGTAGGTGCTGTACATCGTGTTGCTTCCATTGGTCGGGTATATGTTGGACGGTTACCTGTGCAATGTGGTGCAACCGGTGGAGGCGGACCCATGGGCTGGTGGCCCAAGGATGTGTGTGATTGGAGTGGATGTGCGATTAAGTGGCCCGCCGGGTGTGGATGCTGGGTTGTCAGCGGCTGTTGGTGGGTGACAGGGGGCGCACGGACCAACGGCTGCGCCACGTACTGCGTCATGTACTCTTGTGATTGAGACGCCCATGGTGATCCTGGTGGTGGTTGGTGTCTCCATTGGTGGGGAAGCGGCTGATACATATCAGGCGATGATGTCAATGTGGACGTCTGAGAACATCCCGTCTGCCAGGAAGTGGGCGCAGGTGGCCGCACAGGACACGATATGGTGGGATTGGAGCTGGAAGGGGCGACAGCTGTGGAAGGCACTTCGGTGTCCACGTCTTCATCCAAGGCGTCAGTAAGGACCCGGCATATCCCTAAGCGAGCCTTCCTCGATTGCTTCTTGTTCATGGTGAGTAGAGTGTCCCTAACAAAATTGCCAAAAGCTGTCTCCACAGTCATAGGCTGTGCAGATGATGGTTGTAGTGTCTGCAGCAGCTCCCCAGATCTGGCCACCCGCTCCTCAAGAGTGGCCAGCATATTGCTGTCCTCCTGCCATCTTTTTCGGGGTGGTGCAGTGGGGCGTGTGTCTGTATCGTCATCGCTGCCGATCAAGAGGTCGGTGCAGGCCGCTTCAGCTGCGCTGCGCCGCTTCAGATGTGCTGCGCGGATGGTGCCTAACACCTGGAAAAAACAATAACATACCAGTTTCAGTAACAGCAAGGATATGTATTAGGAGCAATTTTATATAGCAACAAACACTCGAATGTACAGCACAGTCCCCTTGTAAACATATACTGCTTTTCGCTTAAGATTGAGATATTGGCAGAGAGCATTATTATTCTTGGACCACCAATTGGCAACCAGGTTATGTAAACTAAAAGTAATAGAGTCCCACTCCCATTGTACATGAGACTGAGTGATGTGAAATATATATTATATATGATGGTTGGAGTTAATGGACACATTTGCTATCAAACAGACACTACATGAGTTTTGAAATGTTTCTCTATGTTTTCATAACAAAAAAAATTGGAGGACACCAACTATTCTTATATCTATATATATAAATATATATATATATATCTCTAGCTTTATACAACATGCTGTGCACCCATGGCCACTGGAGCGACCCACCGGCGTAATCTGCATATGTATAGAGTGCACCACCTGCATCTGGGTTGAGTGACACGCACGTAATAGAAATTTGGTTAATTTCATAAATATACCCGAAATGTCGACAATGCTGGGGCTGAAGAATTGCAACTAGCTCTGTAATGCGGCAAACTAGCTCTGTAATGCGGCATATGCCACTTACAGTTTTGCAGGGCTCACGCCGGTGCCGCACAACTGATGTGAGGAAGTTGAACTTCTCCAGCACCCAGGCTTCTCTCTCAGTGCGCGCTGGTGCCCCGTCACCGCTTTTATATTTATGCAACCGGGTGTTACAGTCACTCAGGGACTTAAACCATCCCTGCAGATGCGATACTGTCTTGCCCATCATTTTCGCCTGGTCCTCCCATAGCTTGTTCTTCTTGTCTGTCCGCCTGTACGCTGTCAAACGGACGTTCCACACAATCGGGTTGTCTTCCAGAAACTCCAGCATCACATCCTCCTCGTGTTCGCTCAGAGTCCACTCGCACTTCCTCATCTTATTAGTGCGTCGCCCCGGCTGTGAGGATGTTGATGCTACCGGTGAGTGTTCGGACGTTGTGGGCGACCTAGACATGCACTGTCCTGCTTTGTCACTGGTGGTTCACTAGACAGGGTCGATGGCCCAATAGCAATTGAGGGTGAGCCGGGAGACAGTGGAGATGGAGATGGAGGTCCAGATGGAGATGCAGATGTCTCCTCCATAATCTTCTTGCTCCCCTTACCCTTACCTCGACCATGTCCGCGTCCCACTCCAACCGTGCTTGGTCTTCCTGAGTGTCTTTTTCCTGTCATCCTGTATGCTTGTTGATATGGAGTTACTGCTGGGCTGTGGTGAGGTGGAGTTAATGCTGGGCTGTGGTGAGGTGGAGTTACTGCTGGGCTGTGGTGATGTTGATTTACTGCTGGGCTGTGGTGATGTGGAGTTACTGCTGGGCTGTGTCGATGTGGAGTTACTGCTGGGCTGTGGAGTTATGATACCGTCCCCAAACCTACCTGTATTTATATCAACCGCACGGGTGTCCTTCTGCGTTCCCAGAGCGTTGTCGACGCGTCGAGCATGTTAGCAACACGTTACCAGAACGCTGACAGAGCGCTGGCGACACGCTAGGGGAACGGCAATTAATGCTGGCCTAAACCACTTCAAACGCTCCCGTCGTTGGCTAACACGTCCGCTTGTTGCTCACTCATCGCTGATCGAGCGCTGTCGTAGCGCTGACGACACACCATCCAGTCGCGGCGGCAAGACGAGACATCGCATTTGGTTTTGTTTTTCCCGCGCGTCGACAACCGTTGGCCGCGCGCTACCAACACGCTACTCAAACGCTCCGCCAACGTCCAATTTCCCCATATTTCAACCAAATCTTTAACGTTTCTCGACGCGCAAGATAGTACTTTCAACGCTGACTGGTCGCCGGCAGAAGCGTTGTAGTGTGACAGCCCCATAAGTTTGCTACACTCATGAATAGCAGACAGTGCGTAATGTTGCATGCATCTTTCATGCGTTATCAATCATAGTCGATTACATGCACTGTTAGCAAACATTCAGGCAGTGAAGAAGACCCATCGTTTTCGGAGTGTGACCAGGTGAATCCAGCCATGCTTTCCTCCTGACTTTTGATCTGTAATTCCGCCCAGTATCCACTGCGCATGCGCGTGTAGCTCCGGGGGTCGGGAGGGTGGGTGGGAGAGACGCTTACCTGTACTATGATAATATCCAGTTTATATCAGTTGGTTGTCTATTGGAGTGTTTTATGTCCTGGCAACATCTAATATCATATCAGAATGGGTACTGACTTGTGACAGTGTACATTAATGGCTACTCTATAGTTTGTTTGTTGTTGGTTTACGTCCTAGCACCATCTAAAGTCATATCAGGACAGGTACCGACTTGTGACAGTGCGCACTCATGGCAACTTTATAGTGCTGCCCCACTAGAAGACCAGGCCACCAGCAGCATGACTTGATATCCCACTCAATTACATTATCCTGACACTGATCCAACCAGTCCGTTCCATATCTTAATAATGCTGAGCACCAGGCTAGGAACAAGAAGTATCAATTTTTAAGTCAAAGGTTTGACTCGACCAGGGTTCGAACCCACGACCCCACGATCTACCAATACAGGAGACGGACGCTCTAACTCATTCTGGCATCCCATCTGGTCCGACTTTATAGTGAGTGATGCCCCATTGGGTGGCCAAGCCACCAGCACGTGATATCCCACTCAGTCACATTATCCTGACACTGAATTTAATAGCAATGTCACCACCTAGGTTGCTTTTTTGTGTGGTGTTGTTGTTGTTGTACGTCCTATCAACATATAATATTGTATCAGGATCGGTACTGGCTTGTGAGCGTGCATTCTCATGGCGACGTTATAGTGCTGCCTCATTGGGAAACCAGGCTGCCAGCACCATGAACCGAGATCCCACTCAGTCACATTATCCTGGTGTAAAGGCTACGGCTCGAATATGTGGTTGTGTAGGCAGGCTCTAGTGAAATCAATACAGGCAAAGAGAAAGGAAGACTATAAAGTGTGAAAGAAGAGAGCGAGTCAAGCCCTCTGGTTTATTATTTATATGGTTACATGGGTTCATTGTATAGTATCACCCCACCCCATTCTCCCAATGAGAAACAAGCATGTCTAGCTCTACCAATAGAGATCCAGCATTCCTGGTCCCCATGCGTACCAGTGATCTGCCCACCACCACCAAGCTGTGTGGCTCCCCTGGCCACCACCCGCCTTGAGCCTGATTGTGGTGATCCTGACTAGCAGAGGGGGGAAGGGGTAGTGTGTAGGGCTCTGAGTTCCCCTTACACACAGTCCTGCCAGCACCACTATGTCTATTTACCTATCAATCAAGCCCCACCATCAACTATATAAACACATTTATGCCCCTGGCCATGTATACCTGTTTTACAATAGAACATTTGCATTCCCCCACCAATGCTTATTATCTGAATATTTTACACCCTGCACTGAGCTAACCAGTCCTTGCCCTATCCTATTAGTACCAAGCGCCAGGGTAGGAAGCGACAAATATAAATTGTATAAGTCATTGGTTTGACTAGACTGGGAACCAAACTCCTGATCTCCCACACTCTACCACTTCGGCCTAATTTTTACAAACAAATATACATTTGATTTTTAACTCCGGGTTTAGCTTACTTTGAATTGATGTTCATAATAGTGAGCTTTTTTTTACCTTCATCATGGGGGTCATTTGACAAAAAAAAAAAGACAAACAAAAAAAAGAAAAAGAATTTGACCCCCAATAGCCGATGTATACTTTTTTGTGCTCATCATCATCATCATCAAGCTGTCGGTAGCGATGCGGCAAAGACTGCTTTCATAACTTGACTGTCGCTCTCCATTTAGCTCTCTGCTGTGAGAGTGATGTCCATGAGTCAGACTTAATGTCTCTCAGCTTCAGGTTTCTCTTGATGGTATCCTTGAACCGGAGACAAGGGCGCCCTCTCTTTCTGTAACCAGAAGACAGTTGAGAGTAGAGGATCTGCTTTGGTAGCCTGTCTGATGACATCCTCATGAGGTGTCCATTCCACCGGAGATTCTTTTTGAGCAGAAGATCTTCCATAGAAGGCAGCCCTGTCCGTTCGAGTAGTTCCTTACTTGTCACTTTGTCCTTCCAGGTTAGCCTCATGATCGAAAGCAAATGTCGTCTGGAGGGTCATTAAACAAACAAACAAACAAAAACATAAATTTCACAAAATTGATAAGCTGTTGCGTTCTGTGTATAAGTGATGGCTTAATGTTAACGCAACATAATACAGGTTGACCACTTCTCGCCATGAATACGACCTTTGCTGCCGACAGAATGTAGAACAACCACGAATCAACGAATCATAATACCTTTAGCTTGATGTAATGTTGATGTAATATTAAAGAGGTTCCTATCGATGTATTTGAAGTGTGAATATGAAGACTTCAGGTGCAAAACCCCGTTAATGCCAATCTAAAAATTGGGATATACATTGGAATCAAATTTAGATAAACGTTATTTTTTTTACATTGTCCATGATGTGCGCAACATGGGTAATTGAATGAACGAGACTGTGAATCTCAATAGATTAGGGCACCATGGCGCCGACTATATTCTATTCTTAGAACTAATAACTTTGGCCGCTGATCGACGCGCCATCTACATGATACTTCTTGAACTACGCAGTTAGATTAAAATCAGACTGGTAGCGACATCTATATTCACTTTTAGAACTAAAATGGCCGCCGATTGACACGCCACCTATAGTGATTTCCAGTCAAAGCCGATGACGTGGCACTGGAGATATTCACTTCGACCAGACTTTTCAAACCGAGAGGACGTACTTCTGCCGCCCAGATTTGGACTATAACTGGAGCGAGCATGGAAGTTGAAAGAAAAGAAGAACATGAGGTCGAAGTCAGTGGCTATACCCTACAATATGCCGAATAGCTAGTCTCGTTCAAGTCAGACAACATTGGCTTAAGGCACGCCGAGACAAAGCAACAAGAACAAATGGATCTGGCAGAGAAGCCTGGAGGCGGCCATGACAGCATGCTCAACGAATCGCTACAGGGGCGATCGCTTGAGTCGACACGTCATTGCTCCTCTTTTGTACAATCGGGTGAACTCTCCTCTGATCCTGGATACCGGCATGAACGACGGACTTGTGAGAATCGTGGGTTCAAATCTTTTTCAGTCGATCGCGCGGAGTGTTTGACATGTGCCGGCATGGGAGGATATATTATCTCCGACGCAGTTTCTCCCAGACGGTGGCGTGCTAATGTCATGCCACTTGGAGGCGGCCATGACAGCATGCTCGACGGATTGCTACGAAGGCGATCGTTTAAACCCACAAACCATCGCTCCTCCACGGTACAATCGGCTGAAACCTACTATCACCAAAAAGTGGACGCGATAAAGAACCCTGTGGACGTAGGATTAATCGTGGCTCTGGCTACAATAAAGAACCACATCGCTGAGGTCAACCTTGGCATTAATGCATATATTCATGAACTGCAGGAAAATGCAGAGCGACGGAAATCCGGCTCCGTTGCGCTTCGCCGCTGGAGTGCTGACGTCATGACACATGGAGGCGGCTATGACAGCATGCTCGACGGATCGCTACGCAGGCGGTCGTCTGAGCTGACACGCCAAATCGACGCGATAAAGAAGCCTGCTGATGTAGGATTAACCGTGGCTCTGGCTGCAGTAAAAAACCTCATTGACGATATCAAACCTGGTATTAATGCATGTATCGACGAACCGCACAAAAATGCGGAACGACAAAATCGAGGTCCGCTACCCCGCACTGCCAGAGTCCTGACATCACGCCATGGCGAGACGGCCATGACAGCATGCTTGACGGAAACTGCATATACAACCGCCAGTGCTGACATTACAGAAATGGTGACCAACATCAAGAACCAAAAATACAATAAGTCAGGTAACAAAAGCTAACACTCTTACATTATAATTCTCAATGCTGACATCAGCGAACCTCACATGCAACCGACAGCTTTGATTGTATTGGAATGGTGACCCACATTAAACTTGGGTAAAAAACGAAGGTAATCGAAAAATAACAACCCTGTCGATTTCCACAATGCAACAATGTAACAACTATTGCACCATACATATTCCAGAGACCTTTTGTTCACCCACCACCCTGTTAATTACACTGACCTGTACATAAGCGCCATGAACCAGACGCTGACCCAGATCTCGCATTTGGCCAGACAAAAGTTATCAGTACACAGAGTGCATGCGAACTACACCCAGATCTTGTCTGGCTGATGTGATGGCGACCGTCTAGACATTGTCGCAGACGCAAAGTCTCAGGGAGTGCTGACATCACCACGACCTGGAGGTCGGGCAGTGCATAGGATTTGAGTAATGACATGAAACCGCAAAGCATTCTTCAATCACATTCTAAGATGTCAATTCACCAAGGGCTCTGCATTCTTTTTATCTCATAAGCTTAATAGGGTGCCGAGCCTTATCATCATGGCGCACTTGGGCATTGCTTGATAGACAAAAGCTGACAACCCACATTATAATGACATTGCATTGAAATAACCGGTCCCCGCACGCTGTTGATGCACTCATAGAACAAGTGACCCAGGCTTAGGTATACATAGCCACACTGAAGTCACGAGTATGGCAACTTCCTACACAAATTTGTTTGCAGACCATGTCAGAAGCTAACAAATCACAATCTGAGACGAAAAGGCCTACAATGCGTGATAAGAATCACATAACAATTTCTAATGACCCTGCATGGAAACGGCTCCCCGTACACTGTTGATGTACTCGCAGAACAAGTGACACAGGCTTAAGTATACATAGCCACTCTAGAGTCACAAGTATAGCGACATCCTACCCGAAAGCTGAATTTGTCTGGAGACCATTTCAAAAACCCACAGCTTGAGGCGATAAATCTGGTTGTCGCCCTGAAACATCTCTCTCCACATCAAGCGCACAAATACACCATCGCAATAAACACAGACAATGCAACCTCACAGCAAGTGCTCAGTTCCGGGGCAAGTTGCGACCCTGTCATCTGTGCCTGTGCCCGGGAGATCTGGCTGTTTGCCGTACGAAGGAGTACCGACATTCTTGTCCGACACAAACCAGGAAAGGACATCATTCTCCTGATGCTCTAAGTCGTAGGTGTTTCGACTTGTGTGCAAGGAGTCTAGCCAGAGACTTGTTGCTGAGGCCGGCCTGGAATCGGTGATTGTGACACATGACAATGCTTTGACCCCTAACCTGTAACCTGGGATCGATATTTAAATTTTTGCCTTCTCTCCCCAGGTTACTCACAACGTCACCATCAGCAGCTTCTTGATGCCATTAAGGCGGGCTGGCGATTGGGACCTGGAGGAATAAGGCAGCCCAGGCAAGGGAATACTACTGGTGCTAGCTACTATCATCGCACACTTCTCCGACAGACTAACCTTTCCTAAATTTGGCAGCTCTGACCCTGGCCACTATCTTCGGGCCAAGGATTTGAGGCTAACCGCAGTGGGCATCAATGTCCGTGTCCGGTAATCAAAAACATTACAAGTCATCGTCTCCAAGAGACATTTCTCGTTCCGGCGATAACTGGATCGCCCTACTGTCCACGTCAAGCGTGGAAGGATTACGTGTCCAGGACACCACTTCACCCCGATGGCCCTGCCTTCCTGACTACCAACGGATCACCTCTACGTGCAACCACGTTGCCTGACACCATACGACTGGCCCTGTCCGTGGCAGGTCATCCGGCCCCAGCGGCAATGAAACTGCATAATCTGAGACGAGGTCGTGCACAAGCCTGTGCTCTGCAACGATCGTCAATCAGCAACATCAAACACTTGGGTCATTGGACCACTGACTTCAGTGCATGATTATGTACCAAGGCAGTCGGTTTCATCGGCTCCCAGGACACTTGCTCTATTTTTTGGTTAAGTGCCTGTAATCCTTGAAATATCTAAGGTCATCTCATCATGAAAGAGTAATGTAACAAGCTAAGCTAGAAAGAATTAAAATTGCCACTTTATACTACTGTCTCGTTCTGTTTTCAATTGTCCATGATGTGCGCAACATGGGTAATTGAATGAACGAGACTGTGAATCTCAGTAGGTTAGGGCACCATGGCGCCGACTATATTCTATTCTTAGAACTAATAACTTTGGCCGCTGATCGACACCCCATCTACATGATACTTCTTGAACTATGCAGCTAGATTAAAATCAGACTGGTGGTGACATCTATATTCGCTTTTAGAACTAAAATGGCCGCCGATTGACGCGCCACCTATAGTGATTTCCAGTCAAAGCCGATGACGTGGCACTGGAGATATTCACTTCGACCAGACTTTTCAAACCGAGAGGACGTACTTCTGCCGCCCAGATTTGCCGTCCCACCCACCCAACTAATATGATGTATCGATAGGGTTAAGTGCCTGTAATCCTTGAAATATCTAAGGTCATCTCATCATGAACGAGTAATGTAACAAGCTAAGATAGAAAGAATTAAAATTGCCACTTTATACTACTGTCTCGTTCTGTTTTCAATTCCTACTGTTTGTGTCATTACTCCATAATCATGCAATCACAAGAAAAGTGGAATTTGTCAGAATTTAAAATAAAATTATGTCAAAATCTTTCATTTTAATTGCATTTTTGGATGGGCGTTTACAGGGTTTTTCGTAGCCTGGCACTCAGCATTATTCGGATAGGGCAAGGACAGGTATGTTCAGTATCAGGATAACGTAACTGAGTGGGATATCGGGTCATGGTGCCGGCAGAATGGTTTCCGAGTGGGGCAGCACTATAAAATCATCATGACTGCCCACTGTCACAAGTCGGTACCCATCCTGATATCACCTTAGATATCAAACTCCAACAACCAACACTACCATGTGGAGTCACTACGATATATATCTCCATAGCAAATAGAGTCAAACCAATCCCTTACAAATTGATACTTGTCGCTTCCTAGCCAGGCACTCAGCATTATTAGGACAGGGCAAGGACTGGTGCGCTCAGTGTCAGGATAATGTGACTGAGTGGGATAGGAGGTCATGGTGCTGGCAGCCTGGTTTCCCAGTGGGACAGCACTATAAAGTCAATATGAGTGCGCACTGTCACAAGTCGGTACCCATCCTGATATGACCTTAGATGTTGCTAGGACGTAAAACAACAACAAACAAACAAACCATAGCAAATAGCAACACATCTACTTTGGAACGTGAAATAGCAAGCACAAGTAATAATTTCATGTATTTCAAAGCATCACAGTAGTCCTTATAACATTATAAGCTATGCTATGGCATTATAAGCTATGGGACTCAGCCTTCAGCGTCATCCCGGTTGAAATAACTGAATGAACTCCGCAATTGTAAATTCATGTCCTTTCATTAGATGTGTTTGTTTTGTTGTTATTTTACGTCCTATCAACATCTAAGGTCATATGTGGACGGGTACCAACTTATGACAGTGCGCGCTCATGGCAACCTTATAGTGCTGCCCCACTGTAAGAAAAGGCCATCAGCACTATGACCCTATATCCCACTCAGTCACATTATCATGATACTGTGTTAACCACTCCTTGTCATGTCCTAGTAATGCCGAGTGTCAGGCTAGGTAGCTACCAATATAAATTGTGTGATTCACTAGTATGACTCGACTAGGAACCGAACTCGCGATCTCCCGCACGCGAAGCCTCCGCTCTATCTATCCGGCCACCACGTCCGGACTTTCAATGAGATTGTCTAGCATCAGGTAATGGCATATATACATCACAAGGTTTATTGCGAAGTACCAGGCGCAGTGGCCGAATCGTTAGAGCGCAGGCCTTCAGTGCGGGAGATCGGGAGTTCGGTTCCCGGTCAAAACAAACCAATGACTCATAGAATAGATACTTGTCGCTACCTATCCTGACACTCGACATTAATAGGATAGGGCAAAGACTGATTAGCTCAGTGTCAGGATAATGTGACTGCGCGGGATATCGGGTCCTAGTGTCAGTGACCTGATTTCCCAGTGGGGCAGCACTATAAAGTTGCCATGTGTGTACACTGTCACAAGTCGGTGCCCGTCCTGATATGACCTTAGATGTTGCCACGATGTAAAACTCCAACAACCAAATAACTTGTAGCTAAGTCAATAAGGCTGTCGGCCAGCACACCTCGTTATGCACATGGCGTTTGCGCTTCTGATTGTTTCATGTCAGTGTATTCAATTAGACTAAGTTGTTTATTTGCTCAGCGATACATATTGGATACACCAAGAAAGTTGTGTGTTCATTTAATTAGTACAAATCATGTCAGGGATTCCTTCCTTCCATACCAGACTTGATGGCCGAATGAGTTAGAGCGTCCGTCTCCCGTGTTGGTAGACCGTGGGTTCCAACCCTGGTCCAGCCAAACCGATGAATTAAAAATGTATAGGCCCTACTTGTCGCTTCCTACCCAGGCGCTCGCCATTATTAGGATAGGGCAAGGACTGGTTGGTTGGTTCAGTGTCAGGATAATGTGGTTGAGTGGGATATCAGGTGATTGTGCTGGTGGCCTTGTCTCCCAATGGTGCAGAAATATGAAGTCGCCATGAGTGTGCACTGTCACAAGTCGGTACCCGCCTTGATATGACCTTAGATGTTGCTAGGACGTAAAACAACAATAAACAAACAAACCTTCCTTCCATGTACTGTGTGTGTGCATGTCATCTGTTTTATTGGCATTTGATTGGCTGGTTTTATCCGGTTAACGCTATTTGTTTGACTTTGGTATATATTTGAAGAGCTCCTTTCCAAAACATGAGAAACGCCAATCCAAACATGAGGTTGCAATGCCAATGCAGTGTTCGTACCTCGAGCTTTGGAATATATTGGTCATTTCATGGTAAATGGGTCCAAAGGGTGACAGGAGGGTCAAAAATGAATATTGTGTATTTTCCTGATTTGTTCGCTCACTAGACAACTCTTGTCCACATATATACTGGTAATGTGAAGGAAAAGATAGTTGAGGTTACCATTTCATCAGAACAACAAGAACTAATTGAGTAGCCAGCCCCAAGTGTGGACTTATTAATCAACAAGTGTGGATTTATTAATCAAAATAATTATTTAAGAACATTTATTGCATGAACCAATTAATTTTGATGTTGCGATCCCCAAAGTATGAAATGCACTGTAAAGAAATCTCCAGAGGATGATTATATTGTTCCCAAATTGAGTTGCAAATGTAATACGATAGACGGGGACACCAACAATAATATCGGACTTCAATTTCAATGTTTGTACGTACAGCTTAGTAGGACAATTATATTACTAGTCATTGTACTTCAAAATATGCTTGCACATACAAGTACCAAGTGTGTTCTTGTTGAAGCTCTGGCAGTCACAGAATATCGTATTTCCTGTCAAAACAACCAGGAAACAATCAGGGGACACAACAGTTACATCCAAAACCAGTGTAATGACCCTGGACTTTTAGGAGAAGGTATAATGATGTGCATGCACGATGTACATTTATTTCAAGTGAGAGTGACCCTTTATTATTTCATTGACGAACAAGTAATACCCTATGCAAAATATAGGTCCAGTGGGCTTTGGAAAAGTCCACATTGTAAACATACCATTTTCATGCCCATAAAACACCATATTTTTGGGATGAATATTTAGTTTGTTTGAATTATGCCATGTTAGGTCTTCATTTCGTCAAATATATCCCTTCAAAGTGTAAGAATACCAGTTCCATAAAGAAAATAACTCCTTTTCTCTTTAAATCATTTTGTTCATCATTACATACTAGAAAATACACTGGCCTCATTTACCATGAAAAGACCCATATGTATATATATATATATGAACGGTTCTTTATATGTATGAAGAGGTATCTCCCAAAGCACAAGCTACCAGCTTTTCATTCGAATTTCAAGCTCATTTTTTGTTATAGGAGCGTATATATCTCGTTTTGGAAAAGAGCTCTTCATTTGCATTGATCTGAAAACAATCTTTCTTTCACGCCAAAGCATTTGTCTTCCACATGTGACAGCGTAGCACTATAACATGACAGCATGGCTGCCCACGTGTGAATGTGTGGTGCTCACATATGACAGTGTGGCCCACCCAAGTGTGACAGCATGACGTGCCCATGTGGGAGAGCACTGCCTGCTCACATGTGACAGTGTGGTGTTCTAACATCACAGGGTGGCAAGCCCACGTGTGACAGCATGGTGCTCTACCATGACAGCATACACTACCCACAAGTGATAGCATCATGTCCTAATATGACAGCATGGCCTGCCCACATGTGACAGTGTGGTGCTCTAACATGACAGCATGGCCTGCCCAGCTGTGGCAGTGTGATGCTCTAACATGACAGCATGGTCTGCCCAGCTGTGGCAGTGTGGTGCTCTAACATGACAGCATGGCCTGCCCAGCTGTGGAAGTGTGGTGTTCTAACATGACAGCATGGTCTGCCCAGCTGTGGCAGTGTGGTGCTCTAACATGACAGCATGGCCTGCCCAGCTGTGGCAGCGTGGTGCTCTAACATGAAAGCATACACTATCCACAAGTGGTAGCATTTTGTCTTAACATGACAGCATGGCCTGCCCAGATGTGGCAGTGTGGTGCTCTAACATGACAGCATGCACTACCCACAAGTGGTAGCATTCTGTCTTAACATGACAGCATGGCCTGCCCAGCTGTGGCAGTGTCGTGCTCTAACATGACAGCATATACTACCCACAAGTGGTAGCATTGTGTCTTAACATGACAGCATGGCCTGCGCAGCTGTGGCAGTGTGGTGCTCTAACATGACAGCATACACTACCCACAAGTGGTAGCATTCTGTCCTACCATGACAGCATGGCCTGTCCACATGTGACAGTGTGGTGCTCTAACATGACAGCATACACTACCCACAAGTGGTAGCATTCTGTCCTAACATGACAGCATGGTCTGTCCACATGTGACAGTGTGGTTCTATAACATGACAGCATGGCCTGGCCACGTGTGACAGCGTGGTGCCCTAACATGACAGTGTCACCTACCCACGTGTGACAGCTAAGTGTGCTACATGACAGCGGGGCCTGCCCACATGTGACAATGTGGTCCTCTAACATTATGGTGCGGCCTGTCCACATGTGACAGCATGGTGTTCTAAAATGACAGCAGAGCCTTCCCACATATAACAGTGCGGTGCTCTAACATGACAGCGGGGCCTACCCGCATCGTGCTCTAACATGATGACATACCCTACCCACAAGTGACAGCATTGAACTCTAACATGATGACATACCCTACCCACAAGTGACATCATCGTGTTCAAACATGATGACAGAACCTACACAAAAGTGACAGCATCATGTTCAAACATGATGACATACCCTATGCACAAGTGACAGCATCGTGATTTAACATGATAACATATCCTACCCACAAGTGACAGCATCGTGCTCTAACATTATGAAATACCCTACCCACAAGTGACAGCGGCATGCTCTAACATGATGACAGCCCCTACACACATGATGCTGCTCTACCATTATTACATACCCTGCCCACAAGTGACAGCATCGTGCTCTAACATGAGGGCATACCCTACCCACAAGTGACATCATCGTGCTCTAACATTATTACATACCCTACCTACAAGTGACAGCATCATGCTCTACCATGATGGCATACCCTACCCACAAGTGACAGCATCGTGCTCTAACATAATGACAGACCCTACACACATGCGACAGCATGGTGATCTAACATTATGACAGACCCTACCCACAAGTGACAGCGTCATGCTCTAACAGGATGACATACCCTCCACACAAGTGACAGCATCGTGCTCTAACATTATGACATGCCCTACCCACACGTGACAGTGTCGTGGTCTAACATGATGACAACCCCTACACACAAGTGACAAGATCATGCTCTAACATTATGACATACCCTACCCACAAGTGACAGCGTCGTGCTCTAACATGAAGGCATACCCTACCCACAAGTGACAGCCTCGTGCTTTAACATTATGACATACCCTACCCACAAGTGACAGCGTCGTGCTCTAAGATGATGGCATACCCTACCCACAAGTGACAGCATCGTGCTCTAACATGATGACAGACCCTTCACACAAGTGACAGCATCATGTTCTAACATTATGACATACCCTACCCACAAGTGACAGCATCGTGCTCTAACATGACAGCATGGCCTGCCTACATGCGACAGCATGGTGCTCTAACATGAGAGCTCATCTTACCCACATGTCCTGCCCACCTGTGACAGCGTCGCGTCGCGTGTCTCGACGAGGCCCAGTCACGCCGCCCTGAAATCATATCATACGTGACGCCTTCAAAGGCAGACTGGATAAGCATTGGAGAGGGCTGCAATATTGCACACATCCGGTACTTGATGCATTTAATCCTAGTAAATCAAATTTTGACATGCATCGACCTGATACAGGCTTTTAAGCCTAACAAAATTAGAAGCGGATGAGTATGAGTGAGTATGAGTGAGTGACTTGTGTATGGATGGCAAACACTGATGGACATATGCCGCGAGCCACAGCCTGGCCTGTATCCACCTATCCACCCATCCACTTACACACCCACACACACACATACCCGCACACACTCACACACCAATCTGCACCCACCTAACTACCCAAACACCCACATCCACCCACACACCCACACTCAAGCACCCACCTTTCCACCTAACCACATACCCCACACTCACACACAACACACCTAGACAACACACCTACACAACACACCTACACACACACCACCCACATACACACACCCCCAAGAAACCCACGCATCCACGCCTGCCCACACATCCACATAGGTGTCAACCCCAAAGAACAGTAGTCTAAGATTATGAAAACCATATATTTCTCCGCGAAACCATAAATTCAACATAACTGATAGTCCTTACAGTAACTTGCGATTTCAACAATTATGTATGCGTATCAAATTCTGTATTTGCATTGTAAATGCATTGTTGCTAAGACAAGTAACAAACACTTTAATTTAAACACTTTTATTGGTACCAACACACTATTAGCAATACAACCATTCAGTTATTTGTGTGACAAAAAAGAACAACAAATAGCTACATTCATATTATGTCAGTGGTAAGAAATAAACAATCCATCATACAAATTGAGAGTTCAAATACGCTGAGAACCGCATGGCTTGCTAACCTATGGCCGTAGTTTTAATTGTATGTGTCAAACCGTAGTCTTTTCGGCCAAAACGTAGTACTTGACATGTGTGCATCCACACACCTACACACACCCTCACCCACACACTCCCAGCAGAAAAGCCAAAACATTATGTAAATAAACTAAGCCATCTCCTTTCTCGATTCGGCTCCTCATCCCAGCAAGCAACTGTGCACACATTTACAAGTTTCCGGAGAGAGAGAGAGAGCAAACAAATTAAAAGCAAAGGTCAACATCACCTCTGTTTCCATGGGTCTCCTAAAGGAGACAACGATCGTCCTGCCTCCTTCTCCCTTGACCAGACGGGATGGCCGGATGAGTTGAGCGTCAGCCTCCCGTTTTGGTAGATGGTGGGATTCGAACCCACGGGCTTGGAACCCTCATCGAGTCAAACCAATGCCTTAAACATTGATCCTTGTCTCTTCCTAACTAGGATAGGCACTCGGCATTGTTCGGATAGGGGAAGGACTGTTTGGTTCAGTGTCAGGATAATCTGACTGAGTAGGATATCAGCTCATGGTGCTGGTGGCCTGGTGTCCCATTGGGGCACCACTATAAAGCCCCCACGAGTGTGCAATGCCACGAGTCGGTACCTGTCCTGATATGACCTCAAGTGTTGGCAGGACGTAAAACTCCAACAACCAATCAACCAATCCTTCTTCTCCCACTGTTATCTCACCCTCCTCCCTTCTCCATCTCCCCGACCTTCCTACTGTCCCATCACAGCTCTCCCCATCACCCCTCACTCCACCCCTCCTTTGTCCCTTCTCCACTTCTACCTGTAACTCCATCTCATTTCTCTCCTTTCTCCCATACTAAAGCCCTGTTCACACGGGGCAGTTAATTTGAATCATATAAATCGAATTGCCTAGTTCGCTTCACATTCGCCGTGTGGACGATACGCTAAAGCGATTTAGGGCTGAATCGATTCAGCCAGATCGGTTCAGCCAGATCGATTAAACCACCTCTGTAGGTGGTTTATATGAACCAAATTTTATGATTCAACTTATATCGCCCGTGTGACCGCAACCAACTTACTTGAGGCGGATTAAGCACGTCACAGTCGAGACCTGAGTTTGTTGACTTTCCAGTAAATTTGCTCTATGAAACTGCTAGCTGTGCACATATATTTTTTTCATCATTTATTTTTAGGGTTTCACTGCCCAGCAGAAGTTTTGACCGTTCCAAAACAATACGATTCAGTCGAAACAGATCTAGGTCGAACCCACACTCTCTCATGCCGACGTCGACTAAGCGAAACTGGCGCTGGTTAGTCTGGACTTGCTCATGCGCAGATATCGATTTCCGCCTTAAACCGCTCCGTGTGTGGACACGACACTAAATCGATTCATATAAATCGACTTGTCTCAGTCGACATAAACTTTGCCCGTGTGAACACAGCTTAAATTTCACCAACGAATGCATAGATCGGCGCATTCGAAACGGTCGGAAATGACCGGCGTGGCGCGAAGCCGTCCAAAATGTGGGCCAAGGTTCCGTAAGGGAACGTCCCGACGGATCCGAAATAGCATAGATGAAGCAGGCCCGATATGTTATGTCCGCACATTACCAATGCATGCATACACTCGCAAATTATATTCATATAATACATTATATAGCACTATATGTGCTCAAGCATGACAGTGTGGCCCTACATATATATGTATACATGTATATATATATATATATATATATATGTATGTGTATATATTATACACATATACATATATGTGGACCCGGCATGGTGGCGTAATCGGTCGAGCGCCGGCCTGGCACGCGGAAGGTCAGGAGTTTGGTTCCCCGTTGAGTCAAACCAGATACTTTAAAATTGATACTTGTTGCTTCCTAGCCTGATGCACGGCTTTGATAGGGTAGGGCAAGGACTGGTTTACTCAGTGTCAGGATAATGTGACTGAGTGAAATATTGGGTCAAGGTGCTGGTGGGCTGAATTGCCAGTGGGGCAGCGCTATGAAGTCACAGTGAGTGTGCACTGTCACAAGTCGGTCCCCGTCTTGATATGAGCTTAGATGTTGCCAAGACCTAAAATAACAAAAAACAAAACTACATATTCATAGCAGAGATGGACACGTCTGTCGGGAATGTGCCACGTTGACTGATCACACCAGGCACCAGTGGCCGCCAACAGCAAAGCTCTACAGCACATTGTCTAGGATTCACGGGGCCGCTTACCACACACACCAACAAGAAAGCGAAATTCACCAATAAGACAGTATAAGTTAATAAACCATAATGCCCACTGAAGAACAAACACATATCATACATATATGCACATGTATATCCCACACAGGCACCAGGGGGCACAACACCAAGCTCTACAATGCATTGTCTAGGATGCAGAGGAGCGCTTACCACACACATCAACACGAAAGAGAAATTCACAAATAAGACAGTATAAGTTAATAATCCCTAACGCCCACTGAAGAACAAACACATATCATACATATACGCACATGTATATCCCACGATGAAAACATTAATAAACTTAAAGAAATTGAACCATCTGTGGGAAAACCACCACATTCTCATGTGGGGGGTCGGCGGGACCAAGTGGTCCTTAGCCGCTGCGGTATTGGCCACTCATGGCTTACACATCTTTTCCTGCTCAAGGGGGACCCTCCCCCTGAATATCTTGGATGTCAGTCCCCACTGACAGTCAAGCACATTCTACTAAACTGTGTTGATTTTATGGCACTGCGCCAACAATTTACACTGCAAACAGCATGCATGACCTTTTTTAGTAAAGTTAAACAAGAAGACATTTTAGCCTTGTTGAGGGCAGCTGGTTTGTACCACCTCATATAGTCCATTGAAACAAGTTGATTAATTAATTCTTTCATCTATTTTATTTAATTATATGATTTAGCTTCTAAAAATTCATAAGTGTCTATTGACACATAACTGATTGTATGCTTTTACATTATATGTAAAGGCGATGGTTGAAGAAAAAACAAACAATTCTTGCCGTAAATATGGCCTATGCTGACGATGCGGCGTAAATAAACCACCAATCAACAATGTATATCCCACACAGGCACCAGAGGGTGCCACCAACAAGCCATACAGTGCATTGACTAGGATGTACAGGGCCGCTTACCACACACATCAACAAGAAAGAGAAATTCACCGATAAGACAGTATAAGCTAATAATCCATAACGCCCACTGAAGAACAAACACATATCATACATATATCCACATGCATATCACACACACTAGACATTGGGTAGCATATCAAATGCTTCTTGTAATATCAATGGGGATTATTGAAAGCAAATAATATATGATATGGTGTTCTCTGTGGCGGAGTGCTTATAGTGTCTGACTTGTTTTCTAGGTCAGACTCCTAATCTGAAGGTCTCTGATTCGATTCCCCGTGCCATCACCTCTGCCAATTTGGATTTCCACCAATGTGTATTACTTACAGAGTCATTAAGGACCAGTTGCTCTCATACCATGTCTATGTGGTCTGGGAGGTTAAAAATCCATTGGGTCAGTAAAAGTGTAGACTCAGGCTTTCTATTTGTAGATATACCATTATTGAATTGCATTGCGCATGTTGATAGGCTAGACTTGCTAACACGCTATGCATGTGGGCCAGACAGGAGAACAACTATTCCAAAACAATGACCCAACTCGGGAAAATCAGGCTCTAAAGCCCGGCTCATACTTCACATCATTTCACATTTTGGGCACAGGTAATCACATATTGGTGAATGAGCATATATGGGTCACTCTCCTGAAAACTGGTCAGCATGGGGATGGGATTTTAAAACATAAACAAAAAAAACTTCCTACTTACTTTTTCCTTATACTTTTCATATTCATGTTCAGATTTGATGTAAGAAATAAGGGAAATAAAATGAATTGTGTGCAACTTTGGTCCTTTTAGTTATGAAGTGTTTTTGTAGAAAAAAACACACCATTTTGCAGTCAGCCATTTGTAACATGATATTTGGGACATGGTTGAATCCTTACTAACATCTTGTATTGCATTGATATATCAAACAATACAGTTCCCAAATCAAAAAGGAATTATTTATTAACATGTATGCATGCCTAAATTTGAAAATACAATTTATTTGATGTCTTCAGAAATAACATTATAAATTTCTGTCACAGATGTAACCAGTTGTGTCTGGATGCCACACAAATATTCTACACTAATTATTCAGTGAATAAAGCATGGCTGGGAATTTTATTTATCAATATAAGCACTACATATTTCTGTATATTATGCCATGATTAATATGCATCTAAGTATGAAAATATTTAATTCTGCTTAGATTTGTATTAAGCAGTCTGTGCGCTACATCTGAGCAACACATGTTATCCTGCCATATAACATAGGTTAATCATGGACTACGCCTTTATTTTTTATCTCATCAATTTATATTTTACATAGATGTAAATGAGAGATTCCAGCTTTCATTTGAAACCAAAAAATGTAAAAAATTCAAATTTTAACTCTCCATGTGACACTTCTGGCCATTCTTTCAGGAGAGTGACCCATATATGAATGTATTCAGTAGTTTGCTGAGAGCGGAAGAGAGGGTGCAACCGCCCCGGGTATCCATATCTGGACATATTTAAAATGTATTCCTTGCTCACATGTCTCTGTACTAGATTCTATGCTTGGGTTTTATGGGCACACAATAAAGGAGTTGGCCCCAGGCATAAGCAAACCTCTGTATTCCAGTGCATACTTTTTTTTTTTACTAAAGTGTATTTTATTGATTGAATAATAGTGTAGTGATATGCACTAGCCGCAAGGAGCCGCATAGACAGGTAGGCATGGGTAGTATGGTGATATTAGGAAGCCTAGCTGGTGTAATGGTTAGCACACTGGCCCGGAATGCAAAGAGATGTTTGTTTGAGTCCCGCTCTAAGCACAATATTTCCCATTTTCATCACCCCCATGAGACTGGTTGCCGTGACCATGATCCTGTACAAGCTACGCGCTGTATAGTTGTTGAACCTACCCTGACTATGAGAGTGCGTTGCATTGACTGTATGTATGTGATTGTCAGCATTAAACAACTTACAATTCCAGGGGGACGAGTGTAGTGAGCTGCACTAACCTCTCAGGGAAAGAGCCGCATAGACATGTAGGCGTGGGTAGTATGGTGATATTAGGGATCCAAGCTGGTGTAATGGTTAGCAGACTGGCCCGGAATGCAAAGAGATGTGGGTTCGAGTCCCGCTGTAGGGGCAATATTTCCCATTTTCATCACCCCCACGACAATATATCTTGTCAGCGCCAGAGTACTGGTCTTCTGGACGTAGAGTACAATTCCTTGATAATATATTACAGCCATACCCTTGATTACCAGGTGGTGTAAGACAAATTGATTGTTTGATTTTCTGAAGGCGGTGACTTGGATGTCCCACACTATTTATCATTTGATAGAGATCATATTGAACAGCTTAAGATGAGTTAAATAAATGTATGTCATGCATAAGAATTATATGTGTATAATTACCAGAACTTCTGTATGGGATGGCCGAATGAGTTGAACGTCCTTCTCCTGATTTGGGAGATCGCTGTATTCGAACCCATTGGATCATGGGTTCGAACCCTGGTCGGGTCAAACCAATGACTTAAAAATGTTGTTCAGCTACAGTGACGAATGTAATAGGTGAATGTAATGTAGTTTGCTGTATACAATATTTGAGTAATACAATTGAAGAGTAAAGGCAGAAAACCCCATACATGCCAGTCCAAAAAAAGTTAGTGAACCGTTTATCGCTTGTAATAAGCTCTGGAGTGTCCTCCCCCCCCCCCCCCGACTCCCCACATCCCATTCCCCATGTAGTGTCCACCCCCCCTCATTCCCTCTGTAGTGTCCGCCCCCCCCCCTCATTCCCACCGTAGTGTCCGCACCACCCCTCATTCCCACTGTAGTGTCTGGCCCCCCTCATTCCCTCTGTTCTCAAACTGTACCGCATTGGTCAGGATGTCCGCCCAAGACCCCTCTTCCCCTTGGTAGTGTCCGCCCCCCCCCGCTCATTCCCTATATAGTGTACGTGCCCCTTCCTTCCCTCTGTATGTCCCGCCCCCCCCCCCCCCCTATTCCCACCGTATGTCCGCCCCCCCTCCCATTCCCTATATAGTGTCCGCCCCCCCCCCCCCCCCCTAATTCCCCTATGTGGTGTCCCGCCCCCCCTCCCCTCATTCCCACCGTAGGGGGGGGGGGGGGGGTGGGGGGGGGGGGGGGGGGGGGGGTTCCGCCAACCCCCCCCCTCCCCCTCATTCCGCACCATAGAGTTCCGCCACCCCCCCCCTCATTCCCTATATAATTGCCGCCCCCGGCTAATTCCCTCTGTGGTGTCCCGCCCCCCCCCCCCCCCCCCCCCTCCATCCCTATAATCGGGGTGAGTTCCCAGCCCCTCCTAATTCCCTCTGTGGGTGTCCGCCCCCCCCCCCGCCTCATTCCCACCGTAGTGTCCGCCCCCCCCCCCCCCCCCCCCCCTTCATTCCCTATATAGTGTCCGCTGCCCTAATTCCCTCTTTGTGTCCCCGCCCCCCCCCCCCCCCCCCCCCCCCTCATTCCCTAGTGTCCGCCCCCCCCCCCCCCCCCGCCCCCCCCCCCTCATTCCCTATATAGTTCCGGGGGGAGGGCATGTCCGCCCCCCCTAATTCCCTCTGTGGTGTCCGCCCACCCCACCCTCACCTTCCCTATATAGTGGTCCACCCCCCTAAATTCCCTCTGAAGTGCCCCGCCCCCCCCCCCTCATTCCAACCGATAGTGTCCGCCCCCCCTCATTCCCTATATAGTTTCCCCCCCCCCTAATCCCCTCTGTGGTGTCCGCCCCCGCCCCCCTCCTCATTCCCACCGATTTTTTTTTTTTGGCCCGCCGGTCCGCCCCCCCCCCCCCCCTCATTCCCTATAATAGTGTTCCGCATCCCTAATTCCCTCTGTGGTGTCCGCCCCCCCCCCCCCCCCCTCCTTCCCTATAAAGTGTCCCGCCCCCCCCGGTGGGGATATATTGTCGAGTGTGATCCATAGCCCCCCCCCCCCTAAAGCCCCTCTGTGGTGTCCGCCCCCCCACCTCATTCCATAAATAGTGTCCGCCCCCCCCCCCCCCCCCATTCCCTATAAGTGTCCCGCCCCCCCCCGCTATCATCCACACCGCTGGGCATCCCGCCCCCTCGGGGCCCCGCCCTCATTCCCTAATATATGACCGCCCCCCCCCCTCATTCCCTATATAGTTCCGCCCCCCCCCCCCCCCTAATTCCCTCCGTGGTGTCCGCCCTCCCCCCCATTCCCTATAAATGTCCGCCGCCCCCTAATCCCTCTGTGGTGTCCGCCCCCCCCCCCCCCCCTCCCCCCCTCATTCCATATATAGTGGTCCGCCGCCACCCCAATTCCCCTCTGTGTGTCCTCCCCCCCCCCCCCCCCCCCTCCCCCTCATTCCCTGGGAGTGACGCACCCCCCCCCCCCCTCATTCCCACTGTATTGTCTGCCAATCCTCCTCCCCCCGTGTCATGCACCCTCCGTACACCCCCCCCCCCCCTAACACACACACACCCAACCGTGTATTTGTTACCTATTTCAACTGGGGAGGTTTGATTGATTGATTGTTTGGTGGTTGGTATACACCGTGTCGGCAGCATAGGCCATATTCATGGCGAGAACTGTTTAACAACAAATTCAATCCATCGCTTTTACATGTAAAAGCATACAGTAAATTATGTATCAATACATACTGATTAAATTAAAAAGCTCACATTTATATATAGTGACATTTTTATATTAAATGAGGGTATATTGACACTTAATCAACTGGGAAGATGAGTGCGGCTCATTACAATCTTCTTTGTCCTGACGGCGTATTTTAGCTCGATCAATGGACGACACAGGCAATATATCGATTGTCGTTGTAAGTACACAGGCAACATTTTGAGATCTAATCACGAGGTTTGCCACCTGTGGACAGTGTTTATTCACGACAGAAATATAGTGCACGACCACTGTGATACCACCAACTGGCACCTTGCTCCAGCTAGGCATCGTTAGTGTGTTGATATCAGGGAGCCTAGCTGGTGTAATGGTTAGCACACTGGCCCGGAATGCATAGAGATATGGGTTCGAGTCCCGCTCTAGGCGCAATATTTCCCATTTTCATCACCCCCAGACGACAGTATCTTACCTGGTCTTCGGTGTTACTACAACCAATGACTTACAAAATTGATACTTGTCGCTTCTTAGCTTGGCGCTCAGCATGTCTAGAATAGGCCAAGGACTGGCTTGCTCAGTATCAGGATAATGTGAACAAGTGGGATATCAAGTCATGGAACTGCCGCTTTGGTCTCCCAATGGGGCAGCACTATGCAAATCACCATGAGTACACACTCACAAGTCAGGACCCGTTTGGTATTACCTTAGACGTTGCTAGGATGTCAAACCCTAACAGACATACCTTCTGATTAGATCAATTCCAGGCGACTAACTTTCGTACGTTTGCCCACATATACCCAAGACCTCCATCCAAAGATCTGCTTATATATGAATATATATAGATATATATATATAATATATACATATATATACATATATATATATAATATATCCATATATATATATGTATATACATATATATATATATATATATATATATATACATATATATGGGTACATGCACAGAAGACCTCCATCCAAAGATCTGCTTATATATATGAATATATATATCATACATATACATACATATATACATATATATATAAAGAGTTTGGCCCCTGGTAAACATAATAACAAGAGACTGGAGTGGTTGAGAAGAGTATATATTCTCTGGCGGGAATATGTTAATTGCCCACCTAAAATGTTAAAATCTGACCATCCGAGTGGGTCTGGCAGCGGTAGTGACCAGACGCAGCTGGTATCCGGGTGGCCAGGAGCCACTCACACGTGGCAGAGGCAGGAACTAACTTTTCCACTTTTCATATGATCACATAGTTATGGAGCAATAAACAAAACAGTAGCAATGTAAAAATATAAACATTCTTTAAAGGTTTGTCTCCATTTTTGGTTTGCCGTTTTCGTGGTTTTGCACATGAACTATTCGTATGTAAATACATGTCGCTTGGGACCCAGATAAAGCGATCGATATAGGGGAATGGTCAATGTGTGGCGGTGGTCGGTTAGAGAGGTTTTACTGTATATGCATATATATATATAAACACATATGCTTATATATATATAAACACAAGCTACCTTCATATATAGATATATATAAACGGATGCGGATGTACGTGTACATATACGCATACATGTACATATATATATATAGATGTATATATATATATATACATATATACACATACATGTATATATGTATATATACATCTATATATATATATAATCCTCATGTATTATACTGTCTCCTGGACCGAGTCCAATGGCAACATCTACTAGATCTACTCTGGCGGAAGTAGCCTTCCTAAAGACATGGCCAAGACAGATGGTCTACTTGTCAGCTCAGACTGTATTCATGAGGCGATGCAGCCACTCAGAGAGTGTGTTGCATAATAATGCACTCACACTGTCAGATGTACCTTTGTGCCTGTTGTCCCTGTCCCTGTCACTTTCACTTTCAGTTGTCACTGTCAATTGTCACTGTCAGTGTTTAGACACCAAGATAGTGAGTCTAAGTCATTTTGCAGCTGATTTATCGGTAAAAATAGGTTTTTACACAATGGCCGCCTTAAAAGTCCAAGATGGCCACCATAATCAGCCTGGAGGAAGTGGTACCCCTTCCAAATTTAAAGCTAGGGTAATTAGTAGTACCAGGGGAAAAAATGGTGCTTTTGTCCGGAACGTCCACATCCACTTGCTAAGCTGCCTCACTATACCTATCTGCAGGTCCTCTTTTATGATGTGAATAATTCTGCTTTGCTTTACTTCCCAATAGGCAGGATGTTATTATGGAGGATTCCAAATCTTTAAACTGGCATGATTTAATCAAAAGGAATGATTTGATAAGGCAGTGCCGGTGTTGCAGTTTCCTTGGCACACCAGTTTGCCAGGGACACATCCATTCAAATGCATTGTCAACGGCCGTGAGCAAATGTTCATAGAGAAAAAGTCAAATATCTCTCAAATTACACCACCTAGAAACAAATCGCTTGGCACACATATAGAAAACATCTTTACCATAAAGATTATATTAAATTTATAAGGTTAGCGTTCTTGATTTATATTAATTTTGAATAAAACTAATGCTTTGCACTGCGCGTACCGGCAAGCTCAAGGCATTGTCAATGGCCGTGAGCAATCTTCATACAGAAAATACAGAAAAAGTGAAATATCTCTAAAACGACACCATTAATCCAATGGGGGACATTTGGCGTAGTTAGTTTGTCCGACACTTGGTGGCGCGTCGGTACTAGTGGGCCTAAATGGCCATTGACAATGTATTGAGTTTGCCGATACGTGCAGTTCAAAACGTCAATTTTATTCTAAATTAATAGAAATTCAGAACCTGAACCGTATAAATTTAATGTAATCTGTTTGTTGAATATATTTTCTATATGAGTTCCAAACGGTTTGTATCTAAGTGGTGTACTTTTTCTATATGAAGATTGCTAACGGCCATTGACAATGCATTGATTAATTGAGTTTAGGGATGTGGTGTGGGTGTAGGTGTCTGGTGGGGGTTTAGGGATGTGGTGGGGAGTAGGTTGATTGATTGATTGGTGGTTGCTTTACACCGTGTCAGCAGCATATGCCATATCCACGGCAGAGAAATGTTTGTTTTTTGTTCAAACCATCGCTTTTACATGTAAAAGCAGACAATCAATTATGTGCCAATAGACGCTCATTAAATTAAAAAGCTCACAATCATATATTTGTGGTCAAGGGAAACAAATTCCCATAGAAAGAGAAAAGTTTGATTAATAATTGATAGAATTTATTTAGTAAACTATATGAGGTGGTACAGTCCAGCTGCCCTCAAAAAGGCTAAAATGTTTTTGTGTTTTACTTTAGTAAAAAGGTCATGCATACTGTCTGCAGTGTAGAATTGTTGGTGCAGGGCCAAAAAATCAACGCAACTTAGTAAAATGTGTTTGAGTGTCAGTGGGGACTGACACCCAATACATTCAGGGGGAGGTTCCCCCTTGAGCAGAAAAGCATGTGTAAGCCACGAGTGGCCAATACGGCAGCGGCTAAGGACCACTTGGTCCCGCCGACCTCCCGCATGAGTCTGTGGTGGCTTTCCCACAGATGGTTCAATTTCTTTAAGTTTATTAATGTTTTCATCCCACTCATGTTGCCATTTGGATTGTATGTGGGTGGCTATTAGTGGTTTCAGATCAGAGTGAGGGATCAGACACGGTTCAAGATCACAGTTCAGGGCCTTCTTCGCAGCCCGATCAGCTCGTTCGTTTCCTTGTATGCCGGCATGGCCAGGCACCCAGCACAGGTGGATGTCATACCCATCCGTTGTCAGTTGGTTCATTTTATAAATGACCGTTGCTAGAATAGGGTGATTCGTTTTCAGTCCAGCAACAGCCAGGAGGCAAGAGAACGAATCACTGTATATAACATAGTTAGTGTGGTTGGATACCTCGATACACTCCAACGCGAGAAGGAGTGCTTGGGCTTCCGCAGTGAAAATCAAGCTCTGATCGGGCAAGCGTATGCCAAATTTGTCCCGTCGGCAGACTGCCGCAGTGGCTACCCGGCTTTGGTCTTTCAAACCATCAGTGTATATGGAGAGGTGGTCTGCAAACTGGCCTTGAATCTCTGCATGCAGTCCTTGGTACTCGAGTGGATGTGTCCCAGACTTCCTCAGTTCCGTGAGTCAGAGGATAACCAATGGCTTCCTCAACGACCACGGGGGATGTTCTGGGACTTTGGCATCCTGGCACAAGTTGGTACCTGGGAGTAGGTGTGTGGTGAGGGTTAGGGGTGTGGTCGGGGTGTAGCTGTGTTGTGGGGGTTTAGGGATGTGGTGGGGGTGTAGGTGTGTGGTGGGGGTTTAGGGACGTGGTGGGGTGTAGCTGTGTGATGTGGGGGTGTATGTGTGTGGTGGGGTTTAGGGATGAGGTGGGGGGTGTAGGTGTCTGGTGGGGGTTTAGGGATGTGGTGGGGTGTAGGTGTGTGTAGGTGGGGGTGTAGGTGTGTGGTGGGGTTTAGGGATATGGTGGGGGTGTAGGTGTCTGGTGGGGTTTAGGGATGTGGTGGGTGTGTAGGTGTCTGGTGGGGTTAAGGATGTGGTGGCAGTGTAGTTTGTGTGTGGGGTTTAGGGGTGTATTGGGGGTGTAGGTGTGTGGTGGGGGTTTAGGGGTGCGGTCGGGTGTAAGCTGTGTTGGGGGTTTAGGGATGTGGTCGTGGTGTAGGTGTGTGGATGTGGTGCGGGTTTAGGGATGTGGTGGGGGTGTAGGTGTGTGGTGGGGGTTTAGGGATGTGGTGTGGGTTTAAGGGTCTGGTGTGGGTTTAGGGATGTGGTGTGGGGTGTAGGTGTCTGGTGGGGGTTTAGGGACGGGGTGGGGTTTAGGTGTGTGGTGGGGGTTTAGGGATGTAGTGGGGGTGTAGGTGTCTGGTGGGGGTTTAGGGATGTGGTGGGGGTGTACGTGTCTGGTGGGGGTTTAGGGATGTGGTGGGGGTGATAGATTATAACGATCAACCTAATATATTTACAGTCCGGTATGTGTGTGGTTGATGGTTGGTCGTCCGTCATGCTTTAGGCCCACTAGTTCAGTGGCGATGCCAACGGCAGGAATTTGAACTAAAGAATCGGATGTCCCCCATTTAATGAGTTCGAGTCCCTGTCGTATATGTGCTACTTAAAGTTGCAGAGTCCAATGGTTTTGAGTTTCTGTCATTTTTCTGAGATAAATATATTTAATTGGTTGTTATAAATTACCTTACTTTAGTTTGAAGTAACATTCATTTTGAATGGCTAACTTTTGAGATATTTGAAGTGCAAACATCCTAATTTGATTTTGACAAGCATGCCACAACTGTAACATCATAGGCTTGTGCAATAACAGCTTCTGTTAACTTGACTCAGTATGCCCTTGTATGTGGCAACAAATGTTTAATAAGTGCACCAATATCTAAGAAGGCACATGTATCAATTTGGTAATTCATTGGTTTGTCTCAACCAGGAACTGAACTTCCGACCTTCCGCACGGGAGATCTGCGCTCTACCGAATCGGCCACCGCATCCAGTCAGATGACTTCCGGTGCTATAAATAGACCTACGACCGCCTTGGTGCTAGGAGGTGAAACCTCAACAAGCAATCGCTCCTGTGCCAGATACTACATATAAACGAGAGCTATAAATAGACCTGCAACCGCCTTGGTGCTAGGAGATGAAACCCCAACAAGCAATCGCTCCTGTGCCAGATAATATATATAAACGAGAGCTATACATAGACCTGCAACCGCCTTGGTGCTAGGAGATGAAACCCCAACAAGCAATCGCTTCTGTGCCAGATACTACATATAAACGAGAGCTATAAATAGACCTGCAACCGCCTTGGTGCTAGGAGATGAAACCCCAACAAGCAATCGCTCCTGTGCCAGATAATATATATAAACGAGAGCTATACTAACCTGCAACCCCTTGGTGCTAGGAGATGAAACCCCAACAAGCAATCGCTTCTTGCCAGATATCATATAACGACTATAAATAGACCTGCAACCAATCGCTCCTGTGCCAGATAATATATATAAACGAGAGCTATAAATAGACCTGCAACCGCCTTGGTGCTAGGAGATGAAACCCCAACAAGCAATCGCTTCTGTGCCAGATACTACATATAAACGAGAGCTATAAATAGACCTGCAACCGCCTTGGTGCTAGGAGATGAAACCCCAACAAGCAATCGCTCCTGTGCCAGATAATATATATAAACGAGAGCTATAAATAGACCTGCAACCACCTTGGTGCTAGGAGATGAAACCCCAACAAGCAATAGCTCCTGTGCCAGATAGGAGTGTAGTAGTCTGCACTGACCTCTCAGGCAAGGAACCTCATAGACAGGAAGGCGTGGGTAGGATGGTGAAATCAGGGAGCCTAGGTGGCTTAATGGTTAGCACACTGGTGGGGAACGCACAGAGATGTCGGTTCGAATCCCGCTCTAGGCGCAATATTTCCTACTTCCATCACCCCTATGACAGTATGTATAGGTTAGTGCTATAAATAGACCTGCAACCACCTTGGGCTATATGGACTCCTTACTAGCTTATTCGGCTGAGGTGCATATATTACATGGCTGGATGACCGCCTCTGCAGGCACCTCAATTATTGCTGACATTTTCAGCTCGGCCGCCTGTCCAGCAGGGGCTAATGGCCAAGCCGCTGTCGCTGCAGGTTCTCGCCATCCATGTAACTGCTACACAATTTAGCGATTTAGATTTACGCATCACGCATCTGTCTCTCGAACCAACACAGGTTGGCCGAATGAGTTGACCGTCCATCTCCTGTTTTGAGAGATCGGGCGATGTGAAACCACAGGTTTGTGGGTTCGAACCCTGGTCGAATCAAACTGATGACTGACAAATTTATACTTGTCGCATCCTAGCCAGGCGCTATGCATTATTAGGATAGGGCAGGGACTGGTTGGCTCAGTGTCGGGATAATGTGACTGAATGGGATATCAGGTCATGGTGCTGGTGGCCTGATCTCACAGTAGGGCAGCACCATAAAGTCACCATGAGTGTGCACTGTCACAAGTCGGTATCCATCCTGTTGCTAGGACATCAAACAACAACAAACAAACAAACATTTGTCTTTCGCTTATCCAAAAAGGAATGAATCTGAATCCATGTGCTCGTTACACAATTTAACGATTTAGATACAGGCGTCGCTCTCACTCGCTCTAGAAGAGCCAAGGCACAGCATAGTACTAGAATTTCAGCATAGCAAGGAATACCACATACCGCAAGATCAAAAACTACATTATATACTGGAATAGGAAATAGCACCACACTACCAACAAGGAACTCCAAGCACAGACCCATCAGGCAATATTGGACTGCACAAAATAATATCTCTTGCTGATCATGAATCAACGTAAACTGAAGCGCTATAGGCATACTTCCCATTTATCAGATCTGTCCACACTATAAGTTGGACGGTTCTTGGAGTTTTCCGTCCTAAGGTCATATCAGAACAGGTACTGACTTGTTGACTGTGCGCACTCATGGTACCATTATAGTGCTGCCCCACTGGGACACCAGGTCGTGAGTATTATGAGCTGATATCCGACTCAGTCACATTATCCTGACACTGAGCCAACCAGTCCTTGCCCTATCCTAATAATGCAGAGCGCCGTGCTAGGAAGCGACAATTATCCATTTCTAAGTGATTGCTTTGACTCGACCAGGGTTCAGGCACACGATATATATTATATATTTGTTTGTTGTTGTTTTATGTCCTAGCAACATCTAAGGTCATATCAGGACGGGTATATTCGTGTACACATAGTATATACTGTATAATAATATATATGCGTGGTTTTCCCTTCAGGGTCAACAATCAGGAATCAAAGCCTCCTTCTCGTAGCCAGGTAGCAAATTTAGCAATGAAATGCCGGAAAGTATAAAAAGGAAAAATAGAAAAATAATAACAATATATTTATGATGGTCCTTTATTATACATACTCACGTAATAGACTACACTGCGCATATATCTGCCCTGGTGGCGAATGATGGAGGTGAGTGTACCTGGAAAGTACACAATTGCGCCGTGTCTCGTAGTCACGTGACTGGGTTGGTCATGTGGCCACGTGACCATCTTGTCACGTAGTGGAGGTGGCGGCGCAATGAAATGTAGGGCAATTGAGTGTGCAGAATTGAGCAGGCCGCTTTGCAACACGCGTTGATGTGTGTTGTCGAATAACCTCTCTCTCCCAGTCTAATTAGCTGTGGCTCCTTGTGTTCATGTCTAATGACTTGTATATCAGTATAATGACCTCTGTCTGCCAGTCTAATGACCTCTGTCTGTCAGAAGTGACCTCTGTCTTCCAGTCTAATGAACGCTGCATCCCAGTCTAATGACATATGGCCTCAGCCTAATGCCCTACATATCCCAGTATAACGATATGTCTTTCAGTCTAATGACATATACCTCCCAGTCAAATGCCCTCTGCATCCCAGTCTAAAGATATATATCTCCCAGTCTAATGGTTTTATCTCCCAACCTCTGTCTCCCAGTCTAATGACCTATGTATCCCAGTATAATGACCTGTCTCCCAGTCTAATGACCTCTGTATCCCAGTCTAATGACATCAGTCTCCCAGTATAATGGATTCTCTGTCCCAGTCCAATGGCCTGTGCCCCCCCGTCTAATGGCCCCTGTATCCGAGTATAATTACATTTGTATCCCAGGCTAGTGCCTTTCTGTCTCGCAATCTAATGAACTCTGTCTCCGTGCGTAAGGACCTCTGTCCCCCAGTATATTGGCCCATTTCTCACAGTCCAATGACCTCTGCCTCCCACTGAACTGACCTTTGTCTGCCTGTCTACTCTAGCTCATGTACTCTAGATAGTGACCTTTGTCTCCTATCGCAATGACCTTTGGCTCCCAGTCTAATGACACATCTCTCCGATTCTAATGACCTCTGTCTCCCAACTCTAATTATATATTTATCCCAGTCTAATGACCTCTGTCTCTCCGACTGATGACCTCTCTTTCCCAGTGTATTGACTTCTCTATCCCAGTATATTGACTTCTCTCTCCCAGTCTAATGATATATGTTTCCCAGTTTAGTGACCTCATTCTCTCAGTCTAGTGACCTTTGGTGACTGATCATTTTATTCAGCGATTAAAGGTATTTTTTCAGCGATGAGGTACTGGTGTTCCAGACATGTTATGCTACATTCATTAACATATATAATAGTCTAAAATCAACAAGAGTTTGATGCAAATACAAAAAGAAGAAAACACTAGAATACTGCTGGTACCCAACAGCATTGTTAGATAACAGGGTGTAAATTATAGATTGTAAGTGTTGTGGTTAGGGTAACTTTGTACTAATATACATGGTGAATATGAAGCTATTCTGTCAGTAGAATTTGATGTAGTTATATCCTTTACTTCAATGCAGATTTGATAACAAATATAATATGATTTTAGGTCTGGTTTCCCTGTTTTATTGTTAAAACTATCTAAGTGAACTCCTTTGGAACAAATGGTACACCTGGCGAAAAGTGGTTCACTCAGGATTCAGATAATATTGGGCAAGGCTGACTGTGATAAACCAGTCTGGAGTAATGCGCCACAATTGCAACTGTTGTCACGAGTCTCAACTATTGTATGCATGGCATCACACCTGCATATCCACAACTAAAATCTTGGTAATCAGTCTTTTCTATTGTGCCCTGAGAGACACGATTCTTTTAAGGGGTACTTACACTTTTGTTGATTAAGCAGGAGAAATTTCAATCGGGGACAATTGGTCTTCCTCATTCCACCGCTCCGTACCCTATCCTAGTTTCACCAAGCGCCATGCCTAGCTAACGGAAATTATACATTTTTAAAGGGGCTGTCACATTAGGGTTTTTTGCGGGCGCGTACGGTCGCATAGGCGCTTTACATCATATACATCGGCATATGCCGCCATACGCTGCCGTACGCTACGCATACGCTACATGTACGCTATGTATACACTATGCATAGGCCTTCATGTGCCGGCCTATGCCAGCTTATGCTGTTGTACGCTGCCATATGCTTTCTCCCGTATGTCCGTCCAAATTTTGTTGTGCATGCTAAAAAAATCTCGACCTACGGGAGCGTATGGTTCATACGCTACTCATACGCTTCTCATATGCCGGCATACATTCCTCGTATGCTACGGGTATGCCAGTGTATGCTAGGAGTACACCGGCGTACGCTACTCATATGCTCAACTTGCATCACGGGCATATCTCTGGCGTATGAATCTTACGCAGAACCTACGAGTTGCATATGGGAGCGTATTCGTAGCGTATGCAAAGTGTATGAGTAGCGTATGGCGGAGTATGCCTGACCTATGGTCTCGGTATATAAAGGCGACGCATTATATACCCAGGAGCCACCAGACGGCGGACAAGGAGAGATAACATAGGTCTTGCATACGCTTCACATACGCTCCTCATATGCTCCTCATACACTCCTTATATGCTCCTCATATGCTCCACATGCCACTCAAAACCGTCAAAAAATGTCACAGTACGCTCTCATACACTCCTCGTACGCTCCTCATAGGTTATGCATACGCTCAAAAACACCCGAGAGATCACCAAAGGTCACGATACGTCATCCCGCGCAGCTTTTTCCCATTTTCGACGTAGGTTCTCAATACGCTCCCACCATACGGCGTAATGTGACAGGGCCTGGATTGACTAGGCTGGGGTTCAGAATCGCCTGACCTGTCACACGGCAAGCATGTTCTCAACTCATTGAGTCATTCCATTCAGGTGTAATATTATATAGTTATGTTTCTTTGTTTTGTTAAAAAAAATGTATACATAATATTTCCATGAAGTTCAATTGCATGGCGATTTACATGGCTCTAAATGCTGCATCCCTTCAGGCGATGCTGGAGCTTGAGAAGTGATTTAATTCACTGATGGCGGTTTTATGGAGAAGCAGGCAAAAGGTTGCTCATAAAACCTGGATAATGTTCATGCAGCTCGCCCCAAGCATATGTCGTCTGATATATCAGGACATTTATTCACTGAGGTATGACTTGCCTTCATAAATACTGTTAAAGTTGCATAATCCTAGGTCGTTGATTGCGTGTTGTACTTGTTAGCTCTTCTTGGTTGCTCATCGGTGGCGATGATGACAGCAACTCATCATTTGTTGTGAACTCGTCGGTGACCAATGATTCCAATTTGTGCTCGGAATATGCGGCGGCACATTGGACATGTGTGTGTGGCTGCAGTCAAAGAGTCTGGTAGGTGAAGGAGACACTGTTTTCTCTGCTGATGCTTTTGTTTCACTTGAGATATGTGATCAGTTTCAACCTATGTTGCCCCTTTGCGGATATAGAACAAAATGTTGTGTACCGTCATATGCTCTATGCAATATCTTTCACTGGGATCTATTCGGAGTTTGAATCAACTATCCGTTACATCCACACTGGGCTGTAAATTTATGTATATGGACAAATAAATCACAACGCACTAGATCCCGCCAGTTAAGCTGGAAACTAGCCGACTAGAGTAGTTCCTGATTTTGCCAACATATTTCACTAGCTTCATTGGAGGGCTGTAATACATGAAAAGAGTGCCAGTGACATTCCAGAAGAAACATACAATATAGTTGTCTTTTTTTTAATATAGATATATTACATGGATAAGAGCTTGAATCTGCATGCGATATGGATATCTGAATATAATCAAGAATTTTATTATTTTTCCAAGCATTCTTTACGGAGATAAAGCATGTGAAACCATAGGCAGGCAGGGAAATGACTAGATGAAAGATTCAGCCGGTACTTGTGTAGTACACTGGTGAAGGACAATGTAGTCCAAATACAGGCAAACATAGCGTTAGTATGGGACATGAACTAGAAACTGTGGTTCCAGGATCAAATGGCTACATATATCGGCACAGAGTTGGTGAAATGGGAGAGAATGCAAAAATTCAAGATGGCGGCCACAGAACGCCATTCATTTCACTTTTAAGTCTTATTAAACCAGATGTTTTATTATATATTTCAACTCAAGGGTAGCGGGTAAATATGAAGACATCTACAAAGAATAAATGTTGCTTCTTAGATTGTGAAATTAGGCTCTCATTGCATTAACCCGCATTTTCAACCGTTTTTATATAGGGTTTGGTATTCACCAGTGTACTGCGAGTACCGAGTGAATCCTTTATCTAGGAAACAACCCGACTAGAGTAGTTCCGGATTCTGCTGATAGATGTCACTAGCTTGACTGGTGGGGTATATTACATTTGCGAAACTGCTGAGTTAGCACATTTCAAAATGGTTGATTGATTGTTGGAGCTGTATGTCCTGGCAACATCTTAGGTCATATCAGGATCGATACTGACTTGTTACAGTGCGCACAAATGGGAACTTAATAGTGCTGGTCCATTGGGAGACTAGCCAGGCAGAACCATGACCTGATATCCCACTCGGTCACATTATCCTGACACTGTGCCAACCAGTCCTTGTCCTATCCTATTCATGCCAAGCTCCTGGCCATGAAGCGACAAGTATCAATTATTAAGTCATTGGTTTGACTTGACCAGGGTTCGAACCCGTCGCTTTTAATCCCACCATCTACCAAAACGGAAGGCGGACGCTCAACTCGGGAAGCTATCCCATTTGGTGTTTGATATAGTGAGGGAACACCGTTCCCCCTCCCAAATTAATAACGAAATGCTGTTCTCATCCGTTCCCACAGCATTCCACCGGTGTATGTATGTTTTCATCAAAGCCAACAAGCCGTGACTTAGTCTAGACAACGGTATATAATGGGATAAATAGTGTGATACAATGTTGATTAATCTATACACATGATTGAACTTCACACACCCACAACTAGATAACAGATTCACCGGGTACTTGTAGTACACAGGTGAATGGCAACGTAGTCTAAATAAGGGTGAAAATAGCTTTAGTATGGAACAAGAAGTAGAATGCCTGGCTCCAGTGTCAAATGGTTAGTTATATCAGCACAGAGTTGGTGAAATGGGAGAGAATACAAAAAGACAAGATGGCGGCCAGAGAATGCCGTCGATTTCATTTTAAATTGCATTAAAGTATATGTTTTATTATATTTTCCAACTCAAAAGTAGCGGGTAAACATGAAGACATATACAAAGAATAAATGTTGCTTCTTAGATTGTGAATTTAAGCCCGCATAAAGACTCATTTCATTAGCCCGATTTGTCGACGTTCCATGAATCAAAATGCATGTCCACATCCATGATTGCCTAAATTGTCCTGACCCAGTTTCACGTATAATTCTCAGAAGTCCAAATTATGATGGTTTGCTTGTTTGTTTGTTTGTTGGTGTTTTATGTCTGAGCAACATCTAATATCTTATCAAGAAGGGTACTTGTGACAGGGCACACTCATGGACACTTTATAGTACTATTCCACTGAGAGACCAGGCCACCATCACCATATCCCAATATCACACTCGACCAGACGGGATGGCCGAATGAGTTAGAGTGTCCGTCTCCCATGTTGGTAGATCGTGGGGTCGTGGGTTCGAACCCTGGTCGAGTCAAACCAATGACTTACAAATTGATACTTGTTGCTTTCTAGCCTGGCGATCGGCATTATTATGATAGGGCAAGGACTGGTTGGCTCAGTGTCAGGATAATGTGACTGAGTGGGATATCAGGTCATGGTGCTGGTGGTCTGGTCTTCCAGTGGGGCATCACTATAAAATCACCATGAGTGCGCACTGTCACAAGTCGGTACCCATCCTGATATGACTTTAGATGTTGCTAGGACATAAAACAACAACAAACAAACAAACAATATACCACTCATTCACATTATCTTGAGCTGACCACTCTTTGTCATATCCTATTAATGCTAAGCGCCAGGCTAGGAACCAACAAGTATCAATTTTATAAGACATTGGTTTGACTTGACCAAGATTAAAACCCCCAAAATCTTCTTCGGGGGAAACCAGACGGGACATCCAAATGAGTTGAGCATCAGTCTCCTGTTTTGGGAAATGGGGGGATCCGAAGCCATGGGATCGTGTGTTCGAACCATGGTCGAGTCAAACCAATGACTTATAAATTGATACTTGTCACTTCCTAGCCAGGCGCTCGGCATTATTAGAATAGTGCAAGGACTGGTTGGCTCAGTGTCAGGATCATGTGACTGAGTGGAATATCAGGTCATGGTACTGGCAGATTGATCTCCCTGTGGGGCAGCACTATAAACTCACCATGAGTGTGCACTGTCACAAGTCGGTACCTGTCCTGATATGACCTTAGATGTCGCTAGAACGTAAAACAACAACAAACACACCTGCGAGTTCCCCAACTTCCCGAAGTTTGATGGATTAAAATGTATGTCCACATCGCTGATGGGCTAAGTTGTCCTGACGCATCTCCGCGTCTAATTCTCAGAAAAGCGAATTGTGAAGCTAAACAAACACGAGATTATTACAAAAACTTCATTTCAAATCTTGTATTTAGATGTTTCAAAGGCCAGTTGCTCTCATACCATGTCTATGTGGTGTGGGAGGTTAAAAATCGCTTGGGTCAGTAAAAGTGTAGGCTCAGGCTTTCTATCGACAAACTGTCTAATGGTGAAAATAAGTCTATTCAGACTTATTCATTATAGGCAGTATAAATCTTCAAGAAAAAAGAAGAAGAAAAAAAAGCAATTTAATTTTAGAACGTCTACATGTACAAGGTTTGTAGCCGAGTCAAACCGATGAGCTATAACATAAGTCTTTTGTCCGAAGTTGTTGCCACCTAGCCTGGCGCTCACTATTACTAGGATAAGGCAAGGACTGGTTGGCTCAGTTTCCAGCTAATGTGACCTAAATGGAATATCGAGTCATGGTGCTGACAGCCTGGTGAGACCATTGGGGTAGCACTATAATATGGCAAAGAGGGAACACTGTCACCAGCCAGTGCATGCCCGTCCTTGCAAGAGCTTAGGTGTTGCTAGGACATAAAACAACAATACACATACAAATGCTACTCATGTTTAATGAGTGCAACATTGTCTCAAATGAATATTAAGCATCGGTAACTGTTTGACTTTAGAACAATATGGTTTCCGTCGCAATATGCGCCTTTGATATTTCCTATTCGCGGAAGTCAGTTTGTGTATGCATTGCCTTTAATCATCAACTCGGCGGTCAGAGGTCATGACCTATATAAATACCTAGTGTAAGCACAATTGAACACATTTCTCTTCACACGGGCCTGATAATGAGGTCACACACATCTAGGAAAATGGATGAATCAGGCAAAGATGGAAAGGCTTGACCCCTGAGGGTATTACGCAACTTTGTGGAAAGACCTAATCCGATAAAAAAAAAAAACCAACAAATAACCACCTCACATGGCTGATCTGATACCCCTGTCACACTACGACGTAATGAGCGAAAGTGAGTGCAACGTGGTGATATTTCGTCATTACGTTGATGTACGTTGGATTATGTTATGGTGACGTCATAATGACGTTAGACTGACGTCGAGCTACGTCACATTACGCCGTGTTACGTCGAGTTACGTCAAGGTTTTGGACATGTTCAAAACTTTCGACGTATCTCAACGTGAATCAGCTACGTCGGGATGACGTGACAATGACGTTAGGTAGACGTTCCGCGATCGCTATAGCAGCGTAAATGACGTTAGAGTCACGTTATGTCACGTCAGAGCGACGGCCTGGGTGGGAGCAACGTGTGGGCAGCGTTCAATTAACGGGGGTTGGACGTAACGGAACGTCGGCCGAGCGATAAGATGACGGGTCGATAACGTCGTTATAATGTGTTGCGAACGTGTCGTGACATAGTTCACGTCATTGACGATCGCGTAGCGTTTTGATAACGTGACTAACGTGATCCGAACCCCAGCCTTATATACCCAGACATCTACCCTGCGACGGGTGTTTTGTACTTTTCGATCACGTTACGGTCACGTTACGCTCACGTTACGGTCATGTTACGCTCACGTTACGCCGACGTTACTTTCACGTTACGCTCACGTCAACTACGCGGCATTCACGTCCACAATTTGCATATTACGCCGATAACTTCGACGTAAAATACTTATTTTCACGTTCTGCCTACGCTGACGTTGTCACGTCGTAGTGTGACAGGGCCATTAGGTGCTTAGAAGTGAAATGAGTTTGGGCAATGGTAATTTCATCTTGTTGGTGAATCTAATTTCACTAATCAGTCATCAAACAAAGGTTAAGCCCCAGTCACACTATGGCTTGTGACTGCTTGCGAGCAGTTTGCGACCAATTTGCATCAAATAACCCACAGTCACCGGTGACCTCCTTGGAACCAAAGCAAGGGTCGCCGACTACCGCGTGATCATTCTGATCGCTATGTGGTTTTTAGTGCAGTAGCTGCAACCTCCTTGTGACCAAAATGGTCGCAAGGAGTTCGGCCAGGACTGAGGATCATGTTGTGACCACTTTGCAACCACTTGAAACCATTTTTCGACCATTTGTAACCTCTATGCGACCAAGCATTTTTGTTGTGGTCGCAAAGTGATTATCCATGATTAAATAATTATGTTCTTCATTCATTCCTAATGTATATTCGGGCATTTTTACCTGCTCATTCATGACTTCATCAAATGGCAATTGATAGTGCTCAAATGAGATTACCTGTTCTTCCAAAATAGGATCAAGTGCAAACATGTCTACAGATTCTGTAGCTTATGTATCTGGTCTCAATCTGAACAGCATATCAGCCCATACATTATCTACTCCCCTCATATAGACAATTGGTGCTGAAAATTCTGCTAATAGGACTGCCCATCACGGAATACGTGTGTTACAGATTTCTTTAGTGAAAAACCATTTTAGTGGAGCATGGTCTGTACAAATAGTAAATTCTGCACCATATAAGTAAGGTCTTAGCTTAATTAACAAATAAATAATAGCATAAGCTTCTTTTTCTATTGTAGGATAATTATGCTGAGCAGAAGTTCATGTTCCTAATTGCACTAATTTGTTCAGGATCCGGTTTCAAGCCTTACTCACATACAGCGTAACCTAAGAGGTTTACTTCAGCTACTCCAAATTCACGCTTAGACTTTTTAATAGTCATACCATTATCCTGCAAGATGGTCAAGAAGTGAGCTGCATCCTGTCGATGACTTTCTTCATTAGATGAATAAATGATGGTGACATCTAAATAAATTAAGCAACATTTTCCCAAAACTCTGAAAAAATAGCATTCATCATCCTTTGAAAAACTGCTGGGTCATTGGTTAAGACAAACTGCATACGGTTAAATTGGAAAGGTCTCTTTTTCTACCATTATCTGCCAATAACCTGACTTTAGGTCTATTTTGGTAAAGATTTGAGCTCCATGAAGTTTATCAGAAATATTGTGTATCCTGGGCAGAGGATAAGCATCTTTAGTTGTTACTGCATTGTCCATGATGTGCGCAACATGGGTAATTGAATGAACGAGACTGTGAATCTCAGTAGATTAGGGCACCATGGCGCCGACTATATTCTATTCTTAGAACTAATAACTTTGGCCGCTGATCGACGCGCCATCTACATGATACTTCTTGAACTACGCAGTTAGATTAAAATCAGACTGGTGGCGACATCTATATTCACTTTTAGAACTAAAATGGCCGCCGATTGATGCGCCACCTATAGTGATTTCCAGTCAAAGCCGATGACGTGGCACTGGAGATATTCACTTCGACCAGACTTTTCAAACCGAGAGGACGTTATCTACATTCTCTAAAGCTATCCATGGATGAATAATATCATATAATAAAACAATTTTCTCTTTATAACTAATTTCAGCTGCACAAATTTCCATTACATCTGTCCCTATAAGCATATACAAATTCAATGACTCAACTACAAAGAAAGGACATAACATATCATGAATCGAAATATACACTATACCTATACTAGGAATCAAATGTCCTGATGGTGATCTCAATCTACTACTGGGATACAATTGCCCATTGAATACACCAATGTCAACCAAATATTGGAAAACAGGCAAATGTATAACACTTTTAGCTGCACCTGAGTCTACAAGACCAGATAAATTAAACCCATCAAATTCAATCTGAATCGAAGGACGTGCATCAAGTGCATATTTTAGTTTCCCGATAGTGTAGTACCATACCAGAAAGCAATTTTAATTTGTACGGACAATCGCGCAACATGTGTGTGCCTCATTACATAAGTAACACAAAATTGTTCGCTTAACCACTGTGCTACGTCTTCCCGGTCCATAGACATTATTTTTCTGAACCTGCCGATACGCGTCAGGCATGCTAACTGGTAGCTCCTGCATTCCCGCATTGGGTGGCAAATTTCCATTGACCCCCTGCTGTTGCATTGACAGCGCATGCATCACAATGTGCTGTGCCACTGAAGCATGACCACTCAAGTCCACATTCCCTACCCCTACTGGCTGCTCTACGCACACATGCAGAAATCCAACATGTGGGATGCGGTTGTAAGAATGGACATTACTCTGCACTGCAGCGTTCACACTATTTATTGCCACATTTTCAGAAATTCCACTGCCCAGTGACAAATCACCTATATACTCAGAGACTTCATCTCACCGTGTAGTGAGCTCATTGCATGACTATCTGTGTTAGACGATTTAGAACCCTTCAAAACAGAATATGAACCGTAACAATCTAATGCTCTACTATTCAAACTATCAATCTCCTCACAAATTGCTAATCTTCCATTACGTTCCATAGCACATCTATGCTGTCTACTTACTGACCTGTTACTTACGATTGCCATAGCAAAAACATCTTCCAGAGTTTTGGGTCGGTTAGTCTCCACATACCACATGGCATTGTCGTCTAATAATGAATCCAGAAACCTAGACAATAGGATCTCGAATGTATCAGTACCTAATACTGCATTAGTTCAAGCCCCTCTGATTTATTATATATAGTACATGGATTCTTGGTATAGGTTCATGCCATTCATTCAACCAATAGGGAAGCAGCATTCCCAGTTCCTCCAATAGGAACTCAGCATTCCTGGTTACCATGACCACCAGTGGTCTGCCCACCAACATAATTGGTTGACTTGTGGCCACCACCAACCCTGACGCCTGTGTGCATGGTTTGGAATGAGCAAGTGCTCATTCGGGGTCATTGCAGGGTGCGCAAGGCCCCGAGGTTCTCCCCTGCGGCCGTTAGGGGGGGGGCGCAGCCCAATAGAACCTGTCACTGACTGCAGTGGGCCCCTCACTCACTGCCCCCTCCCCTCCCTATCACTCAGGGCTCACCACCCAATCACAGCCCCTCACATCTCACAAGCACCAACTGCTACACCACTCTGGTCACTCCGCATCACACATCCGGACTGACCACTCCTCGCTTTTACCCACCCACCCTCACCAAGAGAAAAACGGGTTAAAAACATATAACATTGCTATCAATCATTTAAAAGATTATCATCATTACCTAATTAGCCATTGATTAACGACAAACAATGTCATTACCCTAATTAACCACTGATTAATTAATTCACAATATTTCATGATATTATAACATGTTACAATTATCAACTACTGCTACCCACTAGTTGACATGCTATGACGTTCATCATATGCCGCACCTCACTCACCTGTGTGCCATGGCTGCAATGTACACTTACCTCAGCAGAGAGCCAGGCCCTGACTGCACTCTCCCAGACCTGCCAATCATCCCTAATTCTATAATTACCTGCCCTCAAGCATGGGCCAAGCCATATATATACACAACATACATATATACACACTCTTGGCCGACCACGCATAATACTACTAGAGGATTTCGATTTCCCAAATCTGCCGATTATCAGAATATTTGACCTATTGTTGGAATATATAAGGAATTACATTTATGTCTATGTATTTGTATATTTTGTTGTGTTCCTCCTAGCTGATTTTCCACTGTTGACGGAAGATAAGCTCGAGCGGCGTGGTCGTTGGTAATCCGGGCGACGACCAAGGCGGTATGGTGTTTTGTGCGGTGGTACATTTCATGAAAGCTGCTGGCAAAAGTGTTGAAGTGCTGCTGGCTTTTGCAAGTTACCAGCGGCACTCTCTTGGCAAGCAAATAGAGGTTTCACACTGGCAAGAACGTGTCAAGACAAGCAGAAAGCTATTTGTCCCTGCAGTGGCTGGTTAGGAGATGTTGGGAGTTCCATACATCAACCACCCCTAATGCTGCCACAGTGACATGGTTTTCTGTTTAGGGTTTGATATATATATTATATATATATATATATATATATATATATATCAAGAGCTTTTTTTCTAAAAGGTGATAAGCGCTGTTAAAAAAAAAAGAGTTTGGCATGCCAAAGCCAAACTCGGAGCTCATGCTTTGGAAAAGAACTCTTCATATATATATATATCTATATTAAGAGCTCTTTATGTGATGTATAACTTATTATGCAAGTATGAAGATTCGCAAGGTAATGTTACTTATTATTATTATCCTCCATAAGATACAACACCCTACTCGTGGCGCCATCTCGCCCACCTTGCCACACCCGGATGTTGACCAGTGTCAGTCGTACCGGAGGATTTGGACCGAACGGTATGAAGAGCTCTTTATATATATATATATATATATATGAAGAGCTCTTTTCCAAAGCACAAGTTACAAGCTTGGCATGGCGTTCCAAGCTCATTTTTTATGTTTGAGTTTATAGCGTTTTGGAGAAAAGCTCTTCATAATTATATGCATATATAAGTCAGGCTCGCCCCAGCACTCATTTAAACCACAATAAGACGGAAATCGGTATCGATTGCTGCAATGAAAGATCGAGTGCGGCGACTGTCTCTGGCTCTGGGCAGTTTGAAGAGTGCATTGGAGGAAATGGAGGCAGCAGGCGCCCAACTTCATTCCAAGCGATATGATTCTGGAGACAAAGGAGGATGGGAGGATAAACTTAATCAAAAAGAATAGATTTTGGGCTCCCTCTCCTTCTCCCTCTCCTATTCCGATAACTCTGTTTATATAGGCGTGCTCGATTAATCAACTCGGGTCATGCGCAGACTCTACATCCTCGGGTTCCATAATCGAACACTCTCCAAGACGCTCGGGTGGAAAAAAATGGTGGCTTAATCCAAAACATTTTTTAAATTTTGTTTATATAACCAATATAACTACTGCAAAATAGGATTTAAAGTATTTCTTGTTTGCATAGCCTAGTTATATTTCCATTCCATTAATCTCAATTATACAACAATAAACAATTAAAAAAAATACATATGACTAGTACTACTACAGGACGGTACCATCACAAACGTGACGTCATCGCTCCGAGCCAACCCCATCCAAGAGGTGCGTTACTGGGGTCGGGTCATTTTGCACATGGCACGTGTATTTCACGCGGTGTTCGATTTGAAATTCTGACGACTCGGGCAGCCCCGAGTCGCCCGGGTCGTGTTGATCTGGACAGAGGAAGACCGAGACAGGCGTGCGAGGAAAGGGAGGGTTTTATTTCTGGAAACAAGGTGGTACAAGTAAAAGTTCAACACTCTGAGTCGAGGTGAATTGTTCTTAGTCAACCTGATCAATATCTGAGGATGGTGTAAGGGGGACCTGGGAGCCTGAGGAGGTAGGCCTGGGAGCTGACCCCCAGGTAGTGGCAATAAAAAAGAGGGTGGGTGGGCGCGGAAGAACAAGCTTGGTGTCTTGCTGGAGCCCGAATGCAGGTCATGGGAAGGGAGGGGGGGGCAGGGCGCTTGCACATGCGAAGGGAGGGCCGCGTCCCGGGCTTCCCCCACCGGATCAACCACAATTCGGAAATGATGGGCCGATCCGGACAGAGGAAGACCGAGACAGGCATGGGAGGAAAGGGAGGGTTTTATTTCTGGAAACAAGGTGGTACAAGTAAAAGTTCAACAATCTGAGTTGAGGTGAAATGTTCTTTGTCAACCTGATCAATATCTGAGGATGGTGTAAGGGGGACCTGGGAGCCTGAGGAGGTAGGCCCGGGAGCCGACCCAAAACAAAGGGCTAGGGCTCTTGGGGCGACCGCCGTCACCTGCCTGGGGATGTAGGTGTGGACGGCATCAGACTCCCAGGTCCCCTGGGCCATTATGGCCGAAGGGCCATGCCCCTGGACGCACAGGCCTGGGCCACGCCCCGTCGCAGGCCATGCAGGGTATATCTTGTGGCGTCAGGGATCCCGGCCGCATCGAATGCGGTGCGGATCAAGGGCGTGATGTCGTGGGTTGTGAGGGCAGTGTTCTTGCAGGCTAGGAAGGCCGGTGCGTCCCCGGCAGCCAGGACGAGGGCGACCGCCCGGTCCCAGGCTCGGAATGGACACAGGGGGGATCCGGGGAGGGTGGGCACGTAGAGGGAGACCGCCTGAGCGGTGGAGCAGATAGTCTTGGAGGAGGACACCATGACCCTGAAGCCTCCCGGGGCGTGCCGGACGTCATCACGGCGGAGGGTGTGTCGACCGCCCCAGGGGGTGTGGGAGGGCGAGAGGAAGTAGGCGAGGACGACTGCGGCCCAGGGGGCAACTCCAGGGTGTCCGAGGGACCTCATGTGGTTGTAGTTGATGGGCATCATGGCAGGGGTGATGGCGAGTGCCATCTTGACCGGGGCCAGGCAAGTGCGACCGAGATCACATTGGCGACTGAGGTGGGGGAGGGCAGCTCGCGGTGAAGCTGGGCAATGAACTGGCCCATGTCGTATGGGAGGGGGCGGAGATGGTCGACGCCCCGCTCCAGCATGAGTTTGAGGTACCTCCTCACGTGCCAGGTTAGATTCTGCCAGGTCCCAGGGGCGAGGGCGGCCGCGTGCAGCATCATGAAGTGGGCATGGTCCCACGGATCGTAATCTGGGTAGGAAGAGAGAGTTAGAGAGCAGCTCCGGGGAGTGCGAAACTCTTATTCGACCCAGACCCATATCCCGACAGTAATCCCGCACTATTTGGAGGGCGGCCCAAGAGGAATGGGCCCGGCTGAGGGCATCCGCCAGTACCAAATCGATGCCCGGCTTGTGGTGGACGACGATCGAGAAGGAGCCCAGGGCAGCCACCAACCAGAGCTCTCGGGCGCACACGCCGAGGGTCGGGTCAGAGGCGCGGCCGGATTCAAGGGCGAGGGCCGAGGCCGCATTGTCTGTGTTGACCACTAGCTCGCAGCCACCCGGGGCAGGGGGGCCGAGGGTCTTTACCGCCATGACGAGGTTGACGGCCTCGAGCTTGTGGATTGTGGGGAAGGCCACGATCATGGTGTCGCTGTAGGCCTCCGAGTAGCAGTAATCTCGGGAGAAAGATCACCCGCCGGTCAGGCACGAGTCATATTCGATGACCCAGCGGGGGGGGGGACGGGAGGGGACAGGAGCCACACTCAGTTCCCCTTCCGTGCCTACTTCAGAAACCACTGTATGTCGCGCCGCACGTCGGTTTGTCCTGAGAGGGGGGAGGCGCGTAGGCTGGGGAGGATCCTACACATGAACTTCCGGGCAGATGGGATGCATTTGCTTACGTGCGCCAGTCATCCGACGAGTCTCTGGAGGGCCTTCCGCGTCAGGGTGGGGCGGGCCATCCAGCGCTCGCAGTCCGCCAGAACCTCTCCTAGTTTGTCGTCTGGGATGCGGAGCACCATGGCCTCCGTGTCAAGGTGTATGCCCAACCAGACCAGCCGGACGGCGGGAGGGCAGCACTTATCGGGGGCGAGAGCCAAGCTGAGTGGGGCACAGATGTCTCCGAGTGCGTCGAAGGCCCGCATCGTGTCTCACAGCCCAAGGTCTCGCAGCCCATGAAATCGTCGACATAGACGAGGCTGAAGAAGCCGCGCTCTCGGAGCATCCACGAGATGGCATCGGTGACGCGCACGCAGGTCGCGCCTGAGGTCCGGCAGGCGAAGGGGAGGGCTATGTCAAGGTAGAGCTTGTTGTCAACAGTGATGCCGAACAGGGGGGCGGAGAGGGGGTCCGCCCTCAGCTGCTTGTAGGCCCGGGAGACGTCCGCCGACCAGCAGAACGCCCCCGGCCCCCCAGCGTCATTTGCCTGCCAATGTCCGAGACCACCTGGAGGGTGTATTGATGGGGCCGGCCTAGGTACTCCTTCACGCTCCGACCCGGGGGGAAGGAGAGGTCGGCTATTATCCGGCGCTTACCGGGGGTCGACTTGGGGCGTGTCATAATTGGGCTGCATTGTGCCCAGGGGGAGAAGGGGGGAACCTCAAAGGGCCTCAGCAGGCTGCCCCGACGGAGCTCCTCCTCCGCGAATGCCGTGACATAGTGGGCGTAGGCCGGGTCCTCGCGGTGGTGGTGGAAGGTCGGCGTGGGAGGCCCCGGCATGGTGTAATTCGCCAGGAAGCCGAACTCGAGGTGGTCTCCCCGCCATGCTTCGATGTTTAGCTCCGACTCGACCGGGACTCGGGCCGCCAAGAAGTTAGGTAGGGCCGAGGCCCCGGCGGCGGCATAGGCTGCCGCATAGCCCGGGTACCTAGCCCAGCCCTCCCCCGAGACGAAGGGCCAAAATCCATCCAGGGTCGCTTTATATTCGGCCGGGGAGGGGCCACAGGCGGCCTCGGGGGTCCAGGAGTGCTGAAGGGTGTGGTCGAGCACCTGATCCACCGGCTCGCTCCGATCCGCTGCTCTCGGGCCAACACAGTGGGCCGCGTCAGTCACGTCGCATATTCCGCAGGCGATAACGGCTGTTGTGGTCGGCATCGAGGTGATCCGAGCGGCGTGTGCGTGCTCCGAGAAGCTACGATAGCCGGGGGTGGGCGGGGTGGAGTGAGCCGGGGTGCATGGCCGGTGGCGGGCCGCTTGTGCCGGCGTGCCCGGGGGCTCGTAGTTGTTTATGCCGGGTCGCGCGGGACCAGCGGAACCCGTGACGTCACTCGGGGTTGCTGCGGGGGAACCCCCCCACCGGCGGCGCGCTGGTTCCAGCGATCCCAATGACACAAGGGCTAACGGGTGGCCGGGTCGGGGGCCAGCGGCGGTCATGATGTCATTAGGGGAGTTCCCGGGGACACCGGGTGGGCCGGGGAGCCCGGGAGGGAAGCCGAGTGGCTTCAACACGATATCAACAAATGGTTTAGTCAGTGGGCAGGCGGGGGGGTCGTCTACAGCGTTACGGCGGGGTCGCGGTGGCGTGGGTTCCCGCCAGGAGCCTAAAAATCCGAGTGAGTTCTCTTACCGGTTTTGTCCCTCGCCTTTTTTGAATAACAGGAAGCCTCCGAGTGGTTGGTGACTATTTTCCGTACATTCGCACAATACCCGCAGACGTGTGCGACTTTTTGGGCGCCCGAGCCGGGGGATTCTCCTTTGGCTGCCTTGTCGCACGTCTGGGGGTCTTTATTCCAGGCTTGGCAGGGAGCTCCTATGCTCGACCTGTCGTATTGGGTTCGGGATTCCTGGCCGGCCTTCTGGGGCTGGGCTTTTCCCGACTGGGAGTCGCTTGAGGCGGCCGGGGCGGTAGTGAGGTGGCTGGCCATGGCAATTATTTCCACCCTCACGGCGTTTACGGCCGCCGAGTCCCGCCAGCCGTCTGGGAGGCGGCCGTCCGCGATCTGAGTGAAGATCTCCTCGGAGTATCGACGTATGACTGTCCACGGAAGCGAACAATTGTCTTGCGCCACCATTTCCTGGTGGCGTGATAACGCTTCCAAGGCCGACGATGGAAACGCTCATTGGTACTGGAGGTGCTTCAGGCCCAGGGTGTATTCCTCCCGGGTCACCTCCCCCTTTTTAATTGCTTTGCCCTCATCCCCTGTCTCTACCAGGTCGTATGGGAAGAGATACTTAGCAGGAATACCTTTTTTCCTGCTTGTTGCCTTGCCGTCCGCCGCTGCGACGATGAGGTGCACCGCCTCCTCGGCCGACGACCGGGCGCCCCTTCCGTACGCATCCTGGTCATGTTGTCGGTAGTCGGAGGGGCGGGGGGCGGCGGGCCGGGGCTTCCTCGCGGTGGCGTCTGCTGCAGGGCCGCTGGGGTGGAGATGGGGATGACCAGTCGCTCATCGGGCTTCTGTACCATCCATCGCGGCTTGGTGCTAGGGCTCGCTCCCGTCTCGGTGCGGGGGCGGGGCTCGGGGAGGCCGGAGAGAGTGTTCTGGCCCTGCTGCGTCGGTAGCTTCGAGGCGATTCGACCCTGGGGCGGCGTGGGGAAGCGCGGGGAGGCGAGGAGGAACGGTCACATCCCTCCCGGCTCACCTTCGTGGTGGTGGCGGTTAGGGCGGCGGTGGCTTCCGTGATCACCCTGCTCTGCGCCGCTATCTCCTGTCTCTGAGTCGCCATTTCTTGTCTCTGGCTTGCGGCGTGTCTCTCCAGGTCCGACCATCGCTTCTCAATTGCGTCAATCGATGCCTGCATCCTCACCATGCCGTCCGCCTGCTTGGCCTTCGCTGAGGGCTTCTTGGGGCAGACAGACTGTCTCGCCGGGGGCGTAGGTGGCGTGGGGGGCTGCCGGGATGCGCTGCCATCTTGCGAGCCATCCAAGTTGCTCTGATCGACTCGCAGGGATGTTGGCGGTCTTCGTGTTGCTCGCTTCACCGGCCTACCTCTCTGCACCGTGGCGCGCTGAGTTCACTGCATACTTATTTAATGTGGGTGCCTTTTTAATATTTCTCTCCTGCGATGCTAAGGATCCTAGGAGTGCGTGGGTGGAGACGGGTATCATAAAAGAACAAGCTTGGTGTCTTGCTGGAGCCCGAATGCAGGTCATGGGAAGGGAGGGGGGGCAGGGCGCTTGCGCGGGCGAAGGGAGGGGGGCGTCCCAGGCTTCCCCCGCCGGATCAACCACAATTCGGAAATTATGGGCCAATCGAATACGGTATATATGTATGTGCGTACACATAGACCCCTTTCAATGTTTATAAACAGTGTGTGAGCGCACACAGCCTGGCTGCAGAACAAAGGCACACTCCCGTTGAGTTTGCCAGTATGCACAGTGCAAAACCTTTATTTTATTCAAAATTAATAGAAATGCAGAACCCTAACTTTATCAATTTAATATAATCTATTCGTTGAATATGTTTTCTATATGTGTACCAGGTGGTTGGTGTCTAGGTTGTGTGGTTTTAGAGATATTTCACTTTTTCTGTGTGAATATAAATCAAGATTGCCCTCGCCATTGACAATGCATTGAGTTTGCCGGTATGTGCAGTGCAAAACGTCTATTTTATTCAAAATTAATAGAAATGCAGAACCCTACCCTTATAAATTTAATACATTCTGTTCATTGAATATGTTTTCCATATGTCTTCCAAGCAGTTTGTTTCTAAGTAGTGTGGTTTTAGAGATATTTCACCTTTTCTCTATGAAGATTGCTCATAGCCATTGAGTTTGCAGTGTGACAGTGTGTCGTCCTGCAGCCGAAAGGTGCGCGCACTGACCTAGATACCTATGCTGACGTCACATGAAATAGGTCTATACATTAGCTCACACTTGCCACCCTCACTGCCCAGTCACTGAGCTATGCAGGGCTTCTATTGGACGCCTCGACCTATCCGACATATTACCGGGAACCCACACACAGTTCTCACAAGTATGATACGCGACAGCCATTTTACCTGCATATCACGTGACCAGTACGCGTCTAAAGAACCGACTCATTACAGCCAATGCCTTCATAAGTAGGTCACTTAATTATTATTTGTAATAGCCTTTTATATTTTCATTCAGATAACTGCCACTTTTGTTTCCATCTAATTGTTGTTACCTAGATGTTGTGTCGTTACGTGGAATTTGATATTTTATGTTTGTTTGTTGTTGTTTTATATCCTAGCAACATCTAAGGTAATATCAGGACGGGTACCAACTTTTGACATTTTGCACTCATAGCAACTTTATAGTGCTGCCCCACTGGAAGACCAGTCTGCCAGCACCATGACGTGATATCCGACTCAGTCCCATTATCCTGACACTGAGCCAACCAGCCCTTCTCCTATCCTAATAATGCCGAACGTCCGTGATCAGTCCGGTATGCGTCCAGTTGGTGTCCGGTTGGTGTCCGGTCCGTCCGTTTCATATTCGGTTTTCGCCCGTTGGTTCACCATTGCTTGTCTGGTTACATACGCTGTCGTCCGGTGGCTATTCATTAATGTACTTTCCTTGTCCATTTAGCATTTCGTTTCGTCATGTTTAAAGCGCAACATTTCGACACATTTTGGTACATTTTGATACCAAACACCACTGGACTAGAAATTATTTGTCTGGTGGTGTCCGGTACTCAATCCGGTAAGGTGTGACAGGCACTTAAGCAAATGCAGTGGCTGAATCCCTAGAGGTTAGGCTTCCCATGCGGAAGCTCAGAAGTATGAAACTCCAGGCGAGTCAAACCAATGACTTACCAAATTTATACTTCTCGCTACCTAGCCTGGCACTTGGTATGACGATGTTAGGGCAAGCAAGAGTGGTTAGTTCAGTATCAGGATAATTTGACTGAGTGGGAAATCAAGTCATGCTGACTGGGGCCTAGTCTCCCAATGCCGCAACACTATAAAGTTGCCATATTGAGTGTACACTATCACAAAGCGGCACTCATCCTGATATGACCTTAGATTTTGCAAGGATATAAAACCCCAACACACAAGCAATGAAACATTGTACGTTTTATACCTGTGTTACAGCATGGAATATGTTTAGACACTTCTCTATATTGGACTGTGTTATATTTGGTATTGATTTGTATTTTGTGTTCATGTGTTCTAGTTTTTGTGTTTTGACCTTTATGACACTGTAATCTCCACCCACACACCGTCCCGGGAAGAAGGGCTGCGTGGTGGAGACTGGAGGCGAATGGCTGAAGGAGGCGGCGGGCGGCCTTATAAGGGAGAAAGTGAGCAGCGGCAGGGGAGGCGTGAATGCTCAGGGCCGGGGGAGGGCGAGGGGAGCAGCGGATGTCGCGCGAGGCGCAAATGCTGCGCGAGGTGGCAGGGGGTGAGGGGAGGGACTCTTCCTTTCATCGCATCAAACGTAATGCTTCGCATTACGACCAATCTCCACCCACACACCGTCTGTGCTGTAACCGTAAATGCTAATTGCCTGGTGTGTTAGAATTCAGCACAACAGTTATTCTTGGACATATGATGCAGTTACTCATGGCCTTCCTGTTGTGGACTGGGACGTAGCACAAATGCATTACTCATGGCCTTCGTATTGTGGACTGGGACGTAGCACAGGCTCTAGAGTGTCCACCTGTGACACCGTCGATCATCCTACCCATCGTGATCAGTGGACCTATTTGCAGTTTAGACTATTTTCAGTTCCAACCAGTGGTCCACAACTGGTTCATCAAAGGCTGTGGTATGTGCTGTTCTGTTGGTGGGAAAGTGCATATCAAATATCCGTTGCTGCTTATCGGCAAGGGTAGCCTAAGTGGCAGCAGCAGGTTTGCTCCAAAGAAATGTGCAGAATAACCCTATGTTTGACGTCCAATAGGTGATGATCAAACTCAATTTGCTGAGGATTGTGTATATTTCTACTCTAAATATCCCCACAATTGATCCTTCAAAATAAAAATTATCCGAAACTAAAGTAAAGGAGATTATATTGCTGCGGGTGAGGAAAATGGGAACTATTGCGCTTTGAGCAGGAATGGAACCCACATCCCTTGCATCGCTAGCCAGTGTGCTAACCATTACAACGCCTAGACTTCCTGATGTCACCACACTACCCACACTTACCTGTCTATGGAGCTCCTTGCCTGAGACTGAAAGGTCAGTGCAGGCCACTACATTATCATTATAAAATACATAAGATTATGTTACTCTAAGCAAATTAACTCAGCTGTGGTATTTTCATATACAATAAATATAATTACCAGAAATTACAGAGCATTTAATTAATGTAATCAATATGAATGAAGTAAAAGCTTGTTTTATTTAACAGCCCCTCGAGAGCAAATTGATTTTTCTTATCGGCTATTGGACATCAAAACATATGGTCATTCTAACATATTTCTTTAGAAGAAACCTGCTGCCGCCATGCAGGCTATTCTTTCCGATAAGCAGCAAAGGGTCTTTTATATGCACTTTCCCACATACAGGACAGCACATACCACATCCTTTGATGAACCATTTGTGAACCACTGGTTGGAACAGAAAATAGCCTAAACTCCAAATGGGTCCACTGAGCAGTGTAATGTATTGTGCTTATCCGAAGGCCCCCAACCGTAATACCGTATGACATCATGATCAAGTGTTCTTAATAAACTCAGTTATGTTACAAGAACTCACGGTGTCCACACATACATTACATGGTGTCAGATGTTACGGGTTGAACGGCCGACATGGCGCTTCATGGATTGAAACCCCCTGGACCGTTAAATTTAGACGAACGAATGGGCATAAATTGGAGATCATGGTTGCATTCCTACGAAATTTACTCAACAGCAGCTGGGATAGTGTTGAAAGCAGAAAAAGTGCAATGCTGTGTACTGCTACATGTTGCTGGCAGTGAGGCACACAAGGTTTACCGTACGTTCGAATTCGACACAACTGACAAAGACAAGATTGGACCGTTAATAGCAGCGTTTTCGAAGTATTGTGAGGGAAAAACAAACATAACAGTAATAAGGTATGAATTCAACTCGTTCAACCAAACTACTGAGAATATGGACACATACATTCGCGAGTTAAGACATAGAATACAATTTTGTTGTTATAAACAATTGGAAGCTTCCCTGTTGTGTGATTGGATTGTATGTGGAGTAAAGGATAACGGACTCAGAAATAAATTACTACAAGCGCCTAAATTATCATTGGAGGAGTGTGTACAATTGTGTAGGTTGAGTGAAAATAAGTCTGCACAAGTACAAGTATCTTCGGCCGTTCAAGTGGATGCGGTATCCAGTGGTTACGGACGATGAGTTGAACTGGGACCCAGGATATCTCCATGGAAACAAGCATCAACAAGTCAGTATCAACAAGGCCGTAAGATGGCGGCTACCAGATGTGGACGATGTGGATATAGTCACCGAGATGGGAACTGTCCAGCGCGAGGGAAAGAGTGCATTGGATGTCGACAAATTGGTAATTTTGTAAAACTGTGCCATTTGCAAAAGAGACAGCAACGAGAGACACCGATATATGAAATTAATATTGATTCGGAGAACGAAAGTGACCGAGTCATGCAAGGTCATTTCGACAATCGAGATCGACAGCAACAACAAGACAGTGACGGATATGATTTGTTTGTTGGTTCGATATACAATTCTGAGGTGGACGACAAGGAGTTGTGGTATGTGATGTTTGTTGTCGGTGATATGGAGGTATCATTTAAGTTAGATACAGGATCCGAAGCCAATATTTTACCATTGGAAGTATACAAGAAAATGGGTAGTGCTGATTTGAAAGCATCTACTTGTCAGTTGATCACGTATGGTGGACATAGAATCAGGCCTGCAGGAGAAACACCATTAAAGATCAACGGTCATGACTTAAGGTTTCAAGTGACGGATGCCGGCAGTGCGATCATAGGCAAACAATCCTGTGTTCAATTGGGTCTGTTAGCAAGACTGGACACTTTGAGTGAGACACCTTCACACGAAGCAGACAAATTGGTAATAAAATATTCTGACGGGTTTGAAGGTTTAGGTTTAATTAAGGTCAATGCTAAAATATATGTTGATAAAAATGTGACTCCAGTTATAGACCCTCCGCGTAGAATACCGATAGCCATTACTGATGATGTAGAAAAAGAATTAGAACGTATGATCAAATTGGGAGTCATTGTAAAACAGGAGAATCCGACCCCTTGGGTGAATTCAATAACAATAGTCTGTAAACCTGGGAAACTAAGAATTTGCCTAGACCCAACTAAGCTAAATAAAGCAATATTAAGGGGACCATATCCTGTCAGGACAGTCAAGGAGGTAGTGGCTCAATTGCATGGGGCTAAGTATTTTTCAGTATTAGATGCACAAAGCGGGTATTGGCAAATAGAATTAGATAGGGAGAGTTCTGAACTATGTACATTTAATACGCCTTGGGGTAGATACCGATATAAAAGATTACCATTTGGGATAAAAACTGCGGGACATATATTTATTCAAGAGATGAACGAAATTTTGAGAGGAATGCCAGGTGTTCATGTCATATCAGATGACATTTTAGTACATGGATTTACAGAACAGGAACATAACGACCAGTTAGAAGCAGTTTTAAACAGTGTACAAACAGTTCATCTAAAATTAAATCCTAAAAAGTCTAGAATTTGCTAAAACAGTGTTAACTATGTGGGACATGTAATTAGCTCAAACGGCCTAAGTCCTAACAACGACAGAATACAAGCAATTATCGACATGCCCAGTCCTACCGATAAACCAGGTGTACACCGGTTTTTAGGAATGCTTGGGTATGTTAGTAAATTTATTCCGAACATGGCTCACATAACAAAACCGTTGAGAACGGTGATTCAAAAGAATGTCTCATGGCACTGGGAGATGGAACAAGAAAAGGCTTTTCAGGATTTAAAGAAATTGTTCACTGAAGCACCAATACTACAATATTTTGATAGTAAACAAAAGGTTGTCATCCAAGTTGATGCGTCAAAGTATGGTTTAGGCACTACGTTGTTTCAAAATGAATTACCTGTGGCTATATGTTTTGGCTGTAAAAAGTTCCATGATTTGATTTATGGCAATGAGGTGACAGTGAACACAGCCCATAAGACCGTTGTTGCAATTATGCTTAAACCAATAAACAAGCTTTCAGCAAGGATGCAACGTATGCACATGAGGTTGCTAAACTATAATATAACAGTATCATATCTGAAAGGGTCACATTTGTATTTTGCAGATACTTTATCAAGAGCGCATACCTCCAGTGTAGCCCCTAATGATTTGTATGACCGTGACATTTCGGTTGGGGCTATAGATATGGGTATGGATGTTGTCCAACGTATCAGAGAGGCCACCAAGGTAGATCAGACGCTCAACACAGTAAAGAATCTGACGTTGGAAGGATGGCCAAATAGTAACAAGCATATTCCTAATGATGTGAAACCATATTATACCTTTAGATATACAGAAATACAACATTAAATGGTATCGGCGCGTCCCCAGCACAATTAATGATGTCACGGAAATTGAGAAGCAGGATCCCTGTACCGGATCGAGACTTGAGGACAAGCGTGCATGCATCAAAACTTCACCAAATGCACCATAAACAAAGGTTGCAAAAAGGATACTTTGACAAACATGCCAGTAGTATTCCACACCCTTTGAATAAGGGTGATCACGTCCGTTATAAAGACCACAATGGTGACTGGAAGAAAGGTACTATTGTACGTACTAATGTAGAGACTCAAAGGGATTACAATGTGATAAATGAACATGACAATGTTATACGGCATAACAGGAGATTTATTTATAAATGTCCTGATAACCATAAAAATAAAACTGTAAAATATGCAACATCAGTTCACGTTAACAAATCGCATAACACAAACGCACCAATAACATGTATTACACGTTATGGTCGATTAAGTAGGCCACCAATTCGGTATGGTTTGAGCGTATGTTAATTGTATAAGTTAAGACATATTTATGTTAATGATACCTACTGTTGCATTTGCAGTATCTTCCTTGTTGTAAGTAGTTTGGTATACATGTATATCTATATACATTTCTTCATTGGTAAATCCAATAACATCAGTGAACAGTCTAAACGACGTGAGCATCCAAGGACAGTAACATTACAACGTCAAACATATATGTGTCAAACCAAAGAAGGCACACAATGAACACAAAAGAAGAAGCAGCACAACAAGACAACTGAATATAAAGTCACATTTACGTGTGTGGCATCAACATTTATGTTCAGCTGCTATGTACACACCTTGTCTTTATATAATAATATGATAGACATATAGCATAAGACGTTTATTGCAGAGAATAAACTTCATGTTAGTTATAAGGGGAAGTATAGGATAAGGAAGTATATGATATATGTTATGACTTGATAATTCAGAAATAAAGGAGTTTGTGTAGATATAAGTCAATACAAGTATCAATTCAGGCATTAAGAAACATTAGTGATAAATAATACAGTATTTATGTTACTTAAGTGAAAGGGGAAGATGTAATGTATTGTGGTTATCCGAACGCCCCCGACCGTAATACCGTATGACGTCATGATCAAGTGTTCTTAATAAACTCAGTTACGTTACAAGAACTCACGGTGTCCACACATACATTACAAGCAGGATCAATCGGATGAACCATACCTTCACAGGTGGACACTCTACCGCCTGGGTTACGTCCCAGTCCATAATACAAATAAAGACCTGAAGGACACTATTGCAATTTACATACAATTTTGTGTCCCTTTCCAATATTTTCACAACTTCAATCTTTTAGTAGTTTTATGTTCATCATATGTGTTATTTAACACATATAAAGGTCATTGTAATCATGCAGAGGCTGTAAAAGCGATGCTTGAATATTAATATGAGAAAATATAAGTTGAGCACTTCCCACCATGAATATACTCTTTGTTATGGATCTGGCGTAAAACACCCACCGTTCAATCAATCAATCAACCTTGTACTATTAATCATTGACTATGAAGTCCACAAATATTCTAAGCTTCTAAACTGATCAGCTTGCGGAAGTCAGTTATAGCCCTGTCACACTACAACATATCTCGTTGGCATGCCGCCAACACGGAAAATCACTTTTGATCATCGAGACTCGTCAAACTTTTCGGCGCAGTGGATAAAAGTTTGACATCAGCGCAACATGTTGGTAGCGTGCGGCCGACGTTGTGGTAACGTGTATCGACGCGTGAGAAACAAACCCAAAAACGTTTGGTGCGCCATCCTGATATGATCTTAGATGTTGCTAGGATGTAACATGACAATTCATTATTGTCCAACGTTTGGAAATGACCTTCATGTGCGTGCGGTGTGTGCCGACCATTCGCATTACATTATTTAACATATCTCGACGCGTCCCTATCATCGCCATAATGTTAGCACCCGCGCGTTGTCGCACATCAAAAGTTTTGTGCAAGCACAAAACTTCGCCGATTTCCTGATGTGCGCTGCCGACCATTGCCGACCGTCGCCATAGATCAACGAATACCAATGCGTGCCTAACACATGCGTAATGTTCCCAGACGTCTCCCGATGTTTCGCCCAAGAGTGACACACGTCGACGTGCATTGGCGAGAAACGTCGTAATGTGACAGCACCATTAGAGGGTGGGATGGTGGCTGGAAGCTTATGGAAGATGGCATTTTGTTCTCTCCCAGAACACGCCAGAATGTCAGCCCTTTTACAAATGAATTAGTTCTTTGTTCTTCCTCCATATCCTGTTTTGGGATACGGGGGAATCCGAACCCATTGGTGTGTGGGATCGAACCCTGGTCGAGTCAAACATATGACTTAAAAATTGATACTTATCACTTCCTAGCCAGGCACTCCGCATCATTAGGATAGGACAAGGACTGTTTCGCTCAGTTTCAGGATAATGTGACTGAGTTGGATGTCAGGTCATGGTGCTGGTGGCTTGGTCTCCCAGTCGGACAGCACTATAAAGTATTATGACCTTAGATGTTGCTAGGATGTAAAACAACAACAAACAAACAAATCCTACGGCAATCATAGCGTAATTATATCGTAGTCTGTCATGAGCCCCACTACCACAGGGAAGTGGTCTTGACTATGCTGACTCCTGTTGATAAGAATTATCAATAGGTGGCAGCACGCTGCTAGATACCGTCCTCATAGTGGACTGTTCCTCCTATCGCTAGTGACCCGCTCTGAGCCATGACCATGGGAGGTTAAGTACTGCACAAGTGGACAGTTACACATCACTTCTATTCTGATTGTTACCAGTACAAACTACGGAATGCCTTGGGGGTTTACCAGACGGGATGGCCGAATGGGTTGAGAGTCTGTCTCCAAATGTTGGTAGATTGTGGGATTTGAACACATATATCTTCGAAACCCTGCTCGACTCAAACCAATACCTTAACAATTGATACTTGTCGCTTCCTAGCCAGGCACTTGGCATTAAAACCATTGGGCACCGACCGATTCGCTAAGTGTCAGGATAATGTGAGTGAGTGGGATATCTGATCATGGTGCTGGTGTCCTGGTCTCCCAGTGGGGCAGCACTATAAAGTCACCATGGGTGTGCTGTCACCAGTCTCTGCCTATTCTGATTTCACCTTTGATGTTGCCAGGATGTAAAACTCCAACAACCAACCAACCAGCCTTTCTGTGATGAAATAAAGATCAATAAAAGCCAGCCATGAATTTAAAAGAAAATGGTTTGTTATAATTCCCAGACTGCAAATAAACAACGTGTCTAAGGCCTGGTGGGTTCAGCTGCAATATGCCATGCCAATTACCCCCCGCTCCTTCCCTGGTGTAATGATTTCTATTTCCCCCCTTTTCAAGTTCCCTTGGGGAATCTTAACACGTTTTTAATTAAAAATGTTTTCAGATTCCCATGGGGGAAATTAAAAACAGGTTTCAGATTCCTCCCCCTATTTTCAAATTCCCCCCTCCAAGAATTTAAAATTGCTTTAACTTTAAAAAAAACGTTCTAAAATTCAGACCTATAATATTTGATTCTTAGCCATCTTGGAGACTTTTTGTGTCATTTGGGGTGAAATATGTTTTGTTGTACTAGTAATAATTTCCATTATGCTATTCTCTGTGTATTATTATATTTGTCATGAAAAATTAAAAAGAATTTTAAAAAAATAAAGAAATAAAGAAAATTCCCCCAAAATGGGGGGATGGAAAGTTAAAACGAGGGAGGGAACTTGAAAAGATTTTCAAATTCCCTTGGGATCAATTTGAAAACATTTTCAAGTTCCCGGGGTGGAATTTGAATCAGGGGAGAATTTGAAATCTTTACACCGGGACCACAAACCACCCCTCCCCCCCTCAACCCCTCCCCCACCCACACCGCAGCCATCATACGCCTACACAACTCCACCCCACCACACCACCCCCACATGTTCATGTAGCTGGAGTCAAGCTAGCAATTTTCCTGCTGGTCGCCCCTAGTTAGCGGCATCTGGTTACTGGCACACAGTGATGATGTCTGTCAGGTACCAGCAAAGTGCATGCTTGCGCGTTGTCATGAACAATGTCTGCAGCCAGCGGCCGAGATTAGCAACTAATTAGCGCCTTCTGCCATCCTGAGGCACTCAAGCGAGTTCTATTTTTCTACAATTTTTAGAGATGTTGGCCTCTTTCTAAATAGTGTTAATCTGCAGATATTGATGTTCCATGATAATAGATAATATGGTACAGTACCCAAATATATATACATTAAAACCTCTCTAACCGACCACCTCCACATATCGACCAGTCCCCTATATCGATCGCTTTATTTGGGTGCCAACAATACCATTTTAACTATATTCTAACCCCCTAAAGCGACCACCTCCCTAAATGGACCACTTAAATGCAGTCCCAAGGTCGGTCCATTTAGAGAGGTTTTAGTGTAGTTGCAAATAAAAAAATATATATCCAGGATGTTTGTTTTGTGTTCCTTAGTTCTTTTATTAAGGAGGACAAATTTCAAATTTGGGCAATTTAGTTTCCTTACTCGAGTATGCAGGTGTTGCAGGTATGCAGGTGTTGCAGGTATTGCAATACCTCAGGGAGTTTGACGCCCCTGCCCTGCAGAGTTGTAAACCACTGCCTTGTGGTACAGGTTTTTGACATAACCGAATGCTAAGGTAGCAAACCCTAAACAGAAAACCATGTAACTGTGGCAGCATTAAGGGCGGTTGATATATGGACCTCCCAACATCTCCCAACCAGCCACTGCAGGGACAAATAGTTTTGCGCCTGTCTGGACATGTTCTTGCCGGTGTGAAACCTCTATTTGCTCCCCAAGAGAGTGCCGCTTGTAACTTGCAAAAGCCAGCAGCACTTCAACACTTTTGCAGGCAGCTTTCATGAAATGTGCATTATGACCGACTCATGGATATCGCTCTCACAGCAGAGAGCTAAATGGAGAGTGGCAGTCAAGTAATGAAAGCGGTATTTGTTGCATCATGACTGACAGCATGATGATGATGACTCAAGTTCCGCTAGGTCTATTCTGGCTGCGGTCTGAGTTTTCAATTACTCCACCACCTGACCTACCCCAATCAGCTCCACCCCACCTGAAGTCAATCTAGCAATTTCCACCCTGGGTCAGACCAAATTATAAACTGCTGACGACCGGTACTAAGTTAGGTCTGTCAGGTTTCAAACAAGTGTATGTTGGTATTATGGCATGAACAATATCTGCAGCCAACGGCCGAGACTAAGAACTAATTAGTCCTTTCCGTCATCTTTTATCGGTGTGAGGAGTTAACAGGAGTTAAAGTTTTCTACAATTTAGAGATGTTGGGCTTTTTCTACGTAGCATTAATCTCTAGATATTGACGGTCCATGAGAATAGATACTTTATTACAGTACCCATATATATTGGTCATTCTCTAAAACTGGGCACAAAAGTGTGACATGGAAACCAAAAGTGAAAACCTTCCAAATAAGAGCAAAAATCCTTCCAAATAATAGCCTAATCCAATGTCCTATGAAGGTTTGCATGTTGCGCATATGTCAGAGTTGAACAAAAATGAATTTCACTTTTTGAATTAGATCTTATACAAATTGAGCAATACATTAATATCACTCATGTAACATGAAAATCAAAGACACATCCAGAACCTCCTTTTAACATATACAACATAGTCAAACAACATTTGATTGATTATTGTTAAGCAGACAAGGTTATGACTTACAAGAAAAAAGTTGAAAAATCAGTTGAAAAAAGGTTTGGCTACATGTATGGTGTCAATGTGTAAATTTTCACATTTTCACTATAGCGGAAAATCATACAATTTTAATTTTGATATCTGATGTGGGATAAATTCAATACAAGTAGAACTGCTAACATACCTAACATACATAGGCTACAATAATTATTTGACTTGTTATCAATAAAACAAAGACTTAAATATGAGCATCGTAACGTGGAGACCAAATATGTGGTGCCCATTTTGGAGAATAACCCATATTTATATATATCATTTCAAATCACAGGAACTAGATCTCGTTTTTTGTTTTGTTTATATGCATTCTTATATTACGGAGAACAAATTTCAATTTTAGGCGATTCAGCTACCTCAGTTGAGTTCTGCCAATCCTTTGCTAGCTGCGATCTGCCATGTCAATTACTGCATCCCCTAACCCACCCTACGCAACTCCAACTGGCACTCGCACACCACACGTTAATGTAGCTGAAGTCAATCTAGTAATTTTCCCACTGGGTCGTCGCATTTTAATAACTGATAGCGACTGGCACTAACTCATGTTTGTCAGGTATCAACCAAGTGTATGCTAGTGTTATGGTATGAACAATGTCTGCATCTAGCGGCCAGGATAATTAACTAATTACTCCTTTCCGCATTCCATCAGAGATTTGCGTCAGGGAGGGATGTTTAAATATTTTGCAGTTCAGTTATTTAGGTCAGGCCTACTCTCAGTCGAGTTAGAATTGCAAAGTCCCATAAAAGCATCTATTTATCAAAAGAAAAACATTTCTCGATTTTCAAGTCTAGATACCGGTGCCTTTATAAAGAGTATTATAGAACATAAGGAACAATGCATCAATTTAATAGAACCTGTAACTGCTGAAGCCTCTGATGGTGAAGATATCCAAGTGTATACACAAATTTGCATGTATTCACATCAAATCTATCTAAATGAAACCATTTAAAGTTGCCTAGTCCGATAACAAATTCATATTTTCAAAACCAAAACAGACTAAAATTCCTCAAAATCTACTCCATTGAACGTCAATGTGAGAGATATCAAATTATATACACGTGGAAAATGATTGAAGGCAAAGTACCGAACTAGGGTATAACAATGTATCATTCATAAAAATATGCTAGACTTGGTAAGGTACCAGCAATAAATACAAATGCCTCACATGCAACAAGAACACTGTGGGAAGGAAGTCTTTCTGTCCGAGGAGTACAACTCTTCAATACAATGACAGCTTACATTAGAAATCAATCAAACTGCAGTGTACAATCAATCAAAAGGCAGCTTGGCAAGGTGTTAACAACAAGACTATATTAACCACAGATTCCAGGATACACCCAGCTATCGCCAGCAGATTCAAACCCATTACTGCACAGGACAAAAGTGAACAGAGCATCCTCACCACATGCTGTGAGCCCTGATGGTGGAGTCTCCGACTTGGCCTGAGCATATAGCTCAAACACTCAAATCTAATCTAATCCAAAAACACTTAGCTACTTAATTCTACATATTCTACTTAGATCTTGTGCATTGATTAAGCAGTTTTCAAAACCAAACCCAAAACACTTATCTAGACTTAATTGTACATATTCTACTTAGAACTGGTGCATTTATTTAACAGTTTTCAAAACCAAACCCAAAACACTTATCTAGACGTAATTGTACATATTCTACTTAGATACATTGGTGCGCTTATTAAGCAGTTTTCGCAGCAGTCATACATAATACATCAATTTAATATAACCTGTTACTTCTGAAGTCCATGGTGCCAGAGGGTTGCCATGCTTGCCAAATTTAAGTTGGCATATTTTGAAATGGAATATCTCGAAAGTTAGCCATTTAAAATAATAAAAGTTACTTCGACCTAAACTAAAGGAGACTATAATTATTAGGATAATGTATTTATCTATAAAAAAATGATAGACATCCAAAAGCATCAACTTTAATATAAAAAAAGGCCTCCAGACTGAATTAATCATGAACATCACATATTTATCAAAAGAGAAACCCAAAACCTTTAAACTATGTATACATGCCTTTGAACTATATATGAGAATGTCTCAAAAGGTGCTAAGCAATATGGGACAACACTTTGTCCATAGTAACGATCAACACACTATCTACTTATGCATTTGCTCATGATAAACTGATTTGTTTTTTACATGGTGTTTCATAATCCCAATAGAATACATATTGATTTGAAGCAAATGTCCTTCGGTTTTCAGTGTAACTGTTTCTGTGCTGTTTTGTTTCAATCGTTACTATGGACAAAATTATGAAGAGTTAGCACCTTTTGAGACAGGCTCATATACCCAGTGTCAGATAATCCGACATGAAAAACACCCAGAAAGAAGGAGCAGATTGGCACGCCTTTCTTAGCGATCTTTATAAATATGTTTGGTTGTTGGGGTTGTACATCCTCTCACCATCGAGGGTCATGCCAGGACTGGTACTGACATGTCACATTGCACAAACATGGCGATGTTATAGTGCCACCGCACTGGGAAACCAGACAGCAAGCACCAGGATCCAATTTCCGAATCAGTCACATTAAATCTAGCTACTGAGCTAACCAGTCCTTGCCCACCTATCCTATTAATGCCGAGCGCACGGCTAGGTCACGACAAGTATAAATTTGGCAATTCATCAATTTGACTCGACTGGAGTTTCAAACTCCCAAACTTCCACACAGGAATCCTGCATGTGCCCTTACCGATTCAGCCATCGTGTCCGGTCTAATAGAATATGAATCGCTTTGTGATACCCAGGCTGATAAGGATATGAGATGGGCAATGTGACTGAGTCGATGCTTAGGCCCACTAACCGCCCGCCGTTGCCTGTGTCCACTTTGGCGGTCTGTCCTGATTTAGGGCCCCCGCTTAATGGCAAAGCCAGCGCTTCTCGGCTGGGCTATTTATAGCTCTTGAGCTGCTCTACTGGTGATGATCATGGCCAGCCGAATAAGAACGCGTAGGTGGATCTGAGTGAGTGTGTGTTGTGTGTGTGGGTGAGTGGGTGTGGGTGTGTGGGTGAGTGGGTGTGGGTCTGGGGTTGTGTGGGTGAGTGGGTGCAGGTGTGTGGGTGAGTGGGTGTGCCTGGGTGTGTGTGGGTGAGTGGGCGTGGGTGTGTGGGTGAGTGTGTGGGTGGTGTTGGTGAGTGGGTGTGGGTGTGTGGGTGAGTGGATGTGGGTGTGTGGGTGAGTGTGTGGGTGGGTGATTGTGTGTGTCTGGGGTTGTGTGGGTTTGTGGATGTGGGTGTGTGGGTTGATTGGTTGGTTGTTGGAGTTTTAAGTCCTGGCAACATCTAAGGTCACATCAAGAGGGGTAGCGACTTGTGACTGTGCGTACTCCTGGTGATGTTATAGCACTGCCCCTCAAGGAGGCCGTTCCACCAGCACCATGACCTGATATCCCATTCAGTCACATTATGCTGACACTGAGGCAACCAGTCCTTGCCCAATCCTAATAGTGTCAAGCGCCTTGCTAAGAAGCAACAGGCATGAATATGGAGTTCATTGGTTTGACTCGACCAGGCTTTGAACGCATGGGTTCGAATCCCACGATCTACCAGAGCGGCACAGTAGGTGTGTGGGTGTGTGGGTGTGTGGGTGTGTGGGTGTGTGGGTGTGTGGATGTGTGGGTGTGTGGGTGTTTGGTGTGTGGGTGGGTGGTGTGTGGTGTGTGGTGTGTGGGTGTGTGGGTGTTGTGGGTGGGTAGGTGCGTGGGTGTGTGGGAATGTGGGTGTGTGGTGTGTGAGTGTGGGTGTGTGGGTGTGTGGATGTGTGGGTGTGTGGGTGTGTGGGCGTGTGGGTGTGTGGGTGTGTGGATGTGTGGGTGTGTGTGGGTGTGGGTGTGTGGATGTGTGTGTGTGGGTATGTGGGTGTGTGGGTGTTTGGGTGTGTGGGTGGTTTGGGTGGGTGTGTGGATGGGGGAAGGAGTGCTGTGTGGGGATGTGAGGTGTGTGGATGTGTGGGGATGTGGGTATATGGGTGTGGGTGTGTGGGTTTTTGGACATGGGTATGAGTGGGGATGTGGTAAGTGTGGGTGTGTAGGGATGTGGGTGTGTGGGGATGTGACTAGGAGTGGGGATGGATGTGGTGAGTGTGGGTGTGTTGGTGTATGGGTGTGTTGGAGTGTGGATGTATTGGTGTATGTGTGTGTTGGTATGTGTGTGGGGGGGATGTGAGTGTGTGGGGATGAGAATGTGTGGGTGTTGGTGTTGGTGTGTGGGTTAGTGGATGGTAGTAGGAGTGGGGATGGATGTGGCGAGTGTGGGTGTGTTGGTGTATGGGTGTGTTGAAGTGTGGATGTGTTGGTGTGTGGGTGTGTGGGGATGTGAGTGTGTGGGGATGAGAATGCGTGGGTGTTGGTGTTGGTGTGTGGCTTAGTGGATGGTAGTAGGAGTGGGGATGGATGTGGCGAGTGTGGGTGTGTTGGTGTATGGGTGTGTTGAAGTGTGGATGTGTTGGTGTATATGTGTGTTCGTGTGTGGGTGTGTGGGGATGTGAGTGTGTGGGGATGAGAATGTGTGGGTGTTGGTGTTGGTGTGTGGGTTAGTGGATGGTAGTAGGAGTGGGGATGGATGTGGTGAGTGTGGGTGTGTTGGTGTATGGGTGTGTTGGAGTGTGGATGTGTTGGTGTATGTGTGTGTTGGTGTGTGGGTGTGTGGGGATGTGAGTGTGTGGGGATGAGAATGTGTGGGTGTTGGTGTTGATGTGTGGGTTAGTGGATGGTAGTAGGAGTGGGGATGGATGTGGCGAGTGTGGGGTTGTTGGTGTATGGGTGTGTTGGAGTGTGGGTGTGTTGGTGTATGGGTTTGTTGGAGTGTGGGTGTGTTGGTGTATGGGTGTGTTGGAATGTGGGTGTGTAGGTGTGTGGGCGTGTTGATGTGGTTGGGTGGGCATATGAGTGTGTGGGGATGTGAGTGTGTGGGTGTGTGGGTGTGTGGGGATGTGAGTGTGTGGGTGTCGGAGTGTTGGTGTATGGGTGAGTTGGAGTGTGGGTGTGTGGGTGTGTAGTTGTGTGGGTGTGTATGTGTGTGGGTGTATGGGTGTGCGGGTGTGTTGGTGTGTGGGTTGGTGGGGATGTGAGCGTGTGGGTGTGTGGGTGTTGGTGTTGGTGTGTGGGTTTGTGGATGGGAGTAGGAGTGGGGACGTTGTGAGTGTGGGTGTGTTGATGTATGGGTGTGTTGGAGTGTGGGTGTGTAGGTGTGTGTGGGTGTGTGGGTGTGGTTGGGTGGGGATGTGAGTGTGTGGGGATGTGAGTATGTTGGTGTGGGTGTGGGTGTGTGGATGGGATTGAGGGCAAGCCGCTCTGGGTTAGGACGATTATCCGGAGGAGGAAACTGGAATGATGCAGGTTGTTACAGATGGGGATGCGGGAATATGAGAGCGGAGGGCTAGAGACTGGCAGGAAAGGGCAGCCGAGGGCATAGATTGGGTGGATAGTTGGTATGAGGGGTGAATGTGGGGGATGATGGGGAAGGGGGAGGGTGAGAGGTGACTGGGAGCAAATGGAATCCGGGAGGAGAAGCGGAGGGAGTGGGAGGTGGGAGGAAAGAGGTGGAGGTTGAGAGGTGACTGGGAGGAAATGGAAGCTGGAGGAGAAGGGGAGGGAGTGGGAGGTACGAGGGAAGAGGTGGAGTGTGATAGGATGATATGAAAGGGAGCTAGGCGGATGTAGGAGAGGGACAGGAAAAGAGGGGTGGTGAGAGCGAAAGAAAAAGAGTGGAAGAGTGAGGTGAGAAGTGGGATAACCGTATAGAGGGAGAAGGCATTGGGGGAGGAAGTGGGCCTTGGTGGGCTGGAGAGCAGGAAGAAACAGAGGAACATCAGGTAATGAAATCCTGTTAAGTTCTAAGCATTGCCAACTACTTAGTTGTCGCTGTTTTTCCGCGTGATGGATGGCCCCAGTGTGGGTCACAGTACCAGTGAAGTGTTCTCCCCCTCCGTCCCCTCCGTCTCCCGCCCCAGCCCCCGCCCTCACCACCCCACCGACCCCCGGCTCCCTGCCCCCGGCAGACCTACGCACCATCCGCCGATTCTCATTTCATGGACCACATCCCTTCACCTCCATGCTCATTACTTGTCCTAGCCCCCCCACACCACTGCCCCAGGACCTGGTGTCGCTGTTTCAGTTCTCCGCCAGTTTCAGTTCTCCGCATCGCTTCTGCGCATGCGTCAAAATCGAACAGCATCGTCTGCGCATGTGTCAACATCGAGCCAGATTCAAAGCGTCGCTGATCGCCGCAAATTGCTGCACTCATACTGTCACTATAGTGTCAGTTTCCGTAACCTTATAAATTTAATATAATCTTTTCGGGAAAGATGTTTTCTATATGTGTACCAAGCGATTTGTTTCTAGGTGGTGTGGTTTTAGAGATATTTCACTTTTTCTGTATGAAGATTGCTCACAACCTATTGACAATGTCTTGAGTTTGCTTGTATGCGCAGTGCAAAACATTATTCAGAATTAATAGAAATCCAGAACCCTAACCATATCAATTTAATATAAATTTTTTGGTAAACATGTTTTCTATATGTGTACCAAGCGATTCGTTTCTAGGTGGTGTGGTTTTAGAAATATTTCACTTTTTCTGTATGAAGATTGCTCACGACCATTGACAATGCCTTGGCGATGCTGTTTGATTTTCATGCATGCACAGAAGCGATGCAGAGAACTGAAACTGGCCGAGAACTGAAGCAGCGACACCGGCCCTCACCACATCCACACACACACACACACACACACCCGTTCCTACACTAACACCCACACCCAGATCCTCACCCATACCTATCATCAACCACACCCTCAAACTCACCCACAACCACAACCACACACACACACAGCCATATACCCACCACATTCCAACATTCCACTTCCCTAATCACACACCATCACAACCACTTCTAACATAGGTCAAGTCCCCTTCCCGCTGAACCCAAACCCCACCACCTCCTCCGAACCGCCACTCCTTAGCCACTGGTCTCATCAAAGTGGCAGGGTCCGGGTGTGAGTCGGTGCACTCTAGATGCCGGCCAGCCAGCCCTCCAAACACCTCCGACACCACACGGCACCCCGTCCCCGCTCCCCGTCCCCCGGCACCCAGCACCCGGCAGGCGGCACCCGGCACCCGGCCCCCCGGATCCCCAGACCCCGGTCCCAGATCCCCGCCCCCCCCCCCCCGTCGCCGGCCCCGCCCCCGCTCCACAGGGCAGGCCCCGATGTGCGCTCTCGACGACGCATTCCCACACGAGTCCCGCCCCCCGCTCCCCACTCCCCACTCCCCGCTCCCCGCTCCCCGCTCCCAGCTCCCCGCTCCCCACTCCCCGCTCCCCGCTCCCCGCTCCCCGCTCCCCGATCCCCGCTCCCCTCACCGCCACCCCCAACCTACCTCGCGACGCCGGGCGCTCTCTCCTCTGTCACAACACCAGCCCCGTTCCCCGCCCTGCCCCCGGCCAGGCGCTCTTCCCGGCGACACACCATCCCTCCCCGCGCCCCCGGACCCCGGCTCTCGGTACTCGGTCCTCGGTCCCCCCCTCGCGCCCTCCCCGTCACCGCCCACCTAACCTTGATGTGCGGGGGAGCTGCGGGTATATTTAGCCGTCCACCCACCCACACCTTTCGCCCGCATTGATCTCTTATCATGGCCTTCGTGACGCAGCCGCCCATTGACGCGCCCAGATGGGAGGGAGGGAGCGAGGGGGAGGAGGTGGGGACGTGGAAGGAGGAGGTGGGAGGGGGTGGGGGTATGGAGCTGGAAGGGGAGATAATGGGAGGGTAAGGGTTGGCGGATGGGGGGGGGGAGGGAGGTTATAGGGGGGGTAGTGAGGAGGTGGAGGGGGAGCGGGACGGGGATGGGGAGGGATGGAAGCGGGTGTAGAGGGAGGTAGATGGGAGGTGTGGAGAGAGTGGAAAGGTGGCGGGAGGAGGTGGGGGAGGGGGAGGTGATGAAATAGGGAGGTGTGGGGGAGGAAGGAGGAGGGGCATGCTGGGGGAAGAGGATGGGAATGGTGGAAGGCGGGAAGGAGGAGGGGGACGGGAGGGGAGGAGTGGGAAGGGGTATGGAGGAGGGGATGAGGGAGGGGAGCGAGAAGTGGGATGGGGAGGGGGAGGCCCGGAGAGGGAGTGGATCGGGAGATGGGGAGGGGAAGGGGAGAGGGGGATGCGGAGGGGGAGGGCAGAGAAGGAGGAGCAGATATTACATGGGAACGTTATGAACACAGGTGTAACCTGAACAATTCCACCGTTAACACATCCAGGCGCATTAAGCCGAGAATCCACTAACGCCTAGTACTAGCAGTAGCATGACACATGACTTGGGCGATGGGATGTGCCAACTGGTGCCAACTGGTTCTGGCATAAGTTATGAACACAGGTGTAACCTGAACAATTCCACCGTCAACACATCCAGGCGCATTAAGCCGAGAATCCACTAATACCTACTACCAGCAGTAGCATGAGACCTGACCTGGGCGATGGGATGTGCCAACTGGTTCTGGCATAAGTGACATGTGCTTGTACAAATATATGTATATATATACAGTAAAATCTCTCTAAATCGACCGACCTTGGGAACGATTTTAAGTGGTCTATTTAGGGAGGTGGGCGGTTTAGGGAGTTAGAATATGGTTAAAATGGTATTGTTGGGACCAAAATAGCTATCGAGAGTGGTCGATCTATGGAGGTAGTCGGTTAGAGGGGTTTTACTCTGTATATATATACATAGTTGTCAATTTATATATACATGATTAACATCGCATTATGCGTGTTTACAAGTCTGGAAGGGAATTGTTTCTAATTATTGATATTAATCGATATTATTGATATTATTGATATATCCGATATCACTTGACAGATGGTGCCACCCGTGGCCCATCTCGCCTCCAACGGGTGTCAACAAGTGTCAATCACTGTCTTTTCTCTTTTTAGAGGTAAGGGCATATACGACTTGCCAGAGATTAAAATTACTCAACAACTACCTTTGTCTTCATCCATATGTGCAACAACTATTTATATGTATCATCATCATCATCATCATCATCATGCTGCCGGTCACGATGCAACAAAGAGTGCTTTCATTACTTGACTGCCGCTCTCCATTTAGCTCTCTCCTGTGAGAGTGATGTCCATGAGTCGGTATTAATGTCTCTCAGCTTCAGGTTTCTCTTGATGGTCTCCTTGAACTGGAGACGAGGGTGCCCTCTCTTGCTCTAACCAGAAGACAGTTGAGAATAGAGGATCTGCTTTGGTAGCCTGTCTGATGACATCCTCATGAGGTGTCCAGTCCACCAGAGATTCTTTTTGATCAGAAGATCTTCCATAGAGGGCAGCACCGTCCGTTCGATTTATATGTATATAATATATATATATAACTTATAGATTAACTTCCGGATCCTCTTCTGGGTGATGTAGGCCCTAATGGGCATATAATGCCAGCTTGTTATGGACAAAAAGAACATTTTTGTGCACACGTATGTGGGTCGTCGGTGCCCTGAAGTAATATAATTGTGGGTGTCCTCTCCAATGTCTGTCCAGCCTTCTCTCAAATGCTATTACCATTGGTGCTTCAACCACTTGGTCTGGGAGACTGTTCCATAGATCTGTCACTCGAAAGACAATTGAGTGCTTCCTGACCTCAAGTCTGGGCCTCTCCTTAGAGATCTTATACCGCTGGCCTCTGGTGTTACTGTTTGTTCTGAGGTTGGACAAACCTGTTGTGACATCACTGTCATAGACTCCAGTACTAATCTTATAAATCTCTAGCATATCTCCCCTGAGACAACGATATATAGTTGTTCAGAATTGTGACAGTGTGTCCTCATGGTGACTTTAAACTGCTACCCACTGTACCCAATATCCCACTCAGTCACAATATCCTGACAGTAATGCCGAATGCCAGGCTAGGAAACAACAAGTATCAATTTTATAAGTCATTGGTTTGACTCGACCGAGAACCAAACTCCCGATCTCCCGCACGGGAGGGCTGCGCTGTACCGATTCAACCACCGCTTCCGGTTTCCATAACATCCGGTTAGATCCATATTACGTAATCAGGGTACGAGCAAGTCATGCAAGACACATCCATACACGGTGGGAGGAATGGCAGCGATCAATGTTCTACCGCCACACCAGGTGCCCACTCACTACTACTGCTGCTGTTATTGCCAAAGGCTGACTCGAACGGCAGACGCGTGGGCGGGGCATATGGCGGGAATAAGAGCATGCTGGGAAGGGATCGGTCAATTTCCGGTGTGGGTGGGTAGGGGGCGGGGGGGGGGGGTGCGGTCCATTCAGCAGGGCTAGTGACACTCAGAACGAGGCTCCATGCCAGATTCAATGGTATATTACAACTTCGGCCATACAGGGGGGCGGGGGGCGGGTAGTGAAAATCATATCGAGAATTGTACCAGATTCAACGGTTCACTGTGCTGTGCTGCTAGCATTAGTTGAATTCAGATCGAAGCTGTGACCCAGATTCAATGGTTCACTGTGTTGTACTCCTGGAAGACCAGGCCGCCAGCACTATGACCTGATATCCAACTCAGTCACATTATCCTGACACTGAGCCAACCAGTCCTTGCCGTATTCTAATAATGCCGAGCGCCAGGTTAGGAAGCAACAAGTATCAATTTTTAAGTCATTGGTTTGACTCGACTGGGTTTAAAAAAAAAAAAGAGTTTTTATTGAGGCTGTATTTATACTGTCCATAGCATATAAGCCCAGGTACCCAGGCTTGATTTCAATGCTGGCCAGTTGTAGTGTTGGTGTTATCTTACCACACAGTGGCTGCTGATAATGTATTTGATTGCCTGCATTTCAGTAGCAGATAGATAATTGGTTGGTATGGTTAGTAGCCTATGTTAGTTTTTTTTGGATTTTCTTGGTATATATGTATTTATTTGTCTACTCTTATTACTAGACTAGCCTACTCCTATTTACATATCATAGGCTTGTACGTAGCTGTGTGGTGTGTTAGCTGGCTACTTTTGGCATGGTTTCCTTCGATTGGGCATCCCGCTGGTGGGTCGTGACATATCACATGCCCCCTTGCAGTGCAGCTTACTGGGGGTTTCGAACCCACGAACCCACGACCCCACGATCTACCAACACGGGAGACGGACGCTCTAACTCATTCGGCCATCCCGTCTGGTTACTTAAATGGAACAGCGTGCTAAAAGTGACATTTCAAACCAAGACCATAAATTGTATTTCAACTAAGCGACCACTTGTCCTTGAGGAAGGGTTGAAGCTGCTACTCGGCTTGTTTACAAGCCCAGAAGTCGGGTGGTGTTCTATGTTCTGGGGGACCTATGCTGATTCTAAACTCATATCAAACCCATACCCCTGTGGTCCCTGATGCCCAAACCTTCCATGATTCCTTCACCGCGTTTGTTACTGAATTAAGTCACAGTGAACTTGTGCTAAGAACTATTCGAGATTTAATCAAATATCATCCCATAAGCATTTTATCAAGGGCTGGTATGCGGTATCCTATCTGTGGGAAAGAGCATATAAAAGACTGCTTGCTGCTGATCGGAATGAGTAGCCTATGGCGTGGCAGCGGGTTTCGTCCAAAGAAATATGTCAGAATTACCAAATGTTTGATGTCCAATAGGTGATGATAAAAGTCACTGTGGTCTAAAGGCGTCATCAAAGTTGCATAGCCTGATGGTTTTGAATTTCTTAATTTTTTTCTGAGATAAATATATTAGATCGATCACTAGTATCTACTTTACATTAATTCAAAGCTACTTTTATTTTAAATGGTAAACTTTTTAGATATTTTGAACGCAAACATGGAAAATTAGTTTTGGCAAGCTTGCCAAAACTCTCATATCATACACTTGTTAAATTGACTCAGTATTGCCTTCTACGCAGAAACAAATGCTTATTAAGTGCATCAGTATCTAAGTTAGATATGTAAAATCACATCTAGATAATTGGTTGGGTTTTGAACATTTTATATTTCATCAGCCTATGCAGCTTTAAATAAAACATATTTTGTGTCCACATGCGGCCTCTGGTGTAGAGATGTGTCAGTCACAGCGGGGGATTTGTTCGCATATATCATATAGCACATGGCATAATGTATACTGTATATATAGATTTGCTTGCAGCCACTGTAATACTAGCTTGAACCTCTCCACACGCCGCATATTTGCTTTCAAACTCTCTGTATCCAATATCGCCGTATCATGTCAGGCCACACGCCGTGAATCGGCACAGTTACGTCAGGTGTGGAGTGAGGTATGACATCAGGTGTGACGTCAGGAGTGGAGGGACGTGTGTAGTGAGAAATGACTGGGGGTTCACTGCACCTCAGCGCCATCAGTGCTGGGTGTGCACCGAAGGGGGGGGGGGGGGGAGGTGCGGGAGGGGGGAGAGGGGGGAAAGGGGGGGGGTGAGGGGGAGGGGGAGGGGGTGGGTGGTGGACGGGGGGAGGGGAAGGGGGGGGGGGTAGGAGCGGGAAGGGAGGTGGATGAGGGGGGGGGGGGGACAGTGGAGGATGGGACAGAGGGAGAGAGGGACAGAGAGGGGAGGGGAAGAGAAGGTGGGGAGGAGGGGAGGCGGCGAGGGGAAGGGGGCGGGGAGGGGTAGGTGGGGGAAGTGGATGGGAGGCAGAGAGAGATGGGAGTGGAAAGGGGGGAGGGATGGGGATCAGAAGGGGGGGGGGAGGGGGTGGGAAGAGGAAGAGAGGAAAGAGAGGCGAGGAGAAGAGAGGTAGGGGAGAAGAGGGAAAGGGAGGTGGGCGGAGAGGGAAGGGGGGTGGAGAGGGGAATGTAGGAAGGGAGGCGGAGAGGGAGAGGGTGAATAGGGAGGGGAATCGGAGGGGATTAGAAGGGCAGGGAGCAGAGGCTAGACAAGGGAACGGGAGGGGACGGGAGGCGAAGACTGGGGCGGGGAGAAGAGGGAAAGGGAAGGGAGGGGAAGAGAGGGGAGAGGGCGCGAGTGGAGGGAGGTTAAGGGCGCGGGTGGGAGAGAGGTGGGGGAGGGGAGTGGAGGTGGGGAGAGACTGCTAACAGGTATCGAGGGTAGGTGATATTGCATTCTACACTAATGACAAAAGGCCAATAAAAGTAGGTGATTAGTAGCCTAGCATTAAGGAGTGACAGTAGAGTCGAAAAGTAGGCGGATGTAGAGCGTGGTGTGGTGTCAGTGACAGTCAGCTGTCACTAGTGTCAGCAGCTTACTATTACACGGGACGGTGGGTTAGAGAAGGTGTCACTATTGACAGGCAACGTCTGGTTAGCTCAATATCAGTATACATTATAATGTGGTTGAGTTGGAAATCGGGTCATGGTTTTGATTGATTGATGGTTTGATTGATTGATTCATCGATTGGTTTGGTGGTCATCGTGCCAGTGGCCTGATTTCTTAGTGGAGCAGCGCTATGAATTCACAATGAGTGCACACTGTCACTCGTCTTCCTCCCCCCGTCCTGATGACCTTAGATGTTGCTGGGACGTAAAACAAGAACAAACAAATAATATAATCTTCCTGATATGACCATAAATCTTGCCAGAATGTAAAACCCTAACAAACTATTTCAAGCTAACTAAAGAAAAATATTCTGGTTTCTGTCTTGTATTCATCTAAATCAAAATATTACAGAAATTGAAAACCGGAACGTTATGATATTGCAAGGTTACTTTTTTGTATGGTAAATGAAATGTAATCTTCCAACAAGGTTTCTTGAAGATTTTATACTGCCTATCAAGGATAAGTCTGAATAGACTTGGTTTCGCCATTAGACATTTTGTCGATAGAAAGCTCCTAGACCACATAGACATGGTATGAGAGCAACTGGCCTTTGATGACGCTGTAAGTAATAGACAGCAGTGGAAATCCAAATTGGCTGAGGTTGGGGTCGCAGGGAATCGAACCATGGGCCTTCACATTAGGAGTCCAACGTAAGTCTGACACTCTAACCACTCCGCTACAGAGAACACCACAGGAAATAGCAGGTTGAAAATGGCTAACGCTGTCGATTTATTGTTAAGTGGCTTAGAATTGATGGATCTTGCTAGTGAGGACCCGCTCTTAAGTCTATGTTTTTATATTATATTATGGTTGGAAGACCAGGGTGCCAGCACTGAGAAAATACACATAAGAAGTTCAGGCGCAAAACCACATAAATGCCAATCCTCAAATTGTGTCTAAATAACAGATTTTTACCTGAAAATATATTTAAAGCTCACTAAGTCCACTTCTCCACTTCTCATATGATGACCTGGTTATGGAGCAATAAACAAAGCAGTAGGAATATAACAATATACAAATATAAACTGCTTGAAGGTTTTATTCCAATGTTTCTCTCCATTTATGGGTTGGGTTTACATGGTTTTGCACCTGAACTCTTCAAATTTAGAAGAATACAAATGTTTAGTAAAGAAAAGAAATAACATTCTATATTAGGTAGACTTCCAGGAATTAACTACTGCACACCATAATATGGCCTCACACTAACAAGCCCCAATTAGTAATAAATGAGAAACACCCAGAAGCAGTAGAGGTGAAAGTGGCAGTGTAATCGAGTTTGACATTCCATTAATGGCTATATATAAATAGTAAGCTCACCTTGTTTAAACTCCCACATTATATTAAATAACCTATAAATACCGCGTTGTCCAATGCCCCACAATTGAGACAGTTCATAATACTGAGTCTGCAAACAGTAACAAAAAGTGAGTGCCATGCACACAGCGAGATGTTCACAATTGAACTAAAGATCCACGTAACTTTCTCTACAACCACACTGAATTCGAAATTAGGGTGCATACTAGATACAAGATTCACCCGGTCCTTGTAGTACACGGGTGATCGACAACGTAGTGTAAATACATGCAAAAATCGCTTTAGTATGTAACACAAAGTAGAATGCCTGGCACCAGTGTCAAATGATTACTTATATCAACACAGAGTTGGTGAAATGGGAGAGAATGCAAAAAGAGAAGATGGCGGCCAGAGAACGCCGTCGATTTCACTTTTAAATTGCATTAAAGTATATGTTTTATTATATGTTCCAACTCAAAAGTAGCAGGTAAATATGAAGAGATACATAAAGAATATATTGTGCTTCTTAAATTAAGAATTTGCCAGCTCAGTTACTTAACCCAGCATTTCAAAATTCTTCGCCAGCTTTTCTAATGGGTTGGTTTTCACCCCTGTACTGTAAGTATGGGGTGAATCTTTTATCTAGGTGCATACCCATGACAAAGATATGGAATTCAAGGTTATTTCAAGGCTACTTTTCATATGAATTCAGGGCAGTTTTCATTTAGATTTCAGGAAAAATGGCGATTTCAGACGACTTTAGATGAGTAGGGACGGTTAAATGAAAATTACTGATTACCAAAAAGAGGTTAAATTCCAGGTTTGTCAAGGCCTTGAAATGGGACAAATCTAGTTCATAACTTTTCAAGATTTGCCAAGCCTCGTACAGAACCTGATAATGTTTTGGGCTCGATGTATGGGATTTGTTCCGTATATGATGTTTGTTTGTTTTTGTTTTAAGTAATAGCAACATCTAAGGTCATATCAGGACAGGTACCGACTTGTGACAGTGTGCACTCATGACAACTTTATAGTGCTGCCCCACTGAGAAACCAGGCCGCCAGCATCCATGACCTGATATCCCATCCGGTCACATTATCCTGACACTGAGCCGACCAGTCCTTGCCCTATCCTAATAATGCCGAGTGCCAGGCTAGGAAGTGACAAGTATCAATTTGTAAGTCTCCCGATCTCCTAAAACAGGAGATGGATGCTCAACTCATTCGGCCACCCTGTCTGGTCTCTGCTTATGCATTTGCTCGGGATAAACTGATTTATTTGTTACATGGTGTTTCATAATCCCAATAGAATACATATTGATTTGAATCAAATGTCCTTGTTTTTCAGTGTAGCCATTTCTGTGCTGTTTTGTGGTAATTGTTACAATGGACAAAAAAAGGAAGAGTTATCACCTTTTGAAGCAGGCTCATATACATATATCACAGCGTCTTTGCCACCAATTGATTTGGCATGTTTGCACTTAAAATATCTCAAAACTTGACCAATTAAAATACAAGTTAAATCAGGCTAAAGCGAGGTAGAATAAAATGATCAATCTAAAATATTTATGTCAGAAAATAACAGAAAGTCAAAACCATCGGAATCTGCAACTTTAATTGGGCGGTGTGTGAACCTTTCTTGGAGGGTGTGAGTAGTATACGAAAATGCCACTTTCTTCCAGGCATGGCGCACTGCGTTCCAAATCAGCCATGTGAAATGGCACTGTCCTGTCAGTATGAGGATGCGTGGTGATTGGTTGGTTGGTTGTTGGAATATTACATCCTGGGAACATTTAAGGTCATATCAAGTCGGGTACCGATTTGTGACACTTCGCATTCATGGCCACTTTATAGTGCTGCCCACTGGGAAATCACGCTGCTGCCACCATGAGCTGATTTCCTACTCAGTCACATTATCCTGGCACTGTACTAACCAGTGATTGTCCTATCCTATTAATGCTGAGTGCCAAGGTAGGAAGCAACAAGTATCAATTTTGGATGTTATGGGTTTCACTGCTTTGATTGGCGAAGATTGTCGTTGTTAGTTGTTGCAGTCACTATTTGGGTCAATGAGCGAGTGGTCTATGTGCTGTACGTGAATGAACCATCAGAATGTTCAATTTGATTTCAATTGAGTTATATTTAACCACAAACATGTAATAAGGTAAACTGTATTGCTTCAACAAGGGGGATATGGACGTAGCTCAGGCAGTTGAGTGTCCACCTGTGAAGGTGTGGGTTATCCTATCGATCTTGCTCAGTGGACACATTTGCAGTTTGGGCTATTTTACATTCCGACCAGTGGTCCACAACTGGTTCATCAAAGGAGGTGGTATGTGATGTCCTGCCTGTGGGAAAGCACATACAAAAGACCCCTTGCTGCTTATCATAAGGAGTAGCCTATGTGGCGGCAGTGGGTTTCCTCCAAAGAAATATGTCAGAATGATCGTTTGTTTGACATTCTATGATGATGAAAAGGAAGTGCTCTAGAGGCCTCGTTAAATAAAACAAGCGTTACTTTGGCTTCGACAAGGGGTGATCTTTCAGCTCAGCAACCAACTTAACATTAAATTAACGTCCATACCGACCCACCCCTCCAAGGGGTAAGCTAAGGACTAACACATGTACATATATACATAAACAATACCAGTACTCATAGAGGTAGAAAATGGATTCATCAAAATTCAGCAAACGGAAATGGAAATAGCTTGTCAAACTTCGCTATGCCAGCAAACAGGGTGGACGACAGCGATTGGTTAATAATATGCTTGTGTTGAATTGCATAATAATAAATAAATAAATAATTATTCTACTTTTAATATGTATATGTCAATAGACTATTTTGTAATTCCAAACTTCCATCTTTATGCCAAATTGTTCTATATTTCTATTAATTTAAAATAAATTTATGTTTTGCACTGCGCGTGTCGGCAACTTCAATAACAATGGCCGCGGGCATTTGTTTTGCTCTTGACATGGTTCTCAAGAGGGGTCGGTCCTGAGCATTGCTTATTCATTTTAATTATAGATGATATATTTATTATTAGAACAAATCAGCAATCGATGATACATATAATCAGATATGCCAATATATGGAGAAAGAGATGTAAGTATTTCATATGATCCTAAATGTTGCCACCATGTAAAACCCCAACAAACTACCTCAAGCGAACTAACACAAATTATTCTGATCTATGTCATGTATTCTATGGCTAGAAGACAAGTGATGTCAAAGGTAAATGGAAGCGTGATTCCATTAATCAGCCGTTGTTCAATTTACTTCCATTTTAGGTGACATGTGTTGTTGTAATTCCCACCCATCTACAATATGCACTGTTACAACAAATTACCATATTGCGGGGTCATTGCTGTAATGAACTGCTCGCCGGAAGTTCACTGAGCAGTTCCAGGGGTCAGCGTTGGCAGGGTATTGCTTCCATCAATTATTCTTGCTAGGTGTCACCGCGTCCCAATAACCCAGGTACATTCATTATGAGTCCACTCTGTGGGATGGCCGAATTGGTCAAAGGGTCGGCTTGCTTCCTGTGCGCGAGTTCATGGGTTTGACCCAACCCCTCCGGGATGTCAGACCAGACGGGATGGCTGGATGAGTTGAGCATCCGTCTCACATTTTGGTAGATCATGTGATTTGAACTAACCCACAGGTAAAAATAACGATGTCTTAAAAAATTGTATTCTTCTCGCTTCCTAGCCAGACGCTCAGCATTATTATGATAGGGCAAGGACTGGTTGGCTCATTGGCGGGATAATTTGACTGAGTGCGATATCAGGTCATGGTACTGGTGGCCTGATCTCCTAGTGTGGTGGTGCTATAAAGTTGCCATGAGTGTGAGCTGTAACAAGTTGGTACCCTTCCTGGTGTGACCTTGGATGTTACCAAGATGTAAAACTCCAACAACCAATAAATCAATCGGGAAGATCAAAGACTTAAAAGATCTATGCTTGTTCCTACCTGGCTTGATCATTATCAGTGTGCACTGCCCCAATTCGGTATTCTTCCTAAATTTAGCCGTAGCTGTTCCTAGTGGGTGAAACCCTAATAAATAAACAAACATTCATAATTAAGGAGCTCAGACACACAAACCGACATATGCAATGTGGGCCCAAATGAAACCATGACAATCAGGTTTGAGCTAAGGGAGCCATCATTCCTATAATAAAATCGTGTTTTTTTCCCAACAGAAACTGACACATCTGCTATATAATCAGGAAAAACGCGAGCACAGCAAATATAGCTATGGCCTTTTAATTAAGGAAAGTTAAACATCAAATTATACAAATTTCAGCTCACAAATGCTTAAGAAACGAGGCTAGAGATGCTATGGCCCTACTTTCCACTTTCACATGTAGGGTGGGTGGGAGGCCAATTTAAGGCTGGTTATTGTCTCCTGGCTCCTCCGGTCGTAATGACCAAACCCCGTCGCTGCGCCTCCTTATATAGCAAAAGTCTGCCCGAAAAGGGATGCATCGGCAGTTTGAGTGTACTGTGTAATACGTCATCAAGTCCTGTTTACCTGATCGGTGACCAGGTTTATCAAATACCCGCTAGTCGGCGTTTGAGTTTGTTACATAGTTCTAAAGAATTCCGCTAGTCGGCGACACAATATACGTCCTTAGTACTGGCACGCCTTGGTCTGTATTCGTGATCCTGATTACCCGCACTGCCAAAGCATTACGCACAATGCATTACCTGATATGAAATTGATAAGGCTTTAACTGGAAAGCACATCAAATTCCATTTGGCAGAAAACAACTAAAATGCATTTTGTCTGGTTTTGCGCTTGGGCACTTCAATTGTTGTGGGAGTGAAAACAATGAGTAACGCTCACATAGGGCAAAATTCGAACCCATACTTCTTGGCATTCTGGGACTAATGCGCTAAAGCGGCTGTCACACCTCGCCGGATTGAGCAACGGACATAATTGTCTAGTCTGGTGGTGTTCGGGCATGATAAGCATCAAAATGTATTAAAATGTGTTCAAATTTTGCGATATCGTGTCAAAGGCTGCTGGACGAATGGACATGAAAAGGACATGAAACGGACATGAACGGATAGCCAACAGATGGTAAGCGGACTAAATGGACTCAAACCGGACAAGAAGCATAGACGTCAATCCGGTGGCTTCCATTCCAAGTTGTGTGCATGTTCAAAACTTGTATGGACACAAACCGGACTTTGCCAGATATCAATGGACTTTGTTCGGTTTCTTTCCATTTCCCCCAATCCGGTGATGTGTAACCTGGCCTTAACCATTTAAAAGACTTAGTAATCCCAAGTGACGAATAGAGTAGTCAGCACTGAACTGAGCCACGTAGATAGGCAGGCGTGGAGAGGGTGATTGCACACGGTAGCCTCGATAGTGTAATGGTTAGCACACTAGCCACGGAATGGCAACCGGTGTGGATTGGAACCCTGCTCTAGCTACAAATAGTTCCCCCATTTTATCACTGCTACAACATAGGTAACATGAAGGAAGTAGCATGCATCCCATTAAAGTGTCAGAAAAGATCCACAAGTCCTACAAAAAGGAACATAAGGCTTGTATTTTCATTCTAAATGCCAATAATTAATGCAATTTCTGTTTGTTTGTTGTTTCTAGATCGGCGCTCATTCCACAAGGCCCGATCTGCAAGCCAGTCGGTAAGTAAGTCGATTGACCTTTGACCTTGTATCATTGTGTACCACAAATGTACCTAACCTCCATGCAGTGTGAATTTGTATGAGTGTGGGTTGTGTGGGTTTTGTAAAGTTTTTGTTATAGTTATTTTGTGGGGTGTTTTTTTGGTGATGGTGTATTTATGCTGCCCATAACGGTTAATGATGTGTTTCAGCGGCTAGACAGTAAAAGTCTCATGGTTCCCCTTCTTTAGTTACTTTCAGTTGTGTGGATATCTACTGCATGCATTCTTTGCCTAATTGTAAACATTCTGTCACATTTTCCAACCAACTTGTCTCAAACGTCACTCACCATGGAACCAGTACTCGGCCCAGGTTGCCTCACCAAAAGAAATCTTCTTTGAGAGGTCTCCTCTCGTAAGAAAGTTATGGGATAGCAATGCCATACCTTTCAGTTTTCTAGGCCTGGTGTTGATTCTGCGAGTAAGTCGTGGTGTGGTGGGGGTATTCGGGTGGGACAGGGGGGGGGGCAGGGGTGGGGAGTGGGAGAGGTGGGGTGGGCAGGGCATGTGGCGAAGACACAGAATTGGTGATGATTGGTATGGAGCGGTGTGACTGGCGACAAGCAGGGCGGGGAGGGGGGCGGGAGCTGGCATTAGGGGTGTCAGACGGGTGAGAGAAAGGGGCGGGGCAGCGAAGAGGTCGAGCGGGACACTGCCAGTGTCACTGGCAAAGACTGGGGAGTCTTAGACTGGAGGGAAGTGTTGAGCCTCCTATTTTCATGTCTTACCCTCTTGATAATGTCAGTGTCTGATTCAGTATGGGACGAGGAAGACGGAGTTGGCATGGGCTGGACATTTCCTGGGAGGTAGAATCCTGCGAGTCATGGTGCAGGTTTGGGTTACGGTTGGTGGCGTTGAGCAATCAGAGGACGGCCTCTCCTTTTCCGTATTGGTGGCATACCCGGCGGCAGTAGACAGGAATCGATGTGTACAGTAGCAGCTGCGTGGGCAAAGTGAGGAAAGGAGGGTCTGAAAAAAAGCTAAAAATAGACCAACCTCATGAGCAAATTACCCATCATAGGATCGGGCCAACATGCACACTATTGCATGAGGGGATGGATGTTTATAAGCTCAAAATGCTTAATTATGAATAGTTGTGTATTAATGATATTCATTACAATATAATCTTGCATGAGAGGATGCATGTTTATGCCAAATTGTTCAGTTGCATTGTTTCAATTGTTTCATACTACAACTGCACATCTCTGACCACAACTCACTACCTCTGCTCCTCCGTACTCATAGCTTACTACAACTCACCACAACTGCTCATAGTTGCTCACCGATGTCACAACTAACCACACCAGTTTGTTGCTTCTCAGAGCTGAACACGCCTAGTCACAGCTGACCACATCTGCTCATAGCTGGTCAGAGCTGACCACAACTAATCACAGCTGACCACCGCTGCTCATAACTGCTCAGAGCCGACCACAACTAATCACAGCTGACCACTGCTGCTAATAACTGCTCAGAGCTAACCGCAACTAATCACAGCTGACCACAGCTGCTCATTGCTGCTCAGAGCTGACCACGACTAATCACAGCTGACCACAGCTGCTCATTGCTACTCAGAGCTGACCACAACTAATCACAGCTGACCACAGCTGCTCATTGCTGCTCAGAGCTGACCACGACTAATCACAGCTGACCACAGCTGCTCATTGCTGCTCAGAGCTGACCACGACTAATCACAGCTCACCACAGCTGCTCATTGCTGCTGAGAGCTGACCACAACTAGTCACCGCTCACCACATCTGCTCATTGCTGCTCAGAGCTGACCACGACTAATCACAACTGACCACAGCTGCTCACTGCTGCTCAGAGCTGAGCACAACTAGTCACAGCTGACCACAGCTGCTCATAGCTGCTCATAGCTGCTCAGAACTGACCTCAGTTAATACTAGCTGACTACAGCTGCTCACGACTGCCCCCCTCCCGCCACCTCTCCCTTCATGTGGCGATCTGCGGTTCCAGTAAATATGTGTATGTTTCAATGGACAAAACCCAACGGGTGAATATTACTAATATATAATTCAGAGCCAATATCGACTCGGCAGTCGTTAAGGCTGCGGCCCCATCCATCGCGGACTGCTTATTTATAGTACACCTCGTTGGCCCTCTAATGTCACCCATGGCACATAGTGGTGGCAAGGGGGGGGGCGTCATTGGGGTGGGGGTAGTGCTGGGGTGGGAGTAGTGGTGGCCACATCTCGCACACACATGTGAGACACATGCATACGCACGTGTAGATCGCCCACCATTCTGCACCCACCTACATCCATCACAAGAATCCATCAGCAGAGAATACAAGCACCAGTGGAAGCACCTATACCTTTATATATCACACCCACATATTTACTGGTCACACCCAACAGCTTTACCTACCAAACCAAACATGCGCCAACCACCAGACACAACTATGTCATACCAACCGACGTCATACCATACACGCCACCATGCACTAACACACACCCACAACACCCACCCCACGCCACACCGTACCCACCAACATGCACCAACCAATCCGTCAACAATCACACCCACATGCACAACAAATCACCCACAACACCAACACAAACTCCACACCACACCATACACACCAGCCCAGACCAGCATGCACCAAAGACCACCCACACCATGCCTTACACATCCCCTGCCTGATATGACCTTAGATGTTGTGAGGGTGTAAAACCCCACCAACCAACCTTTCACATCAACATACACACAACACCCATCCATACACCAACACCCATCCCACGACACCCACCAACACTCACCACACCCACACCCACACACCCATCACACTCTCACCTCCCCCTCCCCCTTCGCTCCCCCGTCCCCAACCACCCCTCCTTCAGTCTGCTTACCAAGGTCTGGGCTGCCCTTTCATACTTCCCGGCCTGCCCCAGGTGACCTTCCCCTTTGTCACCGCCCATCTCTCGGATGCAGCGTCCCTCACACCAACTCCACCCCCACCCCGACCGAACCCTTCCCACAGCCTTCTCACCCCCACCCCCATCACCCATCCTGCACCTTACCTCACAATCCCCACCCCTATCCTGTCCCACCCACCACTGCCCACTCTGCTCCCACCTTGCCCTCTCCCCCCCCCCACCCTCTCCCCACCACATCACCATTAACACAACATATTGGTACATTAATTGATGGTATGCAGGTATTGCAGGTATAGCAATACCTCAGGTATAGCAATACCTCAGGGAGTTTGACGCCCCTGCCTTGCAGAGTTGTAAACCACTGCCTTGTGGTACAGGTTCTTGACAGAACCGAAGGCTAAGGGAGCAAACCATAAACAGAAAACCATGTCACTGTGGCAGCATTAAGGGCGGTTGATGTATGGAACTCCCAACATCTCCCGACCAGCCACTGCAGGGACACATAATTTTGCACCTGTCTTGACATGTTCTTGCTGGTGTGAAACCTCTATTTGCTCCCCGAGAGAGTGCCGCTGGTAACTTGCAAAAGGCAGCACTTCAACACTTTTGCAGGCAGCTTTCATGAAATGTTGGAGAGCGACATTCAAGTAATGAAAGCAGTCTTTGTCGCATCGCGACTGACAGCATGATGATGATGATGATGCATTCATTAAGCATGGTGAATTTCAATCACAACCAATTTCACCATTCCTTGCAACAATCTGTGTAATGCCGAGCAGCAATCTAGAAAGCGACAAGTATACATTCTTACGTCATTGACTTGACTCGACCAGGGTTTCAGCCTACGATTCAAATAGGACCAAAATTGAAGACGGACACTCAGCACATTTGGCAATCCTCTCTAGTCATCCCTTAATACAGCATAACCCCGTTGAAGCAAACTTGAAGGGAACCTAGAAATCTGTTTGGATTAACTGATCATTGGTTTAACCGAGCTTTGGCATTGACTTTGACTTTGAGTAAGAGTGTATTGCACATGTAATATACAATGATTGTGGACACTTTGATTATTGTTTTTTAGGTACATACAGTATAACCTCATTACAGCAAGCTCGGTTAAACCAAACAATCAGTTAATCCAAACAAATTTCTAGGGTCCCTTCAAAAACTACCATTTTTCATATAAAAGCCTTGGAGGGGTCTCAGATGACATTATAACCACATGAAAGTTTGGTTTAACCATACCGGAAGTGGCTTGAGGTCCAACAATTTTGTTTGGATTAACCGATAACTTCGATTAACTAACTTTGGTTTAGCCAACTTTTTTGTTGAATGGTAGTATTTTGCTGGGCCGCCGAAAGAAGTTTGGATTAACCAATCGTTTGGATTAACCTAGCTTGGTTTAACGGGGTTATACTGTAGCTGGACATTTTACACTGCATCTCATCTCACACTCCCCTTTATCCCAATCCTACCCTGCCCTTTTAAGGCTACTGTGACCCAGGTATCAGGTTTGTTTATTTTGTTTGTTTGTTGTTGTTTTACGTCCTAGAAACATCTAAGGGCATATCAGGACGGGTACCGGCTTGTGACAGTGTGCACTCATGGTGACTTTATAGTGCTGCCACCAGCACCATGACCTGATATCCCACTCAGTTACATTATCCTGACACTGAGTGAACCAGTCCTTGCCCTATCCTAGTAATGCCAAGTGCCAGGCTAGGATGCATCAAGTACCTGTTTTGAAGTCATTGGTTTGACTCGACCAGGGTTCGAACCCACGATATCATGGGTTCGGATCCCCCGATCTCCCAAAACAGGGGACAACACTCAACTCATTTGGCCACCTCGTCTGGTCAGGTGTTAGAAATTCTGCAAAAGCTCCTTCTCGCCACCCACCTCACCCTCCACTATCGCCAGCCTCTTCTCAGGGACTACACCCTTTCTCTGGTCTCCTATGCATTTTCCTCGAACATACTCCTTAAATTCCCTTCCCAACACCGTGCCGTCCATCACTACTCTCTGATTCTTTCTCCTCTCTTCCATGCCTTTTCTACAACCCTTCCTCTCCTACAACACTCGCTATCCTACAACCGTTCCTCTCATACAACCTTCCCCTCCCTACACCCCTCCCTTTCATACAACAATTCCTCTCCTATAACACTCCCTATCCTACAACAGTTCCTCTCATACAACCTTCCACTCCGTATATCCCTCCCTTTCATACAACCCTGCTTCTCCTACAACACTCCCTATTCTACAACGGTTCCTCTCATACAACCTTCCCCTCCCTACACCCCTCGCTTTCATACAACCTTGCCTCTCATACAACCCTCCCTATCCTACAACAGTTCCTCTCATACAACCTTCCACTCCCTATGTCCCTCCCTTTCATACAACCCTGCTTCTCCTACAACACTCCCTATCCTACAGCCGTTCCTCTCATACAACCTTCCCCTCCCTACATCCCTCAATTCATACAACAATTCCTCTCCTACAACGCTACGTCTCCTCCAACACCTCCTCTCGACAACCCTCCCTCTCGTCCAATCCCCCCCCTCGTCCAACCCTCCCTCTCCTACAAACCTTCCTCTCATGCAAACCTCCTTTCCTATAAATCTCACACTTTTACACACCTCCCACTGCTACATACCTCCCTCTCCTCCTACACACTCTCCTTCAATCCCCCATCCTCTACACCCATCCCTCTCATACAACCTTCCCTCTCCGACACCCCTCCTTCTCCTTAAACCCTCCCTCTGCAACAACCCTCCCTCTCCTACAACCCTCCCTCCACTACAAGTCTTCCTCTACTACAACCATCCCTATGCTACACTGGTCCCTCTGCTAAACCATCTCTATCCTACAACCCTCCCTCCGACAACCCTCCATCTCATAAAACCCTCCCTCTCTGACAACCCTCCCTCTCATAAAACCATCCTACAAACCTCTCCTACAATCCTATATCTTCCAAACAATCCCTCTCCTACAACCCTCCCTCCGCTACCAAACCTCCCTCTCTTTTAACCCTCCCTCCACGACAATACCCCCTCTACTACAACCATCCCTCTGCTACACCCCTCCCTCTTCCAAACCATCTCTCTCCTACAAACCTCTCTCTCCTACAACCCCCCTTTTCTACTCACCTCTCTCTCCTAGACCTCTCCCTGCCCTACAACACTCCCACTCCTACACACACTCATTCGCCTTCCACCACTTCACAAACCCCCAGACACCAACACAATCCTTCCCACCTCCTCACCCCCTGATCCCACCCCCTCCCCACCCCTACCTTGCTACACACACCCCCCTCCCCCACATCCCCACTACATCACCTCCCCACTTCCACACCTCCCAACCTCCCCACCCCTAACCTGTACACCCACTCCTCTCCCCTACCTCCTCATCTCCTCACATCCCCACCCCTACCCCTCTACACACACTCCCCTCCTCCACCTCCCCAACCTCACACCTCCCCACTTCCACACCTTCAAACATCTCCACCCCTAACCCTTAAGGCCCTGTCACACTACACCGTTTCCCACCAACGCGTGTCAACGTGTTGCCTTTTTGGTCGAAACGTCGGTACACATCCGGTACGTTACCGGCGCATTACCGGTGCGTTATCGGCACGTTACCGGCGCATTGGTACACGTTGAGGGATAGCAATGTGTGAATGGACACGTCGGCGCGCGTCGGCGTGGGTTGGGTCGTGCCGATCGTTTTGTGCTTCCACAAAACTTTCGGCACACCCCGACGCGCGCCGACGGGTTGGAGGGGCCGTTACGGACGCGTTATCAACATGTCGATACCCGTTGGCGGTGCGCCGGGGGAACGCTGCCAGGACGTTGATCGACGTCGGTTACCATTGGTTTTTTTTCCCCCAAAATGCGACCGTTCCATCGGCGCATCCGTAACATCCGATCGACGGGTAGGGGCGCGATATTGGCGTTGCTCCAGCGTTTTTCGATGCATTGGACGTGTTGCCGTCGCGCCTGGACGTGTTGGCCGTGCGGTGTGGACGCGCTGCGGGCGCATCCTAACATGTTGCTGGCGGGTATGTACGCATTGACACGGTACTAACACAACACCAACACACCGGCAACGCGCCGACAGCGCGCTGACAGCGCGCCGACAACACGCCGATGGCACGCTGGGAACCCGCTGGCGGGACATTGACATGTTGTTCCACCACGCATCGAAACGCGTTGGCCACACGCCAAAAACACGCAACTAACACGCTACAACCTGTCAAACTTTCTCCCAAAACACCGTAGAGTTGGACGTGAGTCGACGGGTTGCAAATATTGTGCGCGCTGCCGGCACGCCGGTGAGAAATGTCGTGGTGTGACAGGACCTTAACACACATACCTCCCCGACCTCCCCACACTCACACCTCCCCACCGCCCACCCTCCCCACTGCTACCCCCTAATCATGCTCCCTCCCCAACCTCCGCAACCTCCCACCTCCCCATCGCCCCACCGCCCCACCTCCCCACACCTACCCCCTAATGACACCCCCTCCCCAACCTCCCGACCCTCCCACTTCCATACCCCCTATATCCACACCGCCTCCCCTACCCCTCCCCCTCCCCCACCACCCATTCCACATCGGGATGGTGGCGCCCCGTGTCGTCTCCCTTGACCACGAAATGCCGGCACGTCTCGTCGGTAATGAAGCACATGCAGGAAGATGTGAGGCGCCCCCTGGCGAGTAAAGAGGGATGGCGTGGTGGTGGGGGGGGGCGGGAGGCGGGGGGGGCGCCGGAAAGAAGAGGGACTTCGGATTAACGTGGAGAGGAAGAGGGTTGGGAGGGGGGGGGGCGAAAGGAGTGGGTGGTGGGTGGGATGTATCAGGTCACAGTCACGTGACGCCGTCCCTTCTGTCTCGAAGCGACACCTGGCGATAGGCAGTGGAACCCTTCATGACTCTGTCCAAGATGGTGGCTAATTTCGCCCCTAAAAAATCATCTGATCGACATCTCTAAGTAAGTCATTGAGACGCTGGGGCAGAAATGCTTATGATCTCAATGTCATGTCCAGAAACTGGGTCAGTGCCACTGCTGGTAATCCCAGCATTCTTCAGGAACATACACAGAGACTGCCACTTAACCTCCCTCCTCTCCTTTGCCGTGAATATGGCCTTAGCTGCCGACACGGCGTGAAGCAACCACCAATCAATCAATCAATCCCTCCTCTCCTCGCTTCTACGATTAGTCAGTCGTGGAGTTGTTAACGTCGCCTCCCCATGGCTCAATCAGATGTGTGTTTGTTTGTTGTTGTTTTACCTCGAGCAACATCGAAGATCATATCAGGACGGGTACCGACTTGTGACAGTGCACACTCAAGGCAACTTTATAGCGTTCTCTCACTAGGAGTCCGGGGCACTGTCACCATGACCCGATATCCCACATAGTCACATCATCCTGATATTGAGTTAATATAACCAGTGCTTGCCCTATCCTATTCATGCCGAGCGCCAGGCTAGGTAGCGCCAAGTATTAATTTGATAAGTCATTCATTTGACTCAGCTGGGATTCAAACTACCGACCTTCCGCAATGGAAGCCTGCGCTTTACCGATTCGACAACCGCGTCAGGTCATCATCAGATGGGAAAGGCAACATATGTCAGCGCGTAGGTATTGCATATTTCTGTTGCTTTTATTGCAGGCAGGTCTTTTTTGTCCTCTTGTTTTTGTATGTTTTTATTTTGTATATGTGGTTCTTTTTATGCACTGCGTATATAGGGAGAGGTACATAATCAGACATTGACCTCTGCCGTTGACAAGTTACTCATATCTGTTTCAAGCTCATGTCTTATGGAGTAATGACCTCTGTCTGTGTGTGTGGGTACCTGGCAATTTGCTGACAAGTTCTCAGTATTTTACTTGCTGTTTATGCCTAAAGGCCCTGTTACACCTCACCGGATTGGGGGAAACAGTCAGAAACCGAAGAAAGTCCGTTTTGTGTCCGTACAAGTTTTGAACATGCCCAAAACTAGGAACGGATGCTGCCGGACTGACATCTATGGTTCTTGTCCGGTTTGAGTTTGTTTCGTCCAATGGCTATCCTTTCATGTGCGTTTAATGTGCGTTTCATGTGGGTTTCATATGGGTTTCATGTGCATTCGTCCAGTGGCCATTGACTCGATAGCGCAACATTTTGACACATTTTAATACATTTTGATACTTATCGCCACCGGACTAGACAATTCTGTCCCTTGCTCAATCCGGCGAGGTGTGACAGCCGCTTGTGTCACAAATCCCTTGCGGCATGCTTGCAGCAGTTGTACGTCGCCGCATCGGCAAAACCATGTGGCGACCATACACTTGGATATGGTGGCTGAATGGCGACTGCATGGTTTTTTGCTCGGCGCAAGGAGTTGCATTTTTTCTAAGTTGAAGTTATCTTAACTTGGGAAAATCGCAACACCGCAGGCCGCACTAGCAATCAGAACTGTGTAGTGTGATTGACTATTGTTATTTATTGTACTAAGGCTCGGGGGACCAGGAACTGGGTGGCCGGGACCAGCGACATGAGGGACCAGTGTAGACTAACCCTGGTGGTAATAAAGCATTGAGTAACTAGACGTCAAAGTGTGCGGTCGTTCCTCACTCAATCACATTACATGGCATCAGAGTGGGAACCTTAGATGGGCATGTCTCTCCCAGGGTTGAAACCACCCAGGCCATTGAATGTAGAGGAAAACCTTTCTGCCAACTGGAAGACATGGATTCATTCCTTCAACATCTATGCTACTACAACAGGAGTGCAGAGCAAGAGCGAGAAAGTGCAGTGCTGCTTATTCCTTCATGTAGCCGGTGCGGAGGTGCAGAAAGTGCATCAAGCAATGAGATTCACCGCGGTGGACGTGGACAAGCTAAGGCCATTAAAGAAAGCATTCCGCATGTATCACATTACAACTATTGGTATGCTTTGTTTAGATAGGCAATAACAAAAATGATTGGTGATAATGTCTATAAGTCAGATGATTAGAGAATTTTCACTAACTTTTTGCGCGATTTTCCAAATTTGTTTTATGCAATTTTTTTGTTATAATGGTAAATTATTGAATTTGAAAAGGTGTAGTATCTAAAATGCATTATGTATTTCATTTGAACCCATGACCATGTAACAAATCACTTAAGTTTGAACAGGTTTTATCTACAAAGTGTCTTACCACCATAAACGTTGCGGTGACAACAAACACAAGGCGCCTTGTTTTGACCGTACGATTTATGAAAAGTAAAACCACAGACCGCAACAACGTAACATTTGCATAAACCGCAAGACACACCGCATACCGCAGCACCGGACGGCGACAGCAGCACTAGTGACCTATGCATTACGAGGGGAATATTCCTCCAGAAAATAAGTGTTCAGCACTAGCGGTTTTCTATGAAACAATCTGCTCTCTGATAATAGGGAAAAGAACATATTGTCGATATTAGCTCATCCTGCAACGTGGTCTGTGGAATACCATATATGGGTCATTCTTTAAAACTGGGCACCACATATTTGGTTTCCACATTACAATGCTGATAATTTGTTCTTTCAGTATATCCATTTCCTTGTTTATCGCTTTGGCGAGTAATCACATATGTCCTTTTCCCACAACTGTTAAACTATATATCCTTGTATCTTCAACTCGGTCTTGCATGTGTTAGATTTCTTGCCAGATGACTTTTTAAAATTATATTTTATTGATACGGATGACAGTACGATTTTTTATTTTATTGATACGGTATTTGTTTTGCACATCGCGACTAAGCTCCTTTGAGGGTGGTATTCATATAGAACACTAAGCATGTTAATTTGAAGAGTTTTTTTCCTAAATGCAATAAAGGCCAATCCCGAAACAAAATTAGTTTTTAATGCCAATGCCAAGGTTGTAGATCGTGTTTTTTGGGGGAAAAAAGCTCTTCATATATATAAAGAGCTCTTCATATATATGTGTGATGTATAATTAATTATGCGAATATAAATAAGCCGAGTGTAGCTCGATTATTATTATTATTATGTATTATTCGCTCGCCGGCCAATCGTTGACTTGCCTGCATTTGCCCCGGGTTGCCTCCGTTAGCGCCACCACCAGCCCAACCTTATATATATATATATATATATATATATATATATATATATATATGAAAAGCTGAAATCCAAAACACCATCTACAAAACTTGGCATTGGCATTGAAAACTCATTTCTTATTTTTTAGTTTGGCGCTAATTGCATTTTGGAAAAGAGTTAATTCAATTTTGTATTATTGAAATCGATTGATTAGAGCAATATAGCAGAGGCATAGTAGATTATGGTGATTTCAAATCAGTTTAGATCGAACCGATCGACAACCAGGTTGACTGGGTAGGTGGGTGGGTGGATTGGTAGGTGGGGGTGTAGACAGCCAATTAAGTTAATCTACTGATCTTAGAGCACTCGATCATATCACCACAACCACACATGCTCTCCCTAACAACAACAACAACCCCCCACCTGCTCCGGCCTCAAGGCCCTTATCGGTTGGTTTTTGGAGTTCTACATCCTGGCAACATCTAAGGTCATATCAGGACAGGTAACGACTGGTGACAGTGCACACTCATGGGGACTTTATAGTGCTGCCCCTCTGGGAAATAAGGCCATCAGCAGCATCTCCCAATATTCCACTAAGTCACATTATCCTGATACTGTACTAACCAGTCATTGCCCTATCCTAATACTGCCGAGCACCAAACTAGGAAGCGACAAGTATCAATTTAGTAAGTCATTGGCTTGACTCGACAGGGAATGGATCTTACGATCTCCCGCACGGGAGGCTTGCACTCTAGCGATTCGGCCAGTGCGCCCGGTCGGGAGCATCCGATCATATCACCATTATCCTAGAAACTCTCCCTAACAACTCCTCTTTCCTTCCCCCCCCCGCCTCCACGTCCGGGCCTCCAGAGCCATATCGAGAAAAGAACTGCTTCTGATAAAGGGTACCACACAATGCTGCGACTGAAGCCTTGATACTGATAGAGGATGTTAGGAGATGACAGTGTGATTATCGACGAGTAATGAGGGATAATCAAGGACTTTTGCTGGGATATCTTTACTCGCGGAGGTTAATCAAAAGGGACGGTATCAGAGAGAGAGATGTTGGTGTGGGCGGGGTGGTTAGTGGATGGGTATGTTTGTACACCTCATATCTACATGAGTAGGAGGAACTGATGGGAGGAGATGATAGAGGGGTGTAAGGGATGATGATAGAGGGGTGTAAGGGATGATGATAGCGTGTGCCGGTCTGGGGGAGGGTAGGGGGAAGTGAGCAGATGGAGTTAGGATGGGTGTGTAGGAGGGATTGGGTTAGGGAGGGAGGGGAATAGGATGGGTGGCACAGGTTGGTGGTCCGGGGGAGGGTGGGGGAAGAGACGGTTAGGGAGGGACAGAGTGGAGGGACATGTTGGTGGGCGGGGGGAGGTTAAGGGAAGTGGACAGATGGAGTTGGGTTGGGGTTAAGGGGGGGGGGTTGATGGGAGGAATTGGGGTTAGGGAGGGATAGGAGGGGCAGGGACAGGTTGGTGGTCGGAGGGAGGGTAAGGGGAAGTGGACAGATGGAGTTGAGATGGGTGTGTGGAGGGATTGGGGTTAGGGAGGGGAGGAGTGGAGGGACAGTTGGTGGCGGGGGGAGGGTAAGGGGAAGTGGACATATGGAGTTGGGTTGGGGGGGGGTGGGGTTTGATGGGAGGAATAGGGGTTAGGGAGGGATAGGAGGGGCAGGGACAGGTTGTGGTGGGGGGGGGAGGGTAAGGGGAAGTGGGCAGATGGAGTTGGGATGGGTGTGTGGGAGGGATTGTGGTTAGGGAAGGATAGGAGTGGGAGCTACAGGTTGGTGGTCTGGGGGAGGGTAAGGGGAAGTAGGCAGATCGAGTTGGGATTGGGTGTGTGGGAGGGATTGGGGTTAGGGAAGGATAATTGGGATGGCTGGGTAGATGAGGGGAGGGATTGGGGTTAGGGAGGGACCGGAGTGGGAGGACAGGTTGGTGGTCTGAGGGAGGGTAAGGGAAGAGGACAGATGGAGTTGGGATGGGTGTGTGGGAGGGATTTGGGTTAAGGAGGGACAAGAGTGGGAGCTACAGGTTGGTGGTCTGGGGGAGGGTAAGGGAAAATAGGCAGATCGAGTTGGGATGGGTGTGTGGGAGGGATTGGGGTTAGGGAAGGATAGTTGAGATGGGTAGGTAGATGACGGGACGGGTTAGGGAGGGACAGGAGTGGGAGGACAAGTTGGTGGTCTGGAGGAGGGTAAGGGGAAGTGGACACATGGAGTTGGGATGGGTGGGTGGGAGTTATTGGGCTAAGGAGGGAGGGATAGAATTGAGAGGGACAGGTTGATAGTCCGGGGGAGGGATTGGAGAAGTGGGTAGATGGAGTTTGGATGGGTGGATGGGAGGGAGTGGGATTAGGGAGGGAGTGATAACAGTGGGAGTTGTGGGGGGGGGGGAGTTAGGAGGGTAGCGAGAGGGAGTTCAGGTGGGGGGGGGGGGGGGGCTGAAGCAACACGGGGAGGGGTGGGGCAGGAATTAATGGAGGGTGTAAGTAGAGTGGTGGGTGGAGATTGGGGTGTGGGCGTGATAGGGGTGAGGGACGGGATAGTGATTGGCAAAGGTAGGGTGCCATGAATGAAGGGAGTAAGGTAGAGTGGTTGAAGGTGAACAGGTGTCAGTGGAGGGAGTAAGGGGAGGTCTGTTGGGATTGGGGTAAGGGGGTGATAGGGGGGGGGGGGTGAGAGACAAGTTGGTCGTAGAGATGATAGGGGCAGTGGTTGGCTGTTTGTTTGTTCGAGTTTGATGACAAGGCAACATCTAAGGTCATATTAGGTACATGGGTACCAACTTGTGACAGTGCACATTCATGGCGAGTTTTATAGGGCTGCCCCACTGGGAAATCAGACCACTAGCACCATGACCCGAAATCCTGACACTGAGCTAACCAGTCCTTGACCTATCCTAATAATGCTGAGCACCAAGCTAGGTATCGAAAAGTATTAATTTTTTTAATCACTGGTTTGACTCGACTGGGAATTGAACACCCGATCTCCCGCAAAAGATGGCCTGTGCTCTACCAATTCGACTACCTACAGATAGAAACGATACCGATAACATATAACATGTCAAACACCAATAAATGTTGAATAAATAACTGGATCCTCCATGGGCCCCATTATTAGCCCCAATCTCTGTTTACCTGATTACGTCATTGCCTGATACATGGCTTCCATTGCCATGACACCACTGGGAATGTGACAGCGCTCCTCTATTTTTCCTTGACGATTTATACTGCCTATTATGGATAAGTCGGAATAGTCTTGTTTTCACTGTTAGACAGTTGGTCGATAGAAAGCCCAGGCCTACACTCTTATCGAAGCAAGGGATTTTGAACCTCCCATATCACATAGACATGGTACAAGAGCAATTGACCTTTGATGACACTGTACATTATACCCAGTGGTGGAAATCCAAATTTGCAGAGGCGATGGCATAGGAAATCGAACCGCCAACCTTCAGATTAGGAGTCTGACCAAAATTTAGTCAGAGACTCTAACCACTCCGCTACAGGAGACACCATTTTTCAGTTGGTCTTGGCAGCAGTCCACCCACCCACTCATCCACCAACGCTTCCCCCCTCCACACCTCCATGTATGCTCTTCCACTGACACGGTCGTCACCGCCATTAATTAACCCCCACTTCCTGTTTGCAAATCTGCCTGCTCAGCTGTTTTGTATTGATGGTGCATATTATATGGCCAGCGAAACTTGGTTTAATTATTAGCCATTCTTCATTAGATTCCGCAGCTATAAGGAATGCAATGATTGTCACACATATATCTTGGTCTAGGTATGATATATTTGATGTTCATGATCATGATCATCGTCATCATGGTGTCGGTCGCGATGCGACACAGACTGCTTTCATTACTTGACTGCCGCTCTCCATTTAGCTCTCTGCTGTGAGAGTGATGTACATTTCATGAAAGCTGCCTGCAAAAGTGTTGAAGTGCTGCTGGCTTTTGCAAGTTACCAGCAGCACTCTCTTGGGGTGCAAATAGAGGTTTCACACCGGCAATAACATGTCCAGACGCACAAAACTATTTGTCCCTGCAGTGGCTGGTCGGGAGATGTTGGGAGTTCCATACATCAATGCCATTAATGCTGCCACAGTGACATGGTTTTCTGTTCAGGGTTTGCTCCCTTAGCCTTCGTTTCTGTCAAGAACCTGTACCATAAGGCAGTGGTTCATGATACGATGGCTATAATTCATTATTTCCTTTTTAATAGCAAGTCAGATAATTATTGTTGTTTAAGTGTATTAAGAATGTTAGCAATGCTGTATGTATTTAAGCTATCCACCAAAATACATCAAAGGTATGTTTATATCATTGTGTGCTAACATGGAAATATCAAAATGTGGACATTTACATATTCAAAATACAATTTACACACATTTTGTGTTCAATTTTGTTTCAACTTTTTTCTTATAAGACATCATTTTGTTTGCTTAACTGTCATAAATCAAATCTTGTTTTAATGTGTTGTCTATATGTTAACATGATCTTCTGGACGTGTGTATAATATCCATGTTATACGGGTCTTTTTAATGTATTGCTTAATTTGTATCAGATCAAAATCAATGACATGTATAAGATATGTATACCTTCAAATGAATATGAATTCTCCTATTATTTGAATGTTTTCTCATATTATGTGGAATGCAGCCTGGTATATATATACTACAACTAAATTCCAAAGATTTGAATCAAAATATATTATGTGCTCTATAATATATTGTGGGAGTATAAACAAGGACACTATCACTTATCAGTTCTCCCTATGTTATGTTTATATATATTATATATATATATGTATTTAACCGTTTGTACGGTGTACAAATTATCTGATTGGAAAGGAGATGGTTCTGGTGGCAAAGGCAAACAAGTGACCAGTAGATTATGATGATTGCACCTTTTATTGATGATTAGAAATAAGGAACAACTGTATATAAATGTATATTGAGTATAAACTGAATAATTCGAAATACAGCAATAAATGAATAAATAAATATAGTTTAACGTCAACATGCCAAAGGCACATCCAGCATGCTAGAGTGCAGTGCTCGAACGTCGTTCCCTCACAGGTTAGGCAAGAGACGTGCCAGAAGGCACCACCTAGTGAGTGAAGGAAGAACTAGTCCTTTCTCAACGCCTATGGCAGTTGCAGGACCAAGGAGTGACCCGCAAAGAAGTGCATGTCACTCATTCTACGCCTGCACATGCCTAAGCTCGCCCGCAGTCTCTCCCATACATATATATGGAGCAGATGTCAGGAATGTTACAAAGGGAGTAGGTGTTTGATTGGTTCAATTGGGTCTGGTGCAAATACAGAATCCTGTGGAATAGATTCTAAGAGAATCCAATGCGCGGTTGTGCAGCATGATATACTATCATATAGGAATCTCATATATGGGATTTGAATACTGTGAATGCATAGTGGACTACTATCACATTGTAAAATATTCCAATTTACGGCATTGCGGGGAATGCAAATGTTCGATTGCTGATCAGGTGTATGTGACCAGGCGTAGTCAGCCTCACAAAAATGGGCCAATTGGTGGTTTATTTAAGATGTTGGTGTCACAATTCTTAAAGTGTAGTGCATTTCTTTGTTTTATATTAAATTATCCTAGAAACAAATAAGGGTGTTGTATTTTCTCTACCTTTACATTCAGGATAAATTTAAGGACTTTGCAACACCTCTGTCAATGCTAAACTATAAGTATGCCGATCGACGCCGACATCCAATGCTCGATGCCGACAACTTTAACAGATGTCGGCGTCACAATTCTTAAAGTGTAGTGCATTTCTTTGTTTTATATTAAATTATTCTAGAAACATATAAGGTTGTTGTGTTTTCTGTACCTTTACATTCAGGATAAATTTAAGGACTTTCCAATACCTCTATCAATGCTAACCTATAATTATACTGTTTGACGCCGACATCCAATGATCAATGCTGAAAACTTCCCCCAATTGGCCTCTTTCTGTGATCCTGACTCATATATATGTAAGGGCTGGTGGTGTCTGAGTGGGATGTAAATAGACATAGTGGTGCTGGCAGGGCTGGGTTTGAGGGCACTCAGGGCCTACCCACTCCCCCTCTGTTGGGTAGGATCACCACACTCAGGGTCACGGTTGGTGCTGGCCATGGGGCTTGGTGGTGGTAGGCAGACCACTGATAGCCATGGGGACCAGGAATGCTGGAACCCTCTTGGTAGGGCCAATAATGCTTGTTTCCCATTGGGGGAAAGGGGTGGGGTGATACTCTACAATAAACCCATGTAACCATATAAATAATAAACCAGAGTGCTTGACTCTCTCTCCTTCTTTACACTTTATACTCTTCCTTTCTCTTAGTTTGTTAATTTCAGTATAGCCTGCCTACACAGCCACATATTCAAGCTTTAGCCATTTTACAACATGTTACTACTAGTAACTCAAATTGATGAATGCGACCGATACCGATATCGACACGCACCGGAATGGGTGGACCAATTGGTTAAAGTGCAGGTTTCTCTTGTGGAAGATCAGGAGGTATAATTGCAGCTGAGTTAAACCAAAGACTTACTAAATTGATATGTGTCGCTACCCATTGGTACTTCTCGCTACCTAGCCTGCTGCTAAGCATTACCAGGATTTGGCAAGGACTGATTTGCTCAGCATCAGGATTCTGTGACTGAGTGGAAAATTGGGTCATGTTGTTCGCTGTCTGGTCTCCCAGTTGGGCAGCACTATAAAATCACGATGAGTGCACACTGTCACAAGATTACACCAATGCAGATATGAAATTAAATGTTGCCAGAAGATGAACCCCCACAAATATCCTGATATTATATTAGATGTTGCCAGGAGAGAAAACAGCAACAAACAACAAAGATACCGACGCAGAAAGTCACCGAATGATCACTCCTGATTTGAGATAATACAGTCTAGTTTCAGACAGCCAGAGGGAGGAGGCAGGATTCCCCAACACCAAAGGCCGGCTAAGATGATTAATGACCATTAAGTGTTCCCCGCTACTGGTCTAATCCCAGTGGGGCCCTATGCTGGTCATGGGCGGTTGGGCGGGTGGCTGAAGCAGCTGGAATATGGCAGCGTAAGGAGCCGCTCACCAGCTGTCAGTGAAAACTAAATTAATGTCACGCCCCAACTCACACTGAACCAAAAATGTAGACATTTGTGAGATTACACCACAAAGAATCCATAGCGGTGTTATCCCATATTGAGTCAGCGGCTTAAAAACACAGTGAAAAGCTTTCTTGGCTGTTTCTGATGGGAATCGGTGAATGCTTGGTGATGCGTGACTGGAGACATGATTATCTACAAGCGAATGGCGGCAGGCGTTGGCACCCAGATCTATGTCGCTAGCTCATTGGTCACTGAGGGCGATTGCCTGGTGTGGGTGGAGAGCGGTGATTGCAGTACGAAGGGTGTGCATGGGTGTATAGTGTACAGTCTGTTTGTTGGGGTTTTAGATCCTGGCAGCCTGGTGTGGGGGTGATTGCAGTAAGAATGGTGCGCATGTGTGTATAGTGTATAGTCTGTTTGTTGGGGTTTTATGTCCTGGCAGCCTGGTGTGTGGGTGATTGCAATATGAAGGATGCATGTGGGTGTATATTGTATAGTCTTGTAAAGACGAGGACTCAAATATGAGGTTGTGTAGGCAGTCTAGAGTGAAATCAATACAGACAAAGAGAAAGGAAGAGTATACAGTGTAAAGGAAGAGAGAGAGTCAAACCCTCTGGTTTATTATTTATATGGTTACATGGGTTCATTGTAGAGTATCACCCGACCCCTTTCCCCCAATGGACAACAAGCATTCTTGGCCCTATTAATAGGGATCCAGCATTCCTGGTCCCCATGGCTACCAGTGGTCTGCCTGCCATCACCAAGCTGTGTGGCCCCCCTCGGCCACCACCAACCTTGACCCTGAGGGTGGTGATCCTACCCAGCATAGGGGGACGGGTAGGCCCTGAGTGCTCTTACACCCAACCCTGCCAGCACCACTATGTCTATTGACATCCCACTCAGGCAACACCAGCACTTACATATATCTACACTCATGCGCTTGGTCACATACAAGTGTTTAGTAATAGAACATTTGCATTCCCATTGTAGTATGAAGGGTGCATGTGGATGTATAGTGTATAGTCTGTTTCTTGGGGTTTTACATCCTGGGAGCCTGGTATGTGGGTGATTGCAGTATAGAGGGAGAATGTGGGTGTATATTGCATAGTCTGTTTGTTGGGGTTTTCCGTCCTGGCAGCCTGGTGTGTGGGTGATTGCAGTATAAAGGGATAATGTGGGTGTATATTGCATAGTGTGTTTGTTGGGGTTTTCCATCCTGGCAGCCTGGTGTGTGGGTGATTGCAGTATAAAGGGATAATGTGGGTGTATATTGCATAGTCTGTTTGTTGGGGTTTTCCGTCCTGGCAGCCTGGGGTGTGGGTGATTGCAGTATGAAGGGTGCATGTGGGTGCATAATGCATAGGCTGTTTGTTGGGGTTTTACGTCCTAGCAACATTTATGGTGACTTGTTTTACCTCACATCATTCGAACACAAACAACAAATTAAAAATAAATTGTTATTACAGTTAAGTGAAAAAGATGATGCCTTACAAGAACAAAAGTTGTAGAAAAACGTTTATGGTGCAGTCACACTACGACGCTTCTCTCGGCCACCACTCAGCATTGAAAATATAATATTGCGCGTCGAGAAACGTTAAAGATATCGGGGAAATATGTGGAAATTTGACGTTAGCGCAGCCTGTGGGTAGCATGTGAGTAGCGCGTTGTCAACACGCGGACAATCAGCGTCGACCCGCGGGAAAAACAAATACAAACTTTGTTTATGATTTACCCGCCGCGACTGGATGGCGCGCGCGGCGTGTCGACAGCGTTCCGCTAACGCGCTGTGGGCGCGTTTTGACCACCGCCTAACGTCCTCCTAACGTCCTTACCCATATATTTGCGCACGCTGCTGGTCGTTTTTTTTTTTTTACATGCTTAAAACCTTGGGTGACCGGCAACGCGCGCCGGCGTTCTGCGCCGACCATCAACGTCAAAGATAGTGTACCGATGTGTACCGACGCGCTCATAACGTGCCACCAGCGCGTCCAGCCGATTCACTTATTATCACCCAAAATCACTACACGTTGCCCTGTCGCCGGCGAGAAGCGTCGTAGTGTGACTGCACCATTAGGTAGATGCTTGGTGTCAACATGCAATTTTATACATTTTCACATACTTGATACACATAGGACAAAATAACTATCTCACTTGCTAACCTCATGAATCTGATTCGATATGGACCTAATTGCAACTGAGAATCAACGGTATAGCTGAAACTTGCTGACCAGGCAATAATCATATCGTCTAGTTTCTGCATAACGGGGTGTCTATCCTTGAAGATGCTAGATTTATTTATGTTACAATTGTATTTCTGCGAAAGCGAAATATAAGGAAGGAAGTGAAGAGACGAAGACAGACATAATGGATGTGAATTATGTCACCCCACTAAAAGTGTATAATTGCATTGTTAATGCTTCTAAACACTATCCTAATGGTCTCCTAATGGGGCAGCAATATAACGTTGTCATGAGTCCACACTGTCACAAATCAGTACCCGTTCTGATATGACCCTAGATGTTGCTAGGATGTAAAATAATTGAATCTATTCTAATCAAATAAACGCAGCATTATGAATCTGAATCGATATTGACCTAATTGCAAATGAGAACCAATGCTACAGCTGAAACTTGCCTACCAGGCAAGAATCCTCGGGTCGAGTTTCTGCAGAACTGGGTGTCTCTCCTTGAATATGCCAGCTTTATTTATGTTACAGTTGTATTTCAGCAAAAGTGAAGTATGAAGAAGAAGGCGAAGACAAGAAGAAATAAACATAACGAGTATGAATTCTGGAAGTGTGCACAGTAAAACCTCTCTAAATGACCAACTCTACAGATCGACCGCTCTCCTCTATTGATCGCTTTAATTAGGTCCCAAATGATTGCCCATACAATACCATTGTAATGATAGAAAAAAACTCCCCAAACCGACCACCTCCCTAAATAGACCATTTAAAGTCGAGCCCATGGTCGGTCGATTTAAAGAGTTTTTACTGTAATTGCATTATGAAATACTGTAAGCGCTGCGTCGTGGGTTAGGAAGGGGCCACCCACGCACACTGCAGGAATGGTGGATGGAATGTGGGTGGATAGGGGGAGGTGGGGGTGGGTATGGGTGGCGGTGTGGGTGTGTGTGTATCTACGGGGATGGAGATGTGGGGAGTGGGGGGTATGGGGTGTGGCGATTTTAGCGTGTGGGCGTGTATTGTTGTGTGGTGTGGGGGCGGGGGATTTTGGGGTGTGTGGGGGTAGCAGCGTGGGGTTATGAGGGTGTGGGGTTGTGGGACTGTGGAGATCTGGGGCACGTGGTAGGGCTGTGGTGTGGTGCTGTGGCTCTGTTGCAGCATGGCGGCAGTGTGGCAATGCGGCAGTGTGGCAATGTGGCAGTGTGGCAGTGTGGCAGTGTGGCAGCATGGCAGTGTGGTAGTGTGGCAGTGTGCTAATATGGTAGTGTGATAATGTTGCAGTGTCGCAGTGTCGCAGTGTAGCAATGTGGCAGTGTGGTATTATGCTAATATGCCAGTGTGGCAGTGTGCTAATGTGGCAGTATGACAGTGTGGCAGTGTGGCAGTGTGGCATTGTGGCAGTGTGGTAGTGTGGTAGTGTGGCAGTGTGGCAGGGTTGCAGTGTTGTGGTGTGGCAGTTTGATGGTGTGGTAGTGTGGTGGTTGTGTAGTCCTGTAGTCGTGTAGTCGTGTAGTCCAGTCATGAAGTGGCAGTGTAGCGTTGTGACTGTGAGGCAGTGGGGTGGTGGGGTGGTGGGGTGGTGAGGTGGTGTGGTGGTGTGGTGGTGATATAGTGGTGTAGTGGTGTAGAACAGTCGTGGAGTGGCAGTGTAGCGTTGTGATTGTGAGGCAGCGAGGTGGTGGGGTGGTGGGCTGGTGGGGTGGTTGGGTGGTGGGGTGGTGTGGTGGTGTGGTGATGGGGTGGTGGTGGGGTGTGGTGGTGTGGTGGTGTAGTACAGTCGTGGAGTGGCAGCGTAGTGTTGTGATTGTGAGGCAGTGTGGTGGTGTGGTGGTGGGTGGGAGTGTGGTGTGGTGGTGAGGTGGAGTCACTGTGTGTGCTGGGTGTTGTGGGGGTATGTGAACGTCTGGGGGAAGGGTGGAAAGCTCCAGAGACATAACATGAGAATAGAATAAACCACCATTGAGTCTGCAACGACGGTGTGAGGTGGAGTGATGGAATCACTCTTCAACAAAAGCAGGAGCCATCAATTGTTATCGTCAAGTACGGAAAACAATGAGGAGACAATAATGTCGTTGGTGTGATGACACGAGGAAATATTGCAATTCTAGCAAGATTCAATCTGACACTTCATCCCACTCCCCAGCTAACATGCTAACTATTACACCACCTATGATCCCTGATGCGGTCACCGTGTCCACACCTAGCTGTCTCTATGGCTCTTTGCCTGAGAGAGCAGTTTATCTGACAACTGTAGTAAGTATTCGAAAAACAGTCCAGGATCAAATTCATGGCAAAGATGTTCTTAAAGCCGATGAAGCATCAAATTTTCAAAATCAAAACAATTATCTAGATTTGATTCTACATATCTAACTGAGATACTGATAAACTTATTAAGTATTTGATGCCATATAGAAGGGAACACTGAGTCAATTTAATAGAACCTGTTACTGCAGAAGCCTATGGTATCAGAGTTTTGGCGTGCTTGCCAACATTATTTTCACATGTTTGAATTTCAAATATCTCAAAAGGTAGCCATTTCAATTAAAAGTTACTTCAAACTAAATTAAGGTAGATTATGATGATCAATTTAATATAATTATCTCAGAAAAATGTCAGAAACTCAAGACCGTTGGACTATGCAACTTTAACACATACAGGAGGGTCGTTCTTAAATGAAGCAAAAAAGATGTTTAAGAACCATTCTTGAAATTTGGTTATTGATAGAGACAATTATGGCCTCGAAATATTATTTCAAACATAAAGATTATTTTGGGGAAAGAGGAAACAGAAGGAGCTAATTGTCAGTAATGATTCTATAAAGATTATTTTAATAGACGAGGACAGTGTTATGAAAGATTTAAAAAACTAAACAATTATATCAAAGATACCAATTAGGCTGTACACTATCAAGTGTAGTCTATCTAGACCTATAACCAAAGCAGAGTCTGTCAACTATTATTATTAAGTACACTCTCCAGTCTGCCTAGACTTACACTTCAAGGAGAGTATGTGCACTATCAGGAAAGATACCAAATAAGCTGTACACTATCAAGTGTAGTCTACCTAGACCTATGCACAAAGGAGAGTCTGTAAAATATTAAGTACACTGTACAGTCTGCCTAGACTTAGACTTCAAGGAGAGTCTGTGTACTATCAAGTTTAGTCTACTGACACCTACCATCCAATAGCAGTCTGCACACTATCAACTGTAGTGTACCTAGCCCGACAATCCAATGAGAGTATATGCACTATCAATTGTAGTCTACGTAGACGTGCATTCTAAGGACAGTGTGTGGAGTATGGACGTTATTAAGTGTATTCTAACTATAATTATTCTTCACATAGAGTGTACACTGTCAAGTGTAGTCTACATAGACCTACACTCTAAGCATAGTCGGTACACTATAACTTGTAGTATACCTAGATATACACTGTAAGCATAGTGTGTACACTATAAAGTGTAGTCTACATAGACATACACTCTAAGTATAGTCTGTATACTATAAAGTGTAGTCTACCTAGATCTACACTCTAAGCATAGTATGTACACTATAATGTGTAATCTACCTTGACATACACGCTAAGCATAGTCTGTACTCTATAAAGTGTAGTCTACCCAGACCTACACTCTAAGTATAGTATGGACATTATAAAGTGTAGTCTGCCTAGACCTACACTCTAAGCACATATATGTACTCTATGAAGTGATGTCTACCTAGACCTACACTCTAATCATAGTCTGCACACTATTAAGTCTAGTCTACCTAGATCTATACTCCAATGAATCTGTACACTATCAAGTGTAGTCTGGCTAGACCTACACACCAAGTAGTCTTGACACTATTAAGTGTCGTCTAACTAAACCTAATCTCCCGTGAATCTGTACACTATCATGTGTAGTCTACCTAGATGTACACTCCCAGGAGTATCTGCACAAGTGTAGTCTAGCTAGACCTATGCTATCACTATGGCCATATTCGATTAACACGACCTGGCCGACTCGGGTCACCCGAGTTATTCAAATTTCAAATCGAACACCGCAAGTGGAGTCGACCAAAACAAGGGCTGTGTGCAAAAAGACCTGACCCCAATAACCGATCTTGGCTGGGGTGGCTAGGAACGATGATGTCATCCTGTAGGATAACAGCTACCAGTATCAGTCCTACATGTTGTTTTTCTGTAATAACCCATTTTAATTAAATGGAAATATAACAAAACTATGCAAACATAAAATACTTTAAATCCTATTTTGCTGTAGGTATATCAGTTATTAACAACAACAACATTTTGGATTAAGCCACCATTTTGTCCAACCCGAGCGTGGAGAAGCGTATTCGTTTATTCAACCGTAGGATGTGAGCATGTGCCAAAAAGTGGCTTGGGTCACCCGAGTTGATTACTCGAATACGCCCTATATTTGCTAACAAAGCTTCCCTGCCGATTGTTGCCGACATAAACACCTGACAGGTGCTGTCAATGCACCTGTAGTAAACTAACCGTGTTGGCCACAGTCGTTCAGTGAACATGTCCCAACCTGGCAGCTGCACAATAAGAGAACTTGGCTGAATACGGCAGTGCCATTGTGGATATTGTAAGCAGGGTGTAGCAGATATCAGTACTGGGTCTATTCTGTAGTCTGCAGACCAAGTGCCATTGTGGATATTGTAAGGAGGAGTATCAGCTATCAGTAGTGGGTCTATTCTGTAGTCTGCAGACCCAGCATTATTGTCGATATTGTAAGCAGGAGTAGCAGATAGCAGTCATGGATCTATTATGAAGTTTGCAGACCCAGCGTTATTGTGGATATTGTAAGGAGGAGTAGCAGATATCAGTACTGGGTCTATTCTGTAGTCTGCAGACACGTGTTATTGTCAATATAGTAAGCAGAAGTAGCATATATCAGTAATGGGTCTATTCTGTAGTCTTCACACCCAGTGTTATTGTCGATATTGTAACCGGCAGAAGCGGTTGCAGTACTAGCTCTATTATGTAGCCTGGAGGCACAGCGCTATTGTGGACACTATTCACACCATCCCCACATTCTCCTCATACCCTCCCCACGCCCTCCGTACACCATCCCCACACCATCCCAAACCCTCCCTAACCCTCTCCACACCATCCCCACAGCATCCCAATGCCCTCCACACACCCTGCCCACATCCCCCCCACACCATTCCCACATCCCCACACCCTCCCCACATCATTCCCACACCATTCCCAACACCCTCCCCACACCATTACCACACCCTCCCCACCCCATCCCCACACCCTCCCTACACCCTCTCCACACCATTCCCACATCCCAACGCCCTCCCTACACCCTCTACACACCATCCCCACACCATCTCAAAGCCCTCCCTACACCCTCCCAACATTCACACCCCCACACCCTCCCCACCCCTCCCCACCCCCTCCACACCCTCCCACACCCCACCCCTCACCCTCCCCACTCCCCCACACCCCTCTCCACACCCTCCCCCCTCCCCCCACACCATTCCACACCATTCCCAACACCCTCCCACACCTTTCCTACACCCTCCCCAACCCATCCCCACACCTCCCTACACATTCCACACCATTCCCACATCCCAACGCCCACCTACACCATCCCCACACCATTCCCACACCCTCCCCAACACCCTCCCCACATCCTCCCCACACACTCCTCGTCACACCCCACACCCTCCCCATCCCTACACACCCTCTCCACACCACCCCACACCACCCCTCCCTCCCTACACCCTCCCCCCCCCCACACCCTCCCGACACCCTCCCCACACCATTCCCACACCTCCCCACACCCTCCCCACACCCTCCCACCCTCCTCCCCACCCCCCACACCCTCCCCACACCCTGACCCCTCCCCACACCATTCCCTCACCCTCCCCCACACCACCCACACCCTTCCAACACCCTCCCAACACCACCTCCCCACCCCATCCCACACCCTCCCCCACACCTCCCACATCCTCCCCACACCCTCCCCCGCACCCTCCCTACACCCTCCCTTCACCATTCCCACACCCTCCGATACCATCCTCACACCATCCCCCTCTCCACCCCTCACTATCATCATCCCCTTCACTTATATCCGCCCCCCACCCCCACCCCGCCCATCCCTCCCCTCCCCCTACAACCTCTCCCGTCACGCACCCTCTCACTCCCTCTGCACACCTCCACACACCCTCCCCCACCCTCTCTTTCACTCACCCATCCCACTCTCTCGACTCTCTCTCATCCCATCCCACTCTCTCGACTGGGCTGTGCATCGATCGGGAGCTCCCCAAGTGTCCTTCCTGGCTGTCAATAGACACGTTGTTGATGAGGATTATCATATCAGGGCGACTCGGGGGGGGGGGCGACAGAGGGAGGGGGGGGGCGCCCCTTATGCAGCAAGGGGGTTGGGAGTCGATAATCGAGGCTTTCCCCAAAGGATGTAGTAGGTGTGGATAAATGGCTCCCTTATCATTCAGAGTAAAGGCCCTGTCACACTATGACGTACAGCATCAGCGCGTGCTCAACGTTAGAAGATTTGCCAGTACATCGGCATTCGTCAAACTTTTCAGTGGTGGGGGGTGAAAATGAGCGTATACACAACTTACACACAATGTACGTAACATAAGCAGTATGTATCTCTGACATATTGCTAGTGGTATGGGAGCATTGATGTGCCTCACAACACGTTTGCAAATCATTTGCATATGCTCCCGGAATGCTGACCAACATTACATACATTGATCCATCGCTAGGAGTATGGTTATACATTAAATATGCTGGAGATATTGCAGGCATACGTTTGAGGTACGTTATGAGTACATAATGCATCCATTGGCAGCACATGGACTGTACGCGGACTGCACGTTCCCACCAGCTGAACGTATGGCTAATGTGCAGGAACATATACCATCATATCCCTAATGTATTCCCAACGTATGCCAACATATCCTGACTGTACACGCAGCATACGTTGAACGTATGGGCCAGACATCAACACAACAACTCAAAATTCTGAGCATGCACAACAATTTTTCGGAGCCTCAATGCGCATTGACGTATCCAGAACATTTAAACCATATGCCCCATCTACACATAACATACGACGACGTACGCCGATGTGTTGGTCGAAAATCACATACTTCGGCATACCATAAGGCTATACGTCGTGGTGTGACAGGCTCTTAACAGCCGCCAGACCAAAATCCACCCCGCCTGCCCATTCCTTCCTTTCTACCTTCCTCCTGTCTCTGTTGTTGTCATTTCTTTTGTAAATGATAATTTTATTCAGCGAATGAACGTAATTTGTCAGCGCCGAGGCACTAGTCTTCCAGCCATATTATTTTACATCAGCCATGGTATTTTACATTCATTCACGCTTATAATAGTGTCAAATCAACAAGAGTTTGATACAAAGATAACAAGAAGAACAAAGAAGAAGAGTGTTATGCAACCATATTGCAAGATACCAGAGCATTTAATATTGCCAGTGTTATGGTTTGCCACTATGCATACGCTTATTTGCCACTATACAGACAAAGAAACTTATTTATTTTGGCCACATCATTTGTCAGAGTTCAATATATCATACATTGTTGGAAGGGAAGGGGAATGGCAGCAGAGGGAGAGGGAGACCAAGAACATCATGGTTTACAAATATTTCACAGTGGACAGGCTTGAATTATTCACAGTCTATCAGAACAGCACACCATCGGGAGAAATGGAGAACCATTGCATCCAACCCTCGACTTGAGGACGGAACTATTGATTGATTGATTGATGGGTAGGGGAATTGTGTACTAATATACTTTGTGAATATGAAGTTATTGTGTTAGTCAAATACTATAGTTTGGTGCTGATTTGATACCAAATATAATATGATGTTTGGTGTGGTTTCCTTGTGTTATTGCTTAAACTAGTTCAGTTAACCCCTTCAGCAGAAATGGTACACATGTATGGTCAAGGGTTAGTAGATGGTTTGGTAGTGGTGCTACTTATGTAGCTTAGCAAGTGTGCTGCAGAAGTCAATAACTATCCCATATGATGTTATACTTCATTATGGATATATGGTTCATTAGGGATGTTGTGGAATGAATTTACGGTTGTGGGATATTAACCAGTTCTATGTCCTAGTTACTGTGTAGTAGAACTAATTATATGCAGTCATGTTATGGTGCTGTCACATTACAATGTTTCGCGCCAATGCCTGTCGACGTGTGTCAGTTTTTGGCGAAACATCGGGAGACGTCTGGAAGCGTTAGGTGCGCGTTAGGCGCGCGCTGGATTTCATTGATGGACGACGATGATCGGCGAGGCGCGTCAGGGTATCAGGGAAGTTTTGTGCTTGCACAAAACTTTGGACGTGCAACAACGGGTGACAACGTGTGGGTTCCAATATTATGCTGACGTTAGGGGCACGTCGAGATACGTTAAACGCGCTGGAATAGCGTTATGCAAATGTTATGCACAAGCCGCATGTGCCTGAGGCTCATTACTACACGTTGCGCCAAATGGTTGCTTTTTGTTGTTTTACGTCCTACCAACATCTAAGGTCATATCAGGATGGCGCGTCAAACTTTTACCATGACGTCAGCCGCACGCTACCAATATGTTGCGCTGACGCCGAAAAGTTTAACATCTCGACGATTAAAAGTGATTTTGCGCGTTGGCGGCACGCCGGCGAGATACATCGTTCTGTGACAGGGCTATTAGGTGGTTGATTGAGGTAGGTTGTTGTGTGTTGTCAGAAGAGGGAAAGTGTAAAGTATGAGTGGCATGTTGTTGGTCATTGAGTTTGGTCACTGCGACAGCATTTCCATTGTCAGTATTAATTAGAATAATTGTTTATTTGGTTTAATAGGTATCCTGTTGTTGGTTGGAAGCATGGTTTGGGCAGGGGGGGAGGCATCCGAAGTTGTTGACATGTAGGTGATGTGGGCACTATCCACATGTTGGTAGGATGATCCGAGGGCTGGGAAGAGAGAGCGCATCGGGTTTTGAGTATGATCCATTTAGTTTTTCTGAAGCAGACTAATGCCCGGTTACATACTCGTTAGTGGATGTAGTTGAACGTAGTGGACACTAACATAGTTGAACGTAGTTGAACGTAGTTGAACATAGTTGAACGTAGTTGAACGTAGTTGAACATAGTTGAATGTAGTTGAACGTAGTTGAACATAGTTGAACTTAGTTGAACGTAGTTGAACATAGTTGAACATATTTGACCGCAGTTGAACATAGTTGACGTAGTTGACCATAGTTGAACCGTAATTATTTTCTAGTTGAAGTAGTTGAAGTAGTTGAAGGTAGTTGAATAGTTGAAGGTAGTTGAAGGTAGTTGAGGTAGTTGAAGGTAGTTGAATGTAGTTGAAGGTAGTTGAACATAGTTGAATGTAGTTGAATGGAGTTGAACGTATTTGAACATAGTTGAACATAGTTGAATGCAGTTGAACATAGTTGAACATAGTTGAACGTAGTGCAACATACTGGTATCCATACTGCTCAGTGATGAGAATGTGATAACAACGTGTGTGGGCCGTGAGTTCCGATTTAAGCTTTGGAGATCTTCAAAAGAGAAGTACATTTGAAGCAGACTTAGCCTCCATGATGATAAAGTACTCTAGCATACTGTAGCATAGTCTAGCTTACTCTAGCATACTTTGACCTGCACAAAACCTTGTCCGTTCTGCTGTTGTCACATAGCCGTTAGTGGAAAAAGTTGAACCTATTTGAACGTAGTGGAGGGTAACGTAGTTCAATGTAGTTCAACATAGTTCAACGTAGTTGGACGTACTGGGATCAGTACCATAACATACGAGGAACCATACCATAACGTATTTATCTGTACTATTAGGTGAGTCGTCAACCAAAACCAGCCATACCTTAACGTAGTTTAACATAGTGATAGCATATTTCACCCACGTTAATCTATCCTGTGTTCAACTACGTTCAACCACGTCCACTAACGTGTATGTGACTGGGGCATAAGGTTGCAACTGCAGTAGAGGCATCAGAGGCCCTGGTTAGGCGTCATGTCAAAGTGATGCATGATAATAGCATGTTTGAATTCTAGCAGGCTTTGTTGTTGTTCTTCTTTTTGTATTTATATTATATTTTTTAATTTTGGACTAAGTATCGTTTATTCATTGGGTGATTTGTTTTGTCAATGCCAGAGCTTTGTTCTTCCAGCCGCACTGTAAAATTGCTTGGTACATAGATGAAGCTATCATTTGTAATATTAAAATTACATACAATTCCAGTTTGGATAATTCAACTATTACATATGTGGTGAATGTGCATTTTCCCTTGACCATTCTATCTCCCTCCAGATCCATTCCCCATCCCCACCCCTGTAAGATACGTATGAACGCTGTCCCCCTTCCGTCACCTTCCTACCCCCCTTTCTCCCGCCCTACCAAACCTGCCGCCCAACTCCCCATTATCCCCTTCCTCCCTCCCCTCCCCCTCCTACCCCCGTCGAGGTCCCTTCCCAATTCACCCCCCCCCACTACCCAACTTCCCCCTTCCTCCCTCCCTCCCCTCCCTCCCACCACCTCCAATCACATTCTATCCAATGTTCTCCCCTCCCTCCCGCCGCTCCCACCTCATACATCACCCAGTCCCCCACTCCCTCACTCTCCCCTCCCTCCTGCCCCTCCCACATCCTACACCCCCTCTGCCCCCCCACTCCCACACTCCCACACTTCCCTTCCATCCCGCCCCTTCCAACTCCTTACACCGCGACAGCCCCCCCCCCCCCCCGCCACACTCCTTTCACTCTCCCTCCCTCGCGGCCTCCCCCTCCTACCGCCGCCCACCACTCCCTCAATCTCCCCTCCTCTCCCTCCCACCTCTTACCCCGCCGCCAGCCCCTACTCCTTCACTCTCCCCTCCCTCCCGCCCTCCCACCTACTACCCCAGCCCTGCCCCCACTCCCTCACTCTCCCTCCCCTCCCAAGCGCCCCAATAGAACCGACATATTTGGTTTCGAAGTTACGATGGTGATAATTAATTCTTTATTTTGTTGTTAGCCTGTCAAATAATTATTTTTGCCTATGTATGTTACGTACGTTACCAATAAATACTACATGTATTCAATCTATCGCATAACATATATCAAAAGTGTGCTCGTATGATTTTGTGTTAAAGTGTAGATTGCACATTGACACCATACATTGTATTTACCCAAACATTATTTAAACTTTTTTTTCGCTTAAGTGAAATCAATAAAAGCTTGTTTGAATTTGTTGTATATGGTAAAGTCATGTTCTGGATGATTGTTTGATTTCCATGTTAAGCATTAAGATATTTGCTCAATTTAAATAAGATCAAAATCAAACAGTGAAATAGCATTATTTCAGCTGCGACATCCGTACAAGTGTCACATGAACATGGATTCTGTTGGATTTTGGACTATTTTCTGCTATTAATTGGAAAGTTTTCACTTCCATGTCCCACTGTACTGGCCAGTTTGAATATAATGATATATACTGGTGTAATGGCTGATCACACATAGCTTCATAGAAGGCATGTTAAATCAATTTAATGCAACCTGTCACTAAATGTCCCATTTTGGGTGATTTGATCGGTGAGTAGTTGATGAAGTGTGGCCGGCTGGTATTTGTAATAAGCAGCAGTGCCCCGACAACGCAGGTCAGCGCTCGCTGGTCTACTTCCGGTATATAGCAAATGTGGGCGCAACCACTTCCGGTATTACAATAACCCCCCAACCCCACCCCAACCCCACCCCAACCCCCACCACCCCCACCACCCCAATCCCCAGCCCAACCCACCCCACCTAAAACAATGCGCCAAGAACAAATAACACACAAACTACACAAAACAGAAAGGGCGGTAAAAAAAAAGAAGACATGCAAAACAACCTGAGCGATATAACCAAATGGCATGTGCTATAGATGGGACAGGGGCAAGTTTCCGGTTCCGTCCGGCCCCACCGGAAGTAGCCATTAGCCGGCTAGTGGCGCAGGCGCAGCGGTAGAAGCACTGGCGTTGCCTGGCAACCGGGGCCAAGCGGCGACGCCGGTCGAACTGCAGCGACCGGGTCGAGCCGTGTTATACTGCGAAGCACGCTGGTGTTGCAGTTTCCGCTGCACACCAGTTTGCGAGGGACACATCCATTCAAATGCAGTGTCAATGGCCGTGAGTGATCTTCATACAGAAAAAGTCAAATATCTCTCAGATTACACCACCTAGAAACAAACCGCTTGGTACACATATAGAAAACATCTTTACCAAAAATACTATATTATATTGATAAGAGTGCGATTCTGGATTTCTATTGATTTTGAATAAAACTAATGTTTTGCACTGTGCGTACCGTCAAACTCAAGGCATTGTCAATGGTCGTGAGCAATCTGCATACAGAAAATACAGCAAAAGTGAAATATCTCTAAAACCACACCACCTAGAAACAAATCGCTTGGTACACATATAGAAAACATCTTGACCAAACACATTATATTAAATTTATAAGGTTAGTGACGATGCTTTTCGATTTTGACGCATGCGCAGAAGCGATGTGTCCCTCGCAAAGTGGTGTGCCGTGGAAACTGCAACACTGGGATAGACGTGTGCGGCAGTCATGAGTTGTCTGAAATGACAGGGGCTGTCCTGGTAAATACTGCAGGTGTGTTGATCGGGGTATTTATATAATGTATATCAAGAGTTCAGGCACAAAACCACGTAAGCACCAATCTAAAAATTGTAGTTTAAATAAAAGATTTTTACCTGAACATCATTTTTATTCTCACTAATTCCACTGTTCATATGCATAGATGGTTGTGAAACAATGAATCAAAAAAGTAGGAATATAACAAAATTTACTCTTTGAAGGTTTGATTTATATGGTTATCTCCATTTTTGGATTGGCGTTTACATGGCTTTGCGCCTGAACGCTTCATATATATTATATATATATATACATAAATAGACATACCTATACATGTACATATATATAATAAGTTCAGGCGCACATCCCTGTAAATGCCAATCCAAACATTATAGTTTTACCCGCAAATAATTATAATTCTCACTAATTTCAATTCATTATGCAGCAATAAACAGAAGAGTAGGAATTTGGTGGCCAATGGAGTGGTGGTGGGTGTGTGGTGCTCAGGGCCATGGCAGCAGATAGGACTGTCGGGACATCAGCTGACCCTCACATAAAATCCAAAAGGCAACATGAGTGGGATGAAAACATTAATAAACTTAAAGAAATTGAACCATCTGTGGGAAAGCCACCACAGACTCATGCGGGAGGTCGGTGGGACGAAGTGGCCCTTAGCCGCTGCCGTGTTGGCCACTCGTGGCTTACACATGCTTTTCTGCTCAAGGGGGAACCTCCCCCTGAATGTATTGGGTGTCAGTCCCCACTGACACTCAAACACATTTTACTAAGTTGCGTTGATTTTTTGGCCCTGCGCCAACGGTTCTACACTGCAGACAGTATGCATGACCTTTTTACTAAGGTAAAACAGGAAAACATTTTAGCCTTTTTGAGGGCAGCTGGACTGTACCACCTTATATAGTTTACTAAATGGATTCTATCAATTATTAATGAAACTTTTCTTTTTCTATGGGAATTTGTTTCCCTTGACCACAAATATATGATTGTGAGCTTTCTAATTTAATGAGTGTCTATTGGCACATAATTGATTGTCTGCTTTTACATGTAAAAGCGATGGTTTGAACAAAAAACAAACATTTCTCGTCGTGAATATGGCCTATGCTGCCGACACGGGGTAAAGCAACCACCAATCAATCAATCAATCAGCTGACCGCAACCCTAGCAGTGCGTCCGTCTCCCATTTTGGTAGATCGTGTAATTCGAACCCCATGAGTTAAATATTTATATTTGTCACTTCCTAGCCAGATGCTGGGCATTATTAGGATAGTGCACAGACTGGTTGGCTCTGCGTCATGATAATGTGGCTGAATGGGATATTAGGTCATGGTGGTGGCAGCCTGGTCTCACAATGGGGCAGCACTATAAAGTCGATATGAGTGCGCACTGTCACAAGTTGGTGCGCGTCCTGATATGACCTAAGATGTTGCCAGTAGGTAAAACTCCAACAACCAACAACCAAGATCAGCTGACCACAAGCCTATCGGTGCCTCGACTGGGATGGAGATGGGGATTGGTTTGTTGTTGTTTTACGTCCTAGCAACATCTAAGGTCATCTGAGGACGGGGGGAGATAGCGATGACAGACAAAGAGAGATAGATAGGAGGAGAACAAAATGATACTTGTCTTCCCACACCCATACACCTACATAGCCGGAAGCATCAATACACACACACATAGAGAGCAACACCAACATCTGCTCCACCCACTCACAAATGCATATATACACACTCAAACCCACACCTACACCCTCTCGCACACGCATACCCACATAGGGCAGGCATACATCCCCACGCACACCCACACATAAATGCATATATACACACCCAAACCCACACCTACACCCTGTCACACACGCACACCCACACGGGGCAGACATACATTCCCACTCACATCCACACACATATGCATACATACACACCCACACCCACACCTGCACCCTCTCTCACACGCACACCCGCACCGGGCAGACATACATTCCCACTCACATCCACACACATATGCATACATACACACCCACACCTGCACCCTCTCTCACACGCACACCCGCACTGGGCAGGCATACATTCCCACACCCACCCACACACACATGCATATATACACTCCCACACCCACACTCATACCCCTGTCACACTACGACGTAATGAGCGAACGTGAGCCTAACGTGGTGATTTTTTGTCATTACGTTGATGTACGTTGGATTATGTTATGATGACGTCATAATGACGTTAGACTGACGTCGAGCTACGTCACATTACGTCGTGTTACGTGGAGTTACGTCAAGGTTTTGGACATGTTCAAAACTTTCGACGTATCTCGACGTGAATCCGTTACGTCGGGATGACGTGACAATGACGTTAGGAAGACGTTCCGCGATAGCTATACCAGCGTAAATGACGTTAGAGTCACGTTATGTCACGTCAGACCGACGGCCCGGCTGGGAGGAACGTGTGGGCAGCGTTAAGTTAACGGGGGTCGGACGTAACGGAGCGTCGCCCGAGCGACACGCTGACGGGTCGATAACGTCATTATAACGTGTTGCGAACGTGTCGTCACGTAGTTCACGTCATTGACGATCCCGTAGCGTGTTGGTAACGTGCGTAACGTGATCCGAACGTGATTGGAACGTGTGTGAACGTCCTGTGACGTTACGCCGACGTTACTTTCACGTTACGCTCACGTCAACTACGCGGCATTCACGTCCACAATTTGCATATTACGCCGATAACTTCGACGTAATATAATTATTTTCACGTTGTGCCTACGTTGACGTAGTCACGTCGTAGTGTGACATGGCCATCTAGACCCTCTCGCACACTCACACACACCCCTGGCAGACATACATTCCCACTCACATCCACACACATATGCATACATACACACCCACACCTGCACCCTCTCTCACACGCACACCCGCACCGGGCAGGCATGCATTCCCACACCCACCCACACACACATGCATATATACACTCCCACACCCACACTCACATCTAGACCCTCTCGCACACTCACACACACCTCTGGCAGGCATATATCCCCCACCCACGCACTACTCACCCATGCATGCATATCTACACCCACATCCACACCATCACACATAACAACACACCCACCCACATACATACATATCCATCCATAGTCATACCCATACACCCCTACCCCCAGATATCCGTCCACCAATAACACCCACACACCCATGTGCATTTCCACACCTATACACATACCCACCCACCAACACACAAACACAGCCGTAGAACCATGCCATGTCCACACACATACACACACCCTGACACATATCCACACCCACATCCCCACACATACGCCGCACATCACGCAGACCACCCACCATACCACACACAAACCATCCACACCCACACCAACACCACCCCTCCCACCCAAACCCACATCACCCACACCCACACCACACCTCCACACCACACATCCACGTACCCACACTCACACCCACCCACCCACACCCATACATCCACACCCACACCCACACCCACACCCACACCCACACCCACACCCACACCCACACCCACCCACACCAACACATACCCACCCCTGCACCTAAACCTACCCACGCAACCATGCCTCCCCACACCCACGTCACTCACCCACACTCCCACACATCCACAACCACCCACACCAACACGTCGACACCCCGGCACCCCCCCCCCCCCATACCCACACACACCTACACACCGGGCCAACTTCCCAAAGATGCTCCTAATCGGCAGAACGCGGTCATCGCGTGCAGAAGGTCGGGACTTTGGTTCCCGGTCTAGTCAAACGAATGACTTCCCATCAGGGAGCCCTATGTATCCCCAAACAAATCCAAAGCTAACATAAACGGGAGACAAACTAACCCCGAACCACCCACCATCCCAGGTTCACACCTTGCCAGGGCTCAGCACAACACATCCCCAGGCCAAGAGCCCAGTGAGGTCCCGAGCACAAAAACAACAACAACAACAACAACAAAACACACACACAAAACACCACAACCCACTAAAAACCGCCCACACCGAGAGCCCCGTGTGGTACCGGAGACTGCACCCACACCGGGAGCCCCGTTCGGTCCCAGACAGACCAGGTGTGATAGCCCCGACCCCCGCGCCCACAATGTTGGTTCTTGCTGGGGCCATGGACACTTAAAACGTCACACCCACCAACCACACCCTGGTCCAGGAGCCTGCTGACCCTGGATCACCCACCCTGCGATGCCACCATCGCACCGATGCGGCGAAAAAACTCCCGCTCCCCTGCCATCCCACCGAAGAAGACGAAGAGGAGAAATACAAAAACTACCAAAAACAGGTCGTTTTAACGGCGCCGTTTATTCAATGCTGCAGTTCTGCAGCCAGTGACTGCTAGGTCACCAACACCCCACACATGCAAATGCAATGCACTGTCACACGTCGGGACCAGATATGACCTTAGATGTTGCCTGGACGTAAAAACTCCAACAACCAACCAACCAACGGTTTCAGGCTGCGTGATGGCCGCGGAGATGGAGCAGGAGATGGTGGGAGGGGGGGGGGAGATGGAGAGAGGTGTGGGGGGGGGGGACACTGTCCCGCCAGTGAGACAGGGTCAGTAAATAATGCAGACACGTGTAGCCAGTCTCCTGCCCGGCCAACGCTGTTAGCTTCATATGCAGTAATGTCACGTTTTATATATGACCTGTGGGTACAGTGCGACCCTGGTGAACAGACATGCAATGGACATACATACCCTCGTCGTGGACAAGCCCAGCTTAGCAGAGTGGACGGACCAGCATACAGGACAAAGACATTATAACTGTTCTTATATTCAGTAATTTCTCTTTTAATACAGTAGGGCCTCGGTGATAGACATACAACGGACATACCCTTTTAGTGGACAAGTCAAGCTTTCCGGACAATACAATAAAACAGTACTTATATTCAGTAACGACATGCTTAATGTACGACCTCTCAGTGCAGTGGGAACATTAAACGGACAGACCCTCTTAGTGGAGCTCTTAATGGAACATCACATAATTTCAGTAATGTAGCACTAAATGTATGACATGTGGGTACAGTGGGACCCTAGTGAACATACCTGCACCAACCAGACCCCTTTGAGTGGACAAGTCCAGCTTAGCAGAGTGGACAGATCAGCATATCGGAAAAAACAATAGAACTCATTCGGCCATCCCATCTGGTCAATATATTCAGTAATGTCACGTTTAATTTATGATACCCCAGATACAATGTGACCCCAGATAACACCCATGCAAACCCTCTTAAATGAGTGGACAAGCCCCGCTACCGGAACAATTAATAGCAGAGTACTTATATTCAGTAAGGTCCTGCTCAATGTGCGACCATTGGGCACGTTATGACCCCGCATAACAGGCATACAACGGACAGACTCTCTTAGTGGACAAGCCCAGCTTAGCAGCGCGGAGAGACCAGTTTACAAAACAAATCAATATCTTTTTTTTTCTTGAAGATTTATATTGCCTATCATGGATGAATCTGAATAGACTTGTTTTCACCATTAGACAGTTTGTCGATAGAAAGCCTGAGCCTTCACTTTTACTGACCCAAGGGATTTTTAACCTCCCACACCACATAGACATGGTATGAGGGCAACTGGACTTTGATGATGCTGTAAGTTATACACAGTGGTTGAAATCAAACTTGGCAGAGGTGGGGGCATGGGGAATCGAACCACCGACCTTCAGATAAGGACTCCGACCTAGAAATAATAAGTCAGATACTCGAACCACTCTGCCACAGAGAACACCACAAAATAACAGTATGTATACGAGGATAACAGACACACCAATAGAACAGTACTTATATTCAATAAAGTAATGCTTAATATATGATCTCTGGTTACAGTACGACGCTGGTGAAAGGCCAAGCAAGAGACAGACCAGACCCTCTTACTGGACACGTCTAGTTTAGCAGAGCGCGTAGCGCGGTATACCAGCGACCGGACCAATCAATGCAGTAAGGTCATGAGTCCAGTAAGGTCATGCTTAATCTGCGACTTGTGGGCACATTTTTAGCACCCTAGATAACAGGTGTCGTGGTGAGTGATGAAAATGGGAAATATAACGCCTAGAGCGGGACTCGAACCCACGTGTCTTTGCATTCTGGTCCCGTGTGCTAACCATCACACCACCTAGGCTCCCTGATGTCATCACACTACCCACGCCTACCTGCATGTGTGGCTCCTTGCCTGAGAGGTCAGTACATACCACTACACAGCCATACAACTGCATAACCTCTTAAGGCCCTGTCACACTACGACGTATGGCGTCAGCGCATGGTCAACGTACAACAATTTTCCAGTACGTCGGCATTCGTCAAACTTTTCAGCGGTGGGGGATGAAAATGGGTATACCCACAACATACACACATCGTACACACAACATACATAAAGTATGCAGAATGTATCTCTAACCTATTGCTCGCGTATGAGAGTGTTCATGTGCCTCACAAAACATTCACAAAATGTTCGCAAAACGCTCTCATACGCTGACGATACGCTGACCAACATTACATACATTACTTCATCGTTAGACCTATGGTGTATACGTTAAGTACGCTGGAGATATGGCAGGCATACATTCAAAGTATGTTAGGAGTATGTTATGCATCCGCTGGCTGTATGCGGACTGCCCGTTCCCAACAGGCTGAACGTACATTTAACGTTTCCCAACGTGCCCCGACCTACCCCTAACGTGCTCCTAACATACACCAACGTACACCTAGCATACACATAGCGTATGAGGAACGTATGAGCCACATGCACATGCACAAACATGCGTTAGCACCTCGACACATGCCAAGACGACCTATCATGTTGTATCCCAAGCGTACCCGCCATATGCCCTACGTACACGTACCGTATGACGACGTACACTGACGTGTTGGTCGAAAATCACATACATCGGCATATGTTAAGGCCATATGTTGTTGTGTGACAGCCCCTTAAAAGTTGAGCATAGCAGTGCGGACAGACCAGCATACCGGGCAGAACAATATAACAGTACTTATACGAGGATAACAGACAAGCCAATGAAACAATAAGTGTAGTGAATAATGTGACCTTTAATATAGACCCTGTAAGCACAGTGCGACCTCAGCTGAGAGACCGTCCTGATATGCCCCTAGATCTTGCCAGGAGGTAAACCTCCAACAACCAACGAACCAACGAACCAACGAACCAACGAACCAACGAACCAACGAACCAACCAACAAGTTAGGATTAACTCGAAGTTGGCTAAGTAAGTGCCAGGGGCCAAATGTCATGTCACTAACAAATAACAAGAGAACAATAACAAATCTACCAACAAACAAAAATCCCAGTCTGGCATTTGATATTCTTTGTCTCGCTCTCTCTGCGGTACTCGTCACATACAGAGCTGTAAATCCCCGCCAACCCGAACACGGCACGACCATCAAGTAAACAAAAAATACTACTACCAGACTTGCTGAGAATGTGACTGATTCACTTCTTTTTTGTCTATATTGGTTTACGGATATATGCACCAAGGTAGACAGACACGCCTGCTGCTGGCAGTCATTGTTTTCCTTTTGTTAAATATTATTTGTGTTGGTGTATGTCCTACTTGATCTGTTTTTGTCTAAGCTTTGCAACGTGGCTCGATCACAGGAAGCCAGGGCCCTTGTCGCCTATAAATTAGGGAAAACAGCAGCATCAACTACCGTATGCCGTCAAGTAGTGTCCCGCTTATTGAATCGAATGGCAATGTCACCACCCAGGTTAGTTTTTGGGGTTTGTTGTGTGTTCTATCAACAGCTAGAGAGTCACAAGCCAGTGACGGTGCACCGTCACTGGCTTGTGACGGTGCATGCAAATGGCGACGTTATAGTGTTGCCCCTATGGGACACCAGACCCCTGGAACTGTACTGACCAGTCTGTGCCTGTGTAACGTATTAATGCTGAGCACCAGGCTAGGAAGCGACAAGTGTGGATATATGTAATAATAGCCCTGTCACACTATGACACGTCGCGCAAGCATGCGCCAACGTAGTTGATTTTGTGCCAATACGTTGGTATACGTTGATATGCATTACTGGAACGTTATGCATTCGTTATGCGTACGTTGGTATACGTCACAGTATGTTGATGTTCGTCGTTATATGGCGTCACTCGTCAAGGGGTTGCAAACATTTTGTGCATGCACAAAACGTTCGACGTTCGATAATGTGTGGGTTTTACGTCGGGCGTATATTATGTATATGTTAGACATATGTCAATGTACATTAGATGTACATTAGACAAACGTTGTTCATACATAGCACTACGTTGACCTACGTCAGTCAGAGCCAACAGAGACGTACAATCCGTGTATTGACAACATATTGACAATGTATGGATAATGTATGTCTAACATATGTATAATGTATCTTTTGCGTTTCTCCACTGTGTCTTGAGGTATGTAAAGTATAAGGCATACTTCTGGTGATCGAATTACGTATATATCATTCACCGGCGTTCTGCGAGCGTACCGTGAGCGCATTGTGAGTGTTTTTCACTGGTAGGCATGTTTGCCATACATTAGCCATACGTTGACCATACGCTCTGTAAAATTATATGATAGACTGTCATATGCTGACACACGCTAGCAATATGCTGGACATACATTCTGCATATGTTCATCATATGTTCAGCACGTTGTGTATACTGTATATACACGCTACACATATGATGGCCATATGCTAGCAATAGGTTGGACATACGCTCTGCATACGTTAATTATGTTGTGTATGCGGTATGTATACGTCCAACTTCAGCCCCTGCGTCGAAAAGTTTGATGCATCTCAACATTCAAAAGTGATTTTAGCCGTTGGCCACATGCTTGCATGATGCGTCGTAATGTGACAGGGCCATTAGGTCGACACACGCTGACAGTCCATTTTTTTTGTTTTATTTGGTGTATGTCCTACTTGACCGTTTTTTGTCTAAGCATTGCCACGTGGCTCGATCAAAAGAAGTCAGGGCCGTTGTTGCCTATATATTATACCCCTGTCACACTACGACGTAATGAGGGAACGTGAGCCTAACATGGTCATTACGTTGACGTACGTTGGATTACGTTTTGATGACGTCAGAATGATGTTAGACTGACGTCGAGCTACGTCACATTACGTTGTGTTACGTCGAGTTACACATCAAGGTTTTGGACATGTTCAAAACTTTCGACGTAGGTTGAACGTAAGGGTTTACGTTCGCCATACGTTCTGTTCACGTTCAGCGAACGTCAATGACGTTAAATGGACGTTAGGCAAACGCTGCTCACTACGTTCAACTACGTTCCACTGCGTTGACCCACATTAAACCGAGTGGAAATGCCCACACAGCATAATGGGAACGTCAGGAGAATGTCAGGAGAACGTCAGGAGAACGTACATTCAACGTACGTTCAACGTCTCATGATGTATGTAACGTCACGTAACGTTCTTCTGGCGATGGAATAACGTTCATAACGTTCCGTGAGCGTAATGACGTTGACCTCTCTCGTTGAATGACGGTATCACTACGCTTTACCGATGTTACGCTCTCGTCCACTACGCTGCATCCACGTTCAATTTGTGCCCGAATTTGCATACTACGCCCAGAGGTTCAACGTTCTTCACGTTCTCCCTACGTTTACGTCGTTACGTCGTAGTGTGACAGGGCCTTTAGAGGAAACAGCAGCATCAACTACCCTATGCTCTCAGGTAATGTCCCTCCTATTGAATAGAATAGCAATGACACCAACCATACTCGCCATAAATATGGCCATATCTGCCGACATGGCGTAAAACCTCCAAGTCACTCACCCTCCAAGCGTATTTGTTCTTGTTTTTATTGTTGTTTCGCGTCCTATCAACATCTAAGATCACCGGACGTAGTAACCGAATGGGTAGAGCATATGACTCTTATGCCGAATGTGGTGAGTTAATTTCCCGTTTGAATCAAACCAATGACTTTAACAAAAATGATACTTGTTGCTTCCTAGCCAGGTGCTCAGCATTATTAGGATAGGGCAAGGACTGGGTAGTTCAGTGTCAGGATAAAGCTAAGATTCCTTATACGTGGTATGCGGCATGTGGCATGCGGCATGCAAATGTTGTATATGCGGCATCCCCTGCAACATTTGTTGGGGTTTTTCGTCCTAATTTGTGAAGGAACATTATTCCTTTCTATGGCAAATGCAGCAGCATTCGCATTCGCATTTGCATGCTGCACCGATCGGACCATGGACCGATTCAGTTGCCACATTCGCATTCGCACATTCGGATGTATGGAAGCACCACCATTCATTTACATGCTTTTCGATTTGCATTTGCATTTGCATTTGCATTTGCATTTGCATTTGCATTCGCATTCGCATTCGCATTTGCATGCCACATACCGCATGTAAGGAATCTTAGCTTAATGTGACTGAATCGGATATCACATAATGGTGCCGGTGGGCTGGTCTCCCAGTGGGGCAACACTATGCAGTTGCCATGTGTATGCACTGTCACAATTCGGTACTCATCCCGATAGGACCTTATATATTGCCAGGAGATAAAACTAAAACAAGCAACCAGCATTAGGAGCGTTTACGTAATCAACCACATATATCCATATGAAGAGTTCAGGTGCAAAATCACTTAAAAGCTAAATCCTAAAATGTAGTTTAAATAAGAGATGTTTACCTGAAAATAATTTTAATTCTCACTAATTCCACTTTTCATATGATCACATGCTTATGGTTTTATTGATTGGTGGTTGCTTTATGCCGTATCGACAGCATAGGCCATATTCACGGCGAGAAATGTTTGTTTTTTGTTCGAACCATCGCTTTTACATGTTTGGAGCAACAAACAAAAAGGAAGGAATATAACATATTTACTTTTTGAACGTTTGATTCCAATGTGTATCTCCATTTTTGGATTGGCATTTACATGATTTTACGTCTGAACTCTTCATATGCCCTCCAGATCCATATTAGATGCATCAGCTGTTGCAGTTAATATAATTATTATATCCACTAATAGTCCAGCAATATTCACAAATGTCATGCATATCTAGCGAATCGGTATATATAGTAATATGGGTGGTCAAAAGAGTACCATAATATGAAGAGTTCAGGTGCAAAACCCCATAAACGGCAATCTAAAAATTGCGATAAACATTGGAATTCGACTTAGAAAGACGTTATTATTTTACATTCCTACTGTTTCTGTCATTACTCCATAATCATGCAATCACAACAGAAGTGGCATTTGTCAGAATTAAAATTATTCTCATATAAAAATCTTTCATTTTAATTGCATTTTTGGATGAGCGTTTACAGGGTTATATTCCTTCTTTTTTTGTTAGTTGCTCCATAAGCATGTGATCATATGAAAAGTGGAATTAGTGAGAATTAAAATTATTTTCAGGTAAACATCTTTTATTTAAACTACATTTTTGGATTGGCGTGGATTTACATGGTTTTGCACCCAATCTCTTCATAATTATATAGAATGGGATGTACATGTTTATGGTGCAATAATGTGTTATATTCGCGGGAATACGGCATGGCGTTGGAAATAGACAACAACAAAGAGGAATGGAACGCAGCATATGAGGTTTCGGATCCAAAGAAAGCAAAGATGATGTTGTAGCAAATGAAGAGGTAAGGCCCAGTAATACATCATTCAGGTAGCACTATCTTTGTCGTGTCTTTTTGTGTTTTTATTGCAGCACAAACCATACGTGGTTATACTGTGTAGAACACATCTTAAAACTGTCGTCAATTTTAAATGATTTTTCTCCGAAAATAACATTATTTAACCTATAAAATTAAACCCTGCTATATTACTCTTAATTTGCAGCAACAGGAATATACATAACAGAAATGAGAAATAAATGTTGATCATATATTAAAGCTGCATGGCGCGATGAAATATCTAATTTTCAAAACCAAACCAATTATCTAGATTTGATTTTAAATATCTAACTTAGATACTGATGCACTTATTAAGCATGTGTTCCTGCGTAAAAGGGGAGTCAATTTAATAGGACCTGTTACTGCAGAAGTCTATGGTGTCAGAGTTTTGCCAAGCTTGACAAAACTAATTTCCATGTTTGCACTCAAAATATCTCAAAAGTTTACCATTTAAAATAAACATAACTTTGAACTAATGTAAAGTAGATACTAGTGATCGATCTAATATATTTATCTCAGAAAAAAATACAGAAATTCAAAGCCATCAGACTGTGCACCTTTAATTGTTTAGTGATTACAGATATGTTGTTGTTGATTTGGGTTTACGTCCTACTAACATCTACGGTCATATCAGGACGGCGAATAACTATAAATTGCTGTTAAGATAATAGTTTGTTCTTTTCATGAAAATTTATGCTGGATATTATGGATAAGTCTCAATTCACTTGTTTTCACCATTAGAAAGTTGGTTGATAGAAAGCGTCAGCATACACTTTTACTGACCCAAGGGATTGTCAACCTCCTACACCACATAGACATGGCATGAGAGCGACCGGCCTTTGATGATAAGTGTTTGACATCCACTAGCCGATGATAAAAATCCATTTGCTCTAGAGGCGTCCTTAAATAAAGCAAACTTTTATTGTTATGATAAGTTATACACAGCAGTGGAAATCCAAATTGGTAGAGGTGATGGCATGGGGAATCGAACCACCGACCTTCAGATTAGGAGCAAGATGTGTATTCAACAGTTATTTTATACCCTACTCTATTAGTGTCTATAAACCAAACTATGTTTTTGTAAATAATCCCGAATTGATTGGCTGGAATTTCAGGGCTTCGACGTTTATAAAATAACTTGTGCAGACGAATAAACATATTGTAGTGGTCTGCACTGACCTCTCAGGCAAGTCTAGGTGGTGTAATGGTTAGCACACTGGCCCGGAATGCAAAGAGATATGGGTTCGAGTCCCGCTCTAGGCACAATATTTCCTATTGTCATTACCCCCATTACACTGGTTGGCGTGACCATGATCCTGTACAAGCTACATGCGGTATGGTTGTTGAACCTACCCTGTGAATGTATGTGTTGGTGCATTGCCTGTATGTATGTAATTGTAAGCATTAAAAGACTTACAATTCCAGGGGGACAAGTGTAGTGGTCTGCACTGACCTCTCAGGCAAGTAACACCATAGACAGGTAGGCGTGGGTAGTGTGTTGATATAAGGGAGCCTAGGTGGTGTAATGGTTAGTACACTGGCCCGGAATGCAAAGAGATGTGGGTTCGAGTCCCGCTCTAGGCACAATATTTCCCATTTTAATCACCCCCATGACAATATTTACAAAAAACACACAAATAGAGTTGCCATGTAGATAGATATGCATCGTTCAATGTTCGGTAATTAATATTGATTTAAATGTTTAACTGTTTCACAAAGGCTATCCATGGATATATGTACTAGAGCTCCCATAGCCCTGCAGGTAACTGATAGGTAGGCATAGGTAAGCAAGTGTTCAGCACCAAATGCACATGAGTAGTGAAAGAGACCGCTAACAGGTGCCGCCAGAGGCAATGATATGCAATATAGGTTGAATATAGTATTAAGGATAATCCTCCTTTTTAATATTTGCATAATAGATTATTCAACATCGATATGTATATATATATATATATATATATAGACAGTACAAATTCTCTAACCGACAACCTCCACATATCAACCACTTTCCTATATTCATCGCTTTATTTGGGTTCCAAACGATCGCCCATACAATACCATTGTAACGATAAAAAAGAAACTCCCGAAATCGACCACCTCCCTAAATCGACCCTTTAAAGTCGGTTCCATTATCGGTCAATTTAGAGAGGTTTTACTGTATATACATAATATATATATATCTGTGTGTAACTGCTGAGATATATTAATGTATACTACAACATCTCATATGTGAATTTACTAACTGTGCCATATGTAAGTTTTTTAATGAAGATGTTTGTCATTTCGGCTGACTTGAACTAGCTGCTGATGATAATATCAGACTACAAATGAAGAGTTCGGGCATAAAACCACGTAAACACCGATCCAAAAATGGAGATAAACATTGGAATCAAAACTACAACAATTTAGGTTTTTTTTATTCCTACTTTTTGTTCGTTGCTCCATACCCATATGATCATCTGAAAAGTGCAATTAATAAGAATTAACATTATTTTCAGGTCCAAATCTTTCATGTAAGCTACATTTTTGGATGAGCGTTTACATGGTTTTGCACATGAACTCTTCATATACACATATTGTACATAAGTGTATTGTCACATTGCTGGAAGACCAGTGCAATGGTGCTGACAACAGATCGAATTCAATGAATAAACTATTGTCTTCTAAAGGAAATGGGAAATATTGTATCTAAAGCAAGATTCAAACCCATACCTCCTACCAGGCTAACCATTACACCACCTAGAGCCACTGATATCAACAACCCTATCCACACCCACCTGTCTATGTGGCTCCTTGCCTGAGATGTTAGTTCAGACTACTGTCGTGGTGGTGATGAAAATGGGAAATATTGCGCCTAGAGTGGGACTCGAACCCACATCTCTTTGCATTCCGGGCCAATGTGCTAACCATCACACCACCTAGGCTCCCTCATATCACCACACTACCCATGCCTACCTGTCTATGTGATTACTTGCCTGAGAGGTCAGTGCAGACTACTACACTCGTCCCCCTGGAATTGTAAGTGTTGTAATGCTTACAATTACATACATACAGGCAATGCACTTACACATACACAGGGTATGTTCAACAACTATACAGCAGATAGCTTGTATAGGATCATGGTCACGGCAATCAGTGTCATAGGGGGGGTGATGAAAATGGGAAATAGTGCACCTAGAGCAGGACTCGAATCCACATCTCTTTGCATTCCGGGCCAGTGTGCTAACCATTACACCACCTATGCTCCCTGATATCAACACACTCCCCATGCCTACCTGTCTATGTGGCTACTTGCCTGAGAGGTCAGTGCAGACTACTACACTCGTCTCCCTGGAATTGTAAGTGTTTTAATGCTTACAATTACATACATACAGGCAATGCACTAACACATACATACATAGGGTACGTTCGACAACCAATCAGCGCAAAGCTTGTACAGGATCATGATCACGACAAAGAGTGTCATGGGGGTGATGAAAATGGGAAATATTGCACCTAGAGGGGGACTCAAACCCACATCTCTTTGCATTCCGGGCCAGTGTGCTAACCATTATCCCACCTATGCTCCCTGATATCACCACACTACCCACGCCTACCTGGCTATGTGGTTACTTGGCTGAGAGGTCAGTGCAGACGACTATACTCTAAGACTGTATTGTCACATGGCCGGAAGACCGGTGCCATGATGCTGACAAAATACATTATTCAATAAATGAACTAGATTTACCACACACAGATAAATATATAAAAATTGGACATGCCACTGCCAGTTGCTGATGTGCTAGATACAATCGATTGCTGGCCCACAATTGATGTTACCTTCACTGGATGTTCAATCTATACCATATGTAAGTCTTGCGATGAATAGCATTGTCATTGCATTACAGCTGTGTATAACTTACAGCGTCATCAACGGCCGGTTGCTCTCATACCATATCTATGTGGTGTGGGATGTGAAAAATCCCTTGGGTCGGTAAAAGTGTAGGCTTGGGCTTTTTATCGACAAACAGTCTAACAGTGAAAACAAGTCTATTCAGACTTATCCATGATAGGCAGTATACATCTTCAAGCAAAAAAATTGATTTGCGATAGCTGCTGGTCATAGAAATGTCAGATTATACATTATATTGTAGATAATTGTTATAATACATAGTCGGAATACCAGTAGTGCCAAGCACTTTATCCAATGAGTAAACTATATTTACCACACAAAATTAGCAAATTTTGTTAAAGTTGCATAGTCCGGCAGTTTCCGATGGATTTGATTTTCTGCGATTTTCAGAGATAAATACACCATATTGGTCGTTGTAATCTAAATTTCTTTAGTATGAAGTAAATTTTATCTTAAAAAGCTAGCTAACCTTTGAAATATTTGAAGTGCAAACATATGAAATTAATGTTGGCAAGCTTGCCAAAAAGCGGACACCATGAGCTTCAGAAGAAACAGATGCTATTAAATTGACATAGTATGTCCTTAGGTGTGGCAACAAATGCTTCGTAAATGTATCAGTATCTATGCTAGACACGGAGAATCAAATCCAAATACTTATTTTGGTTTTGATGATTTGATATTTTCATCAGACTATGCGGCTTTACCTTGCTGGATGAACTATGTTGCTGACTCACACCTGATGTAGCTTCATTGTAACCATGTGGTGTTCTGTGTGGCGGCTTGGTTAGAGTGTCTGACTTTTTTCTAGGTCAGACTCCTAATCTGAGAGTCGGTGGTTCGATTCCCTGTGACCCCACCTCAGCCAATTTGGATTTCCACCGATGTGTATAACTTACAGCGTCATCAAAGGCCAGTTGCTCTCACATCAAGTTAATGTGGTGTGGAGGTTAAAAATCCCTTGGGTCGGTAAAAGTGTAGGCTCGGGCTTTCTATCGACAAACTCTCTAATGGTGAGAACAAGTCTATTCAGGCTTATCCATGATAGGCAGTATAAATCTTCAGGAAAAAAAACATATTCTTCTCTTCACTGCTCAGTGTAACAATTCACTATATGGAATCTTCTACTCAATGGCCAATATAATCAATCCTCATTCGACATCTACCATGGTTGGCCCCGTCTCATGGAGACATTGAAACTTAGTTCATGGACTGTGGACCGGACGCGATGTCCGAATCGGTAGAGCACAGGCCTCCTGGCCGGAAGGTCATGCTTTCAATTACCGATCCAGTAAAACCACTGACTTACATAATTGATAATTGTTTGCTTCTAACCTGATGCTTGGCATTAATAGGATACAGCAATGATTGGTAGGATAGGTGTCAAGATAATATGAGTGAGTGGATTATCAGGTTATGGTGCTGGCAGCCTGGTCTCCCAATGGGGCATCACTATAAAGTCACCATTAATGCACACTGTCCGAAGTCGGGACCCATCCTGATATTACCATAGATGTTGCCACAACGTCAAACTCCATCAACCAACCAAATCCTGCTGCATTTGATCACCGCCTTGGTTTTGTTATTCCTTTCTTAAGCCGGAGTGTTCTTTGGGAGCGCCCAAAGCGTTGTATTATTGTGTTTATGCATACAATAAAGCTGCCGGTAACTGTTCTTACATTTAAATGTGAGGCCCTTCTTTGTTCTTGCCACCCATGCTACTACTGATCCTATCATCATGGTGTAACTCAGGTGATACAACCGTGAACACCAATACATATACATATAATATATGTCATATATAAGAATTAAAGCAGTATAAATGGGCGTAAGGGATGTTCCTATATATATACTATTATTATTATTATTATTATAAACCCATGCCATGCTGTGTACTTATCTATGGGTCACCAACCCATTAGAACCAGTGGTGCCACCACCCACCCGAACATTGAACCTTATAGCACCATAACGTGATATCCCACTCAGTCATATTATCCTGACACCTATCTAACCAATCCTTGCCCTATCCTACTATTGCCAATCCACTGGCTAGGAAGTGACCTGTATCAATTTTGTAAGTCATTGGTTTTACTGGAGCGGTAATTGAAAGCATGACCTTCCACATGGGAGGCCTGTGCTCTACCGATTCGGCCATCGCATCCGGTCCCTGACCAGAATCAAATTTATATCTGGGTTATTCTCCAAACCTGGGAACCACATATTTGGTCTCCATGTAATGATGCTGATAATTAAGTCTTTCTTTTATTGATAGCAAGTCAAATAATTATTGCAGCCTCTGTCTATTAGGTATGTTAGCAGTTCTACATGTATTGAATTTATCCCACAACAAATATCACAATTATAATTGTATGATTTTGTGCTAGAGTGAAAAGGTGCAAATTTACAAACTGACATGTAGCCACACGTTTTTTCAACTTATGTTTCAACTTTTTTCTTGTAAGTCATACAGTAATCAAGAAAATCTTATTTGACTATGTTGTATATGTTAAATTGAGATTATGGGTGTGTCTTTGATGTTCATGTTACATAAGTTATATTAATGTAATGCTCAATTTGTATAAGATTTAAGTCAACAGGTGAAATTAATTATTTTCAACTCTGACATATGCACAACATGCAAACCTTCATCGGACATTGGATTAGGCTATTATTTGGAAGGATTTTTGGTATTATTTGGGAGGTTTGCACTTTTAGTTTCCATGTCACACTTGTGTGTCCTCTTTTAGAGAATGACCCATATATATGTACTTATATATGTAGTAGTCTGCACTGAACTCTCAGGCAAGGAGCCATTTAGACAGGTGGGCGTCAATAGGGTGATTGCATAAGGGAGTCTGGCTGCAGAATGTTGGAATCCTGCTGTAGGCTCTAGACATCACCATTCTCAGTAGCACTCAATGCTGTCACTAGCATCCTGTACTAGATATATAGCTTGTATACAGTGAACTCGGCCTGCTGCACTTTGGAGTGACACACCTCTCACTGTTTTCACCTCTCACCGTGCTCCTGTCGCCGCGCTAGATCTACCTACACCACTACCACATACAAGCTTTGGTGCGTAATGCCTAAAGATTACTGCTCAACTTGTGGCACATCTCATTCCGGCCCAGTGGACGACGACTGTCAGAAAAACTTTACTGCGGCCAGTGCGCTTCCTAAGCGCTCGACCAGAGCTCACCCGCTGTTCGAGTCGACACCGACTGATTTGTCTGTGCTAGGCTAGATGGTGACCGATATCAAACCGGAGACACGTGGAGCTGTTGGAGGTACAAGTGCGGACGACTACGCCGAAGAGGAACGCGCGCTCGAAGACAAGGTGGAATCACTGGAACGAAAGCGCCGTGTAGCCACGCTTCTTCAGCAACAAAAGCAGCTCGAAGACGACCTTGCCGCGCTAAACGTCAATCCTGAGAGGGGCAGAAGCCATTCGAGAAAGTCGAGGCGCTGCAGGCACCGGCGCCATTCTTCGAGCTCCAGTTTGGGTAGTCGTACCCCAAGCAATGAACGCAGGAAACGCCGTAAGTGGTCGTTAAGGCACCACACTGACGACCGAAAGCAAGTAAAAAAACTTAACGCCTATGAAATTGTCGAAGCGACTTGCGCTTGGTTCTTAGATAAATCGGACACAAACTACCAAGTGGCGCTCTCAATAATTAGACACATAAGATTTATATGTTCTAAAGCCAAATTTAATAACTTCACAAACTCTTCACATGTTTCATATGATACTGAAATTCGTAAAATTGCTGTTAAAGAAAGCTACAGTGCCTTCACGGCTGGTAACAATGAATTGGCTCTACGCTACTATGCATTTGAAAATATCAAGGATAAAAAAAAACTCCAGTTCTGTGGCAAGTACTGCTTCGAAACTCTATAGCCGAGATGGGAAAAAGCCGTGTTTCAATCATAATAATGAGTCGGGCTGTTTGCGTGACAGCAAAACATGCAGCTATGGCCATTGGTGCTCTCGCTGTGGTAGCTATGCGCACAAGCGTGGCGCGTGTCGACGAGATTGAGCAAATAGGCGTAAAAATTCAGCATGTGTAACTTGTCAATCGTTTCATTCCTTTGCTAATTCTATTACTCGCTCCAAAACTTCTGTGCCGGCCAACACATTTTTTTATGTTTTATTAAATGATTCTGGTTATTCTGGTAGTAACGCTGTTGGTAAGAAAGGTCTAGAATGTGCTGCGCCGCCTCTACCTGATGTAGGTCACCCGACTGACAACTTGATACTAGGCCACGTGGCGGCCGAAATTGCTGCCGCCACTCGACCTACTTCGACTATAAGTTATGTAACACCCCTTCCGGCTTGGGAAAATATACAATCTGATTGGTTAACCGTTGAATCCAACCCTCTGTTTTATTTTGTTTCTGCAATTGACGTGAATTTTCCTTATGAATCAAGGAAATCATTTTCTGTTACTCGTGCTTGTTTTGACGCCAACTGCCTATGTACGCATTACATTGCCGGTCAGTTGACACAATTTAAACGTTGCTGCGTATTTGTTGAATTATTTTTCCGTGGCGATTCTGACCCTGACTGGGCTTATATTCTGCACGGCGCAATTTTCGGCTTTAGAATAATTGATGACAATTTTCATACCTCTTATTCTGCAAAATTAAACCCTGCTGTTGACGTTATTCATGCTGAATTTATCAAACAACAATTTTTACCTGAATTGAAGCTTGGTTATTTAACTAAAACTGCTAAACCCCGAATTGCTCTCATAATATATTTTGTGTTCCAAAATCGCCCGCCGGCTTGCGGTTAATTGTTGACTGCAGCAAGCCATTTAATAGGTCAGTTAATAATTGTGTTGATGAAACTTGTTGTAAATTTAACTATAAAACTCTCGACACTTTGGTGAAAATGTTATGTAAGAACGATTTTCTCTCTATAATCGATATAAAAGACGCCTATCGTGCCATTACTATCCACCCTATTGATAGGCATAATCAAGGTTTAATTTGGAAATTAAACGGAACTATTCAATATTTTCTTGATAATAGACTTTCTATGGGCTTGTCCAGTAGTCCTTATATATTTAGTAAAGTTTCGGATTTCATTTACCGTTGTGCTGTACGGCAAGGCATCACCAGAGTAGTCAATTATCTTGATGACTTTGCGATTCTGGACGACTCTTTAGCTGGATGCTGTCAATAGCCAATTAATCCTAATTAATATTCTTAGACGTTTTTTTTTTTTTGTTAGCTTCACCAAACTTCTTTCCCCATCGACTTCAAACCTTTTCCTTGGAATCGATATCGACACTGTACAAATGCAGCTCCGTCTTCCTCCAGAAAACATTCTAAAATTAAAACTAGAATTGATGTGTTTTTTGAATAAAAGAAAGGCTACTCGTAAACAATTAGAGTGCCTTGGTGGGTGCTTGTCGCACTGCGCGACTGTTGTCAAGGGCGGGAGATCATTCTCCTCTAGGATATACAATGCCATCAGGGCTCTTCACCACCCATGCCATAAGTTCCGCCTTAACGCTGCATTTCGTGATGAAATAAATTGGTGGTTGACCTATGTTGACTCGTTTAATGGTTACAAGAAAATTCTCGGCATCCACACTCAATCATTATCAGTGTATACGGATGCATCGAACACTGGGTTTGGTGCGTTGCACCAATATGATTGGTGCGTGGGTTTCTTTAATGCTGACGCTGTTCCTCACAAACTATTCCAACACATTGCTCCTTCTGACAAATCTTGTTCTAATGCTCACATAAATGTACGCGAGATGTGGGCGGTCGTGACAGCTACCGACCGTTGGTGTGTTAACTGGATTAATAAAAATGTTATTTTTGTAACGGACAACACAACTGTCCTTGCCGCCTTGACTACTGGCAAGTCTGCCAATCCTATTATAATGAACTGGTTAAAAAGGCTCTTCTGGGTCTCCGTTAGATACAATTTTAATATTTCTGCGGTACACATTAAAACCAGTTATAATTCAATTTGTGATGGCTTAAGCAGGTGGGGAGACAAAATGTCTCGTGCTAAAGTGCCAGCTGCTGACCATAGCTCGTTACTCTGCTGCTCACACTTATTTGATTAACTTCTACATCTGAACTTTCACTTGCAGGTATTGCTGCGCTTCATTCTGAGGTGAAACACATTGCCTCGCATTATTACGCTCCGAACAGCATCGCCACGCGGTCCATGCAATTGAGAAAATACTTTAAGTTCATTGATGAATTCCATGGGTTGCTCACCCCGACTCCATGCCCCCCTACTCAGGTAGCCATTTACATTGCTTGGCTCTCTCATTCTTTGAAGTATACTTCTGTTACCAATTATTTGTCGGCCTTAAATTTCTTCCTCCGGCCTGAGGGAGTTCCCCCTATTGATTACTCAAACCAAACTATAAAGACGACCTTAGGCGGTCTTAAGCGGATTTTGGGCCAGTCAGTTAAATCGGCTGCCCCCCTTCTGCCTCAGCACCTATCCCTGATTTTTTCAAGATTTTCTAATTCTGTTGGCCACACTACAACCAGGGCCACCATTCTGACCGGCTTTCCTGGCCTTCTTCGAAAGTGTCAATTAACTGATTCAGACTCTGTGCTGTTGCGGTCGGATTTTTCTTTTTTCCCTTGGGGGATGATGTTATCCGTTCGAAAATCAAAAACTATTCAGTTCTCTGAATGCAAACTTTTAATCCCCATTTCCAAATTGAGGAATCAGGAATTGTGTGCCGTTTTTTTTACTCTTAAACATTTTGCGCAGGCTCTGTTACCTGCAGACAGTCCTGCTTTCCAGGTTCCTGGCCCTGAGGGGGGGTTTATGCCTCTTCCTTACAGGAAATTGCAATCTACTATAAACATTTTTACTCGTGCCGTTGGCTTAAATCCCGACGATTTTTCTTGCCACTCTTTGAGAAGGGGGGGGGGGGCTGTACCTTTTTACATATGCAGGGGGCCTCATTAGAGGAGCTTAAAACCTGTGGTGATTGGCGTTCGGACTGTATTTATAAATATATCGCTCAGCCAATATCTGAACGTATCTTGAATGACATGAAAGTTTCTAACTCCCTTGATGAAATCTCACTTTAATTTCCCTTTTTCCACCGTTATTGTTTTTAATTTTATTTTCTTCTTCTTGCTGGGTTTGGGCGTTCGTCCTTGGCGTTTGCCCAGCCAGATATCCTATGCTGTTATGCTATTATTACCTATTGTTGATATTGCCTATTGTCAAGTCTTATACACTCTTATTATATCATTCTTGCCTGTTACTGTTGTTAATAAATGATATCGCCCATACATATTCGTTGCCTTCCTTCAGCCTACAGCTCGTATACAGTGAACTGTATACGGGTGTAGAGCGAGGGGCCTCCGGGAACTCTATTCTATTCAGCCCGCTACCACTGTGGTTCCCGGGTTCGACGCTAGGGGCGCGTGCAGTGCCTGTGTAACGCTGCACTGGACACTGGTCACTGCGGTTGCCCAGCACTCGGCCTGGTGCACTTCGGAGTGACACACCTCTCACCTTTTTTTTTCTTTCTTCTTCTTCTTAGGTAGGGCGTTTGCCCAGCCAGATATCCTATGCTGTTATGCTATTATTACATATTGTTGATATTGCCTATTGTCAACTCTTATCTACGGATATGTTATACACTCTTATTATATCATTCTTGCCTGTTACTGTTGTTAATAAATGATATCGCCCATACCTAGTCGTTGCCTCCCTTCAGCCGACATATAAATTTGCCTACATACAAACAAGGAGAGAAGCGTACTTGATATGGGAGGGACAATCTTTATTGCTCGTCTTGGCTAGCAATAGATGCTTACCGGTTAAAGTTCAAAATCTGGGCCAACACTGGTGAAATATGGTGGCCAAGCGGTGGAGCCGGCACTGGTGCCACTATTGAGTAGTTCCGGGCTCGCAGGCACCAGGCAGCGATTGGACATTATTAGATATCACAAATATATATACACCATCTCGTAGAATATATTTATTATTAATGTTTACTCCAGCACTTTATACACGCATAATATTTGTATGGTTAGTGAGCTTACCCTGTGTATGTATTTGAGCTTTGTGCTTTGCCTGTGTGTAATCGTAAGCATTAAACAACTGATGAATGTAAGCCATTTAATAGACTTCAAATGGTAGTACTAGTAGTCTGCAATGACCACCCAGGCCAGGAGGCACATAGATTCCATCAGGGCACCTAAGTAGTGTAATCATTAGCACATCAGCCTCAGAACGGCAATGGTGGAGAGCCTGGGATCTACATGTGAGCAGTCAAATGCCTTAGTTCCTCCAGTGTCCGCCAAGCTTGCTGCGCTCTTGACCTAATTGCCACCAATAATTCCCTCTTGAAGATGAACAGAATGAACTGCGCAGAAGAGAGACAACTAATCCAGGAACTGATATACTATCCTGCTACACGGCTCAGGTCAACTCTCCCTGGAGATCCTGCTTCACTATTCTCGACCTGATGAATTTATAACTTCCCGCTAGATGGCGCTCCGGATGTGGCTTGTCTATTTGTCCATACCTCGTCACCTCCACCCCTACCCACCCCCACCCCACCCCCACCCCACCCCCACCCTACTCCAGCTCCCACCTGTCGCCCTGTCAACGGTGTTGTCAGGGAACCAGTCCAGGCATCCCTGGCTTTTAATCCATTCGGGTCACTGCCCGTGTTAATAGAACCCTACCTTTCGACCGGATGTGGTGGCCAAATTGATAGAGCGCAGGCTTCCCATGCAGAATGTCGGATGTTCGATTCCTGGTCGAGTCAAAGTATTGACTTTGAAATTGATACTTGCTGCTGCCTAGCCTGACGGTCGGCTTCACTGGGATATGACAAGGACTGACTAGCTCTAATCCCGGTTGAGTCAAACTAATTACTTACAAAATTGTTGCCACCTAGCCTGACCCTTGTCATTACTAGGATAAGGCAAGGAATGGTTGGCTCAGATTCAGGATAATGTGACTGACTGGGATATTGGGTCAAGGTGCTGGTTAGTACAGCACTGCATGTTAAAGTCGCCATGAGAGCGCACTGTCACAAGTCGGTATCTAGCCTGATATATATATATATATTTTTGTTAATAGATTTATACTGCCTAACATGGATAAGTTCTGAATAGACTTGTTTTCACCATTAGAGAGTTTGTGGATAGAAAGCCCGAGCGTACACTTTTACTGACCCAACGGATTTTTAACCTCCCACACCACATAAACATGGTATGAGAGCAACTGGCCTTTGCTGATGCTGTAAGATATACACAGCCCTGGAAATCCAAATTGGCAGAGGTTGGGGCACAGGGAATCGAACCACTGACCTTCAGATTAGGAGTCCGACCTAGAAAAATGTCAGACACTCTAACCACTCCACCACAGAGAACACCACCTTAAATGTTGCCAGTACGCAAAACTTCAATGACCATCCCAATCAACCTGTCGATCGGACGTGGTGGCCGAATCGATAGAGTGCAGTCTTCCCCTGCGGAAGGTCGGTCGTTCGATTCCGGGTCGAGTCAAACTGATTACTTACAACAATGAAACTCACCACTACCTAACCTGGCGCTGAACATTACTAGGAAAGCGCAGGGACTGGTTAGCTCAGTGTCAGGATAGTGTGACTGAATGGGAACTGGGTCCTGGTCCTGGTGGCCTGGTTTTCCAGTGGTGCAGCACTGTAAAGATGTCATGAGTGCGCCCTGTCATAAGTTGCTACCCGTCCTAATATAACCTTTGCTGTTGTTAGGACGTAAAACATCAACCAAACAAGCTTCTTTCTGTTCCTCGATGTCCAGTCTCTTCTTTTTTTCTAACCTGAAATAACCTTTGATGTTGCCAGGACATAAAGCTCCAACAATCAACCTGGCGCCACTTCTCTGGTGAAGGTCCGGATGTTTGTGGTGATAGACCTATTTCAATGTTTACAAACATTGTGTATGTGCGCGCACCTTGGCTGCAGAACCAAGGCACACTGCCATTGAGTTTGCCAATACGTGCGGTAAAAAAACGTCAATTTTATTCCAAATTAATAGAAATATAGAACCCTATCCTCATACATTTAATACAATCTTGTTGGTGAATATGTTTTCTGTATGAGTGCCAATCGGTTTGTTTCTAGGTGGTGTGGTTTTAGAGATATTCCACTTTTTCTGTATAAAGATTGCTCATGACCATTGATAATGCAAGTTTGCTGGTACACGCAGTGCAAAACGTCTATTTTATTTTAAATTAATAGAAATACAGAACCCTAACCATATATATTTAATATAATCTCTTTGTTAAACATGCTTTATGTATGTGTGCCAAGCAGTTTGTTTCTAGGTGGTGTAGTAAGTAGTCTTAGAGATATTTCACTTTTTCTGTAGGAAGATTGCTCATAGCCACTGAGTTTGCAGTGTGACAGTGTGTCATCCTGCAGCCAAGCTGCGCACACACTGACCTAAATACCTATGCTGAATATCATATGAAATAGGTCTATAGAGCTCTCCATTTTAAACACTTGAAAACATTGTCTGTGTTAATGCAACCCTGTCTCTTAACCCATTAAGGCTGCTAGCTGTGTTAATACAGCCCTGTCTTTTAATCTATTGATAATATTGTCAGTGTTAGTACAGTCATGCCTCTTAACCCATTCAGATTGTTGCCTGTGTTAATATAATAGAGCTCTCCATTTTAAACTATTCAGGATAATGCCTGTGTTAATACAACCTTGCCTCTTTATCCATTAATGAAGCTGCCTCTGTTAATAGAACTCTCCATCTTAAACTGTTCATGATACTGACTGTGTTAATAAAATCTTGCCTCTTAACCCATTAATGCAGCTGCCTCTGTTAATAATCATGACACTACCCGTGTTAATAAAACATTGCCTCTTAACCCATTAATACAGCTTATTCTGTTAATAAAACTCTCCATTTTAAACTGTTCAGGACACTGCATGTGTTAATACAATCTTGCCTCTTAACGCATTAATACCACTGCCTGTGCTAGTTCAGCACTGTCTTTTAGACTATTTAGGACACTGTATGTGTTAATACAACCCTGCCTCTTAACCCATTATTACCGTTGCCTGTGTTAATATAACTCTCCATTTGAACCTATTGAGGACACCGTCTGCGTTAGAACAGCCCTGTATGTTAAACCATTAATACCGCTGCCTGTGTATACCGCTCTTTGTTTTAGACTATTGAGGACAGTTTCAGTATTGAAATAGTTCTGTCTCTTAACTCTTTACTACATCTGCCTGTGTTAATAAAACTCTCCGTTTTAAAATATTGAGCACAATGCCTTTGTAAATACCACCCTGCCTCTTAACCCATTAATACAGCTGCTGTGTTAATACAGTGGTACATTTTAAGCTATTGAGGACGCTCTCTGATTTAGTTCAGCCCTGCCTTTTAAACTAGTTAGGACACTACATGCGTTAATACAGTACTGTCTCTTAACCCATTAATCCTGTTGCCTGTGTTACTATGACTCTCAATGTTAACCTATTGAGGGCAGTGTCTATGTTAGTACAGCCCTGTATGTTAAACCATTAATACGGCTGCCTGCGTTAATACAGCTCTTTGTTCTAGGCTATTGCGGACAGTCTCAGTATTAAAATAGCTATACCTCTTAACCCTTTAATACCGCTGTCTGTGTTAATAAAACTCTCCATGTTAACCTATTGAGGACCATATATGTGTTAATACAGCCCATTGTGACTGCTACATGTGGTAATATAGCTCTCCATGTTAATCTATTGAGGACCACATATGTGTTAATACAACCCATTGTGACTGCTACATGTGTTAATAGAGCTCTCCATGTTAACCTATTGAGGACCATATATGTGTTAATACAACCCATTGTGACTGCTACGTGTGTTAATATACCTCTCCATGTTAACCTAGTGAGGACAATATCTGTGTTAATACAACCCATTGTGACTGCTACATGTGTTAATAGAGCTCTCCATGTTAACCTAGTGAGGACAATATCTATGTTAATACAACCCATTGTGACTGCTACATGTGTTAATAGAGCTCTCCATGTTAACCTATTGAGGACTATATATGTGTTAATACAACCCATTGTGACTGCTACATGTGTTAATAGAGCTCTCCATGTTAACATATTGAGGACACTGTACATGTTAATAGAGCGCTATCTCTTAACCCATTAAAACTGCTGCCTGTGCTAATCGCATCCCATCTTTTAACCCATCAGAGAAGACCCCCTCTCGGCATCACTCTTACTCACCCTGGAATCAGGGGATCATCTCCTAGTACTAGCAGATTTCACCATTTTCCAAATGTAGATTTCCATAATTCCCCTCTGTCAGACACAGTGCAATGTGCACTGGTTTGGAAACGTGCATCATAAGTATGCATATATGCGCAAAGTCACAGCACACAAAGGGATGCTGTGATGCGATTATTCCTTCAAACTGACCAGCCAACCATGCTGAATGCCAATGTTACAAGCAGCATCCACCAGCCACATTAAAGGTGTGATTCCATGCACGTGTATGTTGCCGTATAATATGGAAGTTTTATGCATACACTTTTTCTTTTTGGTATACTATTTATTCATCTGCATATGACATTTGTCAGCGCCGGAGCACTATTGTAATTGACAGTCAATATAATCTAAGTTTGATCAGTGCTGTATTAGTTACAACACCTATCCTGTGGAATTAAGGGAGTGGCTCCTGCAGTATAATGTACAGCACCAGTCACTGCAGTTGAGGCAAAAATGGGGAGCAGCACTGACTAGAAAGTGTATACTCGGGGAACTCAAACAATTGTCGAGAGCTACCTTTGTTCTCTTATAAAACAAGGTAAGTTTATAGTTGCCAAGACATTTTGTCTGTCTTATATAATGTTCAATGTGTTTAAACAGGTTGACAGTTGAGTAGGATGTTCGGTGTGTTGATGGTTTGTTCATGATGGTTAATGGTGGTGGCAGTGGAGGGACACTGTTGGGGCTCCCCTCTCTTTCTCTCCTCCTTCTGCCTCCACTCTTCCCCTCCTCCACTCCCCCCTTCCCTCAATCTTCAACTCCCTGACGCTTGTTGCTCCTGAACCTCCTCCCCCACCACCGGTTTTCTATCCCAGGCCGTACAACCAATAAACATTCTCCTGCCCATCCCCACCTCCCACTCCCTATGCCCTCCACTCGCTACCCCCTAGCCCCCACCATGCCACCACCCTCCACTCCCTACTCGCACTCTCCACTCCCATCCCCTACCCTCCACTCCCATCCCCGACCCTCCTGCCATCCCCCACCCTCCAGTCACATCCACCACCCTCCACTCCCATCCTCCACCCTCCAGTCCCCACGCCCACCCTCCACTCTCATCCCCCACCCTCCACTCCCATCCCCCACTCTCCAGTCTCATCCCCCACCCCACCCTCCACTCTCACCCCCACCCCACTCCATCCCGACCCTCCACTCCCATCCCCCACCTCCATCCCATCCCCACCCTCCCTCCCACCTCCAACCCTCCACTCCCCCACGCCCACCCTCCACTCTCATCCCCTCCCTCCACTCCATCCCCCACTCTCCAGTCTCATCCCCACCCTCCACTCCCATCCCCCACCCTTCACTCCCATCCCCCACCTCCACTCTCAACCGCACCCCCTCTCCCATCCCCCACCTCCACTCTCACCCCCACCCCCACTCCCATCCCCCACCTTCCACTCCCATCCCCCACCCTCCACTCCCATCCCCCACCCTCCACTCCCATCCCCCACCTCACTCCCTCCCCCACCCTCCACTCCCACCCCCCCCTCCACTCCATTCCCCACCGTCCACTCCATACTCCCTCAGCCTCCACTCCTTACCCCCACCCACCCCCACTCCCTACACCCCACCCCCCCCTCTCTCCCCCACCATCCACTCGCTGACCTCACCCTCCACTAACTACCCCCACTCCCCACCCCCTCCCAACCCTCCATTTCCTCCACTTCTCCACTCCTTACCGGCACGCCCATCCCCTACCCGCGCCTACCTCACCACCCACCATTCCATTCCCTACTCACCCCTCCCCACCCCTCCATGTCTCTCCCCTTTCCACTCCCTACTAGTACCACCCCATCCCTACCCCATCCCCCATCCCCTCCCACCCCTCATTCCTCTACAACCCCCCACCCCCACCCCCACCACGCCCAGTCCTCACTCACACGCCGTCGGGGCGCCCCCTACCGGCGCCGTGTAGGTAGATATAAGGGCCTGTGCTCATTTCATTCTGGCCGCATTAGGCTCTGATTAGCGACCAGCGCCTGCCACGCTGAACAGTCTGCGGCTCCAGCACCAGGCACTCTGAGCTGTCTGCGGCTGAAGCACTGAGCACAGTGTGCAGTCTTCGGCTGAAGCAGTGATCATGCTGTGCAGTCTGTGGCTGAATCACTGAGCACGCTGTGCAGTCTTCGGATGAATCACTGAGCACGCTGTGCAGTCTGCAGCCGAAGCACTGTGCACGCTGTGCAGTCTGCGGCTGAATCACTGAGCACACTGTGCATTCTGAGGCTGAAGCACTGAACACACTGTGCAGTCTGCGGCTGAAGCACTGAGCACGCTGTGCAGTCTGTGGCTCCAGTGACGAGCATGCGGAGCAGTCTGCGTTTCCAGTGCTGGGCACATTGTGCACTCTGCAGCTCCAGTGCTGGGCATGCAGAGCAGTCTGCGGCTCCAGTGCTGGGCACGTTGTGCACTCTGCAGTTCCAGTGCCGGGCATGCTGAACAGCCCACTGCGGCTCCAGTGCTGGGTGCGCTGCACACTCTGCAGATCCATCGTGGGGCACGCTGCGCAGTTTGCAGCTCCAGCACCGGGAATGCTGCACACTCTGCGGCACCAGCGCCAGCGATGCTGAGCAGTTTGCGGCACCAGTGCCGTGGCACTGCATACTCTGTGGCTCCAGCACCGTGCATGCTGAGCAGTCTGCTACTGCAGTGTCAAGCACGCTGAGCAGTATGTAGACAATGTATGCTCATCCTTACGGAATGTGAGTGTCAATCGCATAACTATCTTCCAATGAATGTTCCTGTTATTGGATTTAAAGGTGCAAAATCGGATGAAATCGTAGCATTTTTTGTACAGCAAACCACACAATACTTAGATCCCCCCTACCTAGGTTTGAGGCCCCATCTTCACCTTAGATATAGGAGAAACCTGAAGCTGAGAGACATTAAGACCGAATCACTCTCATAGCAGAGAGCTAAATGGAGAGCGGCAGTCAAGTAATGAAAGCAGTCTTTGTCGCATCGCGACCGACAGCATGATGATGATGATGATTCCTGACTTATATATTGTTTTACATAAATCCTACCAACGCAATATGAGTATTCCCGTTCCAGCGGTCCATCAAGAATGTTGGTGTGACCCAGCATGCCAGGTTGCGGATTTAGCTTAAATGCGCCAGAAAGTCGGGGAGGTGGTGAATATGCTATACCGTGGAACTCCAAGTAGTCTGTTATCTCCTCGACAATATATGCAATACTTAAAGTTGCATGGTCCGATGGCATTTGAATTTGTATTTTATTTTTTAGATAAATATATCCCATTGATCATTATAACCTACCAATCATTAGGTCGGAACTAGTACTGTTGATGAAAAGTGGCTAGTTTTGAAGCAATTTGAGCTGAAATAACCCACAATACTTTTGACAAGCTTTCCAAAAGTCCTCAAGCCATGATGCGTATTGACATCTCGCGATGACCATGTTACGTATGGTACTTGGAATGAGGGTCTGACTAATTGGGCCACGAGATTGAACTAATTGCTTAATGAGTGTTCCTGTCTCAGATTTGGTGTCCAAGGGAATGAGGTAATAAATTCACTGATTATTCTTTATAGGCTGTCCCCAATTCTTAACTAATACACTAGTATGTAAGTTGGATATATAGAACCAAATTTAGAGAAGTGTTTTGGTTTAAAAAAAAATACATTTCATCGGACCATGCAACTTTAATTCACAACGCGGACAATGGGCTATGATATGGAACTTTATTTCAGGAATCACATCAAGGTATAAGGTTAGCAGTTTGACAGCTCGGAATCAGGTACTCAGGCGCTTAACCCTATTAATTCAAGAAAGGTGGGTGGTTGTCGGTGTTTGCCGTTGTGTGGTGAAGTGGCTGGTGGCTGCAGTGTCTGGGGGAGGCTGACATGATGTCACAACCTCTCGTTGGCGCGAGATTCGGGGCCGCTCAGAATGGGTGGAATCGAACCCAGGTGGCCGCACCGTAGCCCTTTGTCCGTGCGCAAATTACCCATGTTGTCAACCAACATGCACAATTTCACTGTAATGTACATTAGAAGGAAATATATGGTAAGAATCTTATCAACTTTGGTCAGCACGAAGCATGTGGTTATCAATATAAAGTAAGGCTAAAATGTTGGCCCTATTTTGATGGATAGGGTCATGACTTGCACCAACCCTAACTGCTTATCTGTAATGTCAAGCATTTATTGCATATATATTCCGGTTGTCAACTTCAGTTTGTACTGATGGACCATAGGAACTTTGATTACCTGTATTTACGACAACCTTTTACAGCGTTGCCTGCATTGTTCTTCTTTGGTAATTTGCAATGTTGACATGTCTAACTAATTGCAGTTGTTGGAGCTGCCTGGGCATCAGGTCACGTCTGGTCAACTCGGCAAATATGGGTCTTGTGCCCTCGTGTGCACCCACCATCCCTAACTGCCTTCATTTGCCAAGAGTTTTGACTTTCATAAATGGAGCGGCCTTTTAGGAGACACTCGGTAGAGTTTGTTTGTCCAAATACCTTTTGTATCAAGTTATGAAAGCTGAAGAATAAACATTATATTACACTTAATTACAGTCAGCAGTCTAGCTTGTTTGTATCAGCTACCCTACATGCTTGTAGTTGAATGGTAGAGTCCTGGGTTCGAGTCCCGCAGACTAATCCCATCTTGTTGACTCTTTCAATGGCTTTGCTCGTGTGAATTGTGTACTTTCAATACACTAAAGCTATATATATGGTATTGTTGTTGGGTGTTTGTTGTGTGTGTTCATGTCCTTATATTTTTTTGTTTTAATTTCATTCTGGACCCTGTGGCTTCCACGACCATTGCATGGTGTTAGCTATTAATGGTCTCCATACACGAGCGTGCAGGTCGTACACACATTGCTGTGTAAATATTTCACATGAGTGATGAACCCTGCATTCAAACCACCAGTTTCATCGTTCACAAAGTAGGCAATAGAAATTAAATGACTTCAGCGCTAGATTCAAAGCACCAAGCATGTGTTCTGGGTGTTTGTTAGTTTTATCTATGTTTTGTTGTGTTTGTCTGTGGTTGTTTCTGTTTGTTTTTGTTTGTGTGTTTGTATGTGCGTATGGGTGTGTCTGTTTGTGGGTGGTTGTGTTTGGTTATGTTTGTTTGTATCTGTATGTATTTGGTTGTGGTTGTGTGCTTGTGTATGCATGTGTGTGTTAGTTGTTTGTGTTTATGGTTGTGTTTGTGTGTGTTTGTTTCTAGGTGTGTGTCTTTGTGGATGTGTTTGGTTGTGTGTGTCGGTGTTTGTTTGTAATTGTGTTGGTGTGTGATTGGTTGTGTTTGGTTGTGTTTGTTTGCATTTGTGTTTGTGGTTGGTCGTGTTTGGGTGTGGTAGTATGTTTGTTTGTGTCTCGTTATGTTTGTCTTTGGTTATGTTTGGATGTGTGTGTTTGTGCTTCTTTGTGTGTGTGTTGTGTTTGTATGTCTTTGTGTATGGGTGGTTGTGCTTATTTATATGTGTGTGTTTGTGTGTGTATGTCTGCATGTTGCTGTGTTTGTTTGGTAATATGGGTGTGGGAGTGTGTGTGTTTGTTTGTGGGTGGCTGTGTATGTGTGTCGTATGTGTGTGTTTGTTGTTATGTGTGTATGTGTGCTGTGGGTGTATGCATGTTGTGTTGTGGGGTGTATGTGTGTTGCGTTGTATGTGTTTGTGTATGTGAGTTTGTGTGTATGTGTGTGTATTCGTGTTTGTGTGTGTTTGTTTGTGTATGGGTGTGTGGTTATATGTGTGTATATTGTGTTTGTTTGTGTATATTTGTGTTTGTGTGTGCGTTTGTCTGTGTGTGTGATTGTATGTGTGTGCTTTGTATGTCTGTATTTGCTTATGGGTGTTTGTGTGTATTTGGGTGTGTATGTATGTGTGTGGGTGTGGTTTGGTGTGTTTATGTGCGTATGGCTGTGTGTGGGTTTGGGGTGTATTTGTGTATGTGTCTATATGTGTGTATATTTGTGTTGGTTTGTGTGTGTGTGTGGCTATTTGTGTGTTTGTGGTTGTTTGTGTTTGTGCTTGTTTGTGTTTGGTTGTGTGTGTGCTGTGGTGGTCTGTGTTTGTGGATGTGTGTATGCGTGTGTGTGTGGATTTGTTTATTTGTGTGTGTGTGCTTATGTGTGTGTTGTTTGTGTATGGTTGTGTATGGTTGTGTGTGTGTTTGTTTGTGTGTGTTTGTGCGTGTGTGTGTTGGTTTGTGTTGGTATAGGTATGTTTGTGTGTGATGGTGTTTGGCTGTGTGTGTATGTGTGTGTTTATCCCTGTTATATGTGGGTGTTGTTAGTGTTTGTGTTTGTTAATGTTAGTGTGTGCTAGTGTTTGTTGGTGTGTGTTTGTACTTTTGTGTGTTTTGTGATATGTGTGGTTTTGTTGTGTTAGTTTAGTTGTATTAGTTTATTTGTGTTTGTCTATTTTTGTTTGTTTATTTGTATTTGTGTATGTGTGGATGTTTATTTGTGTTTGTTTCTGACGTCCACTAGCTGATGATACAAATACATATGCTCTAGCGGCATCTTTAAATAAAATACATTGTCATTTTGTTTATGTGTGTTTGTGTTTATGTTTGTTGGTTTGTGTCTATGCTTCTTTGTGTTTGTGTGTATTTGTTTGTGTTTGTTTGTGTTATGGTTGTGCCAGGCTTGTTTGTGTGTATGTTTGTTTGTGTTTGTGTGTGTGTTTGTGTTTGCTTGTGTTTCTATTAGTATTTTATTGTTGTTTTTCTTTGTTGTTTATTTTTTCAGTAATTATTTAATGTATTTAAACTAAATACATTTTAAAGGTACATATGAAGGGGAATATTTGAGGACTTGACCACAACCCACATCTATACCATTAGGATGGTTAGCGTCCTAACTATTGTCGTGGGGGTGATGAAAATGGGAAATATTGCGGCAAGAGCGGAACTCAAACCCACATCTCTTTGCATTCCGGGACAGTGTGCTAACCATTACACCACCTAGGATCCATGATATCACCACACCACCCACGCCTACCTGTCTATGTGGTTCCTTGCCTGATATGTCAGTGCAGACCCTACACTCGTCCCCCTGAAAATGTAAGTCTTTAAATGCTTACAATTACATACATACAGGCAATGCACTAACACATACACAGGGTAGGTTCAACAACCATACAGCGCAAAGCTTGTACAGGATCCTGATCACGGCAACCAGTGTCATGAGGGTGATGAAAATGGGGAATATTGCCCCTAGAGCAGGACTCGAACCCACATCTCTTTGCACTCCGGGCCAGTGTGCTAACCATTACACCACCTAGGCTCCCTGATATCACCATGCTACACACGCCTACCTTTCTATGTGGTCCTTGCCTGAGAGGTCAGTGCAGACCACTACACTATTTTACATATGCCAGAGGGGTGATTGATGAAAATAGGAAATATTGCACCTAGAGCAGGATTTGAACCCACACTTCTTTGCTATTCCCACAGCGTGATATATACCTTAGGTGTTGCCAGGACTTACAACTCCAACAACCAAGCAAACATCTTGCCATTCTCCGGCTAGCTTGCTAACCATAACACTACCTAGGCTCCCTCATGCAATCACCCTATCCACTCGATCCCGTCTATGTGGCTTCTTGGCTAAGAGGTAAGTGCAGACTACTACACTCGTCACCCTGCAATTGTAAGTCTTTGTTCTATCTTCAATTGTAAGTCTACATTCTATGCTCATCAAGCATTTAAGGCTTCCAATTACATACGTTAGGTTCAGCAACTAAACAATGCATAGCTTGGGGATCTGTGGCAACGGTCCCACAACTCTAGCTTTCGTTGTTGCCATCAGATGTCGCATGCGTTGTGACTATTGTGTATTAATAGTGACTGACTAGTTTGGTACACTCCTTTTTCAAAAGGGTCCAAACATGAACATTTAATTTTTCTTGGAAGCTCCAATGACCCAAAAGCAATATACTTGTGGAATTGTCTAAATATCCCAAAATTTGACTGACATATGTGCATATGAAAGTTAGTAATTTCCATTGCTTTTGTATGCGTGGTGGCAACGGTCCCACAACAGTAGTGTTCATCATTGTCATCAGATGTTGCATGCTTTGTGAATATTGTGTATTCTTGCTATTTAAAGGCTAGCAAGCTAACAATTACATTACCTAGGTTCCCTGATGCAATCACCCTATCCAGACCCACCTGTATAGGTGGCTCCTTGTCTCGGAGATAAATGCAGACAAGTATACTATAAGGTTTTAAATTGGGTTATGTCCATTACATCGTTTAGTACTTACAATTACATAATGCTGACATACTTACATTTTGGTTTTTACTAAAGCGTATTTTATTCATCGAATACTATCTCTTGTCAGCGCCAGAGCACTGGTCTTCCTTCTGTACAGTACAATTCCTCAATACATAAATGAAACTACTATCAGTTGTAATAGTAACTGCATGGAAATCCTGTTTGATACTAAAAGTATTATACCTTTTATAGATGAAGTATCGGCTGTAGTAGTAACTGTGTACAATTCCAGTCTAATAAAAGGATCATGCATTCAGTGAATGTGTATTGCATGGTTTTAGAATTGTCTTTAAACACTTGTTTCCTTCTTTCCTTTTTTGTAAAGAAATATATCAAAATATATATACCTATTTTCAAATACATGCACAGTATATATGTACATCAGTGCATCTAATCACAATTAATATGTTGCTATCTAGTAAATACCTACACTGATTTGCCCATAAATGTAAGTCATTATATACTGAAGGATATGGTATGATGGTGACAGGAACACTGGATGTCAATGTGTATGATGTTAATTTTTGCAATACTGCTTTGTATTGCATGATTTGATGAATGGAATGTGTATACATACAGAAGGTAGATTCAACAACCATACAGTGCATACTTTGTGCAGGATCCTGATAGTGGCAACCAGTGTCATGGGGAAAATGGGAAATATTGCCCCATGAACAGGATTCAAACCCCCACTTCTTCCTATTCCAAGGCTAGCATGCTAACCATTACACCACCTAGGTTCCCTGCTGCAATCACCCCTTACACCCCCCTTCCCCCCACACCTGTATATGTGGATGCTTGACTCAGCGGTCAATGCAGACAACTACACTACCTATGCTGCCTGATGCGATAAACCAGGCCCGATTCATAGAAATAAATAGCAACAATTTCAATACACCTCCTTATCGCGTAAAAACGTTATTGATCGCCGCTCTTATTCAAACTGGTCATTTAGTGCCTGCGGTAATTTCCCCTTTGCAGGATTTCAACCGCTCTTTAAGACTGCTGTGAATTCTGAGCCACAGTGCCGGGAATATGCATATGAAACAAAAGGTAAAGCTTATTTGATTTAATGATGCCTCTCGAGCATATTGATTTTTATCATCTGGTACTGGACATCAAAATCATATGGTCATTCTGACATATTTCTTCGGAGGAAACCTGCTGCCACCATATAGGCTACTCTCTCCGATAAGCAGCAATTGGTCTTTTATATGCACTTTCCCACAGACAGGACAGCACATACCACAACCTTTGATTGAACCAGTTGTGGACCGCTGGTTGGAATGGGAAATAACCCAAACTGCAAATGGGTCCACTGAGCAGGATCAATAGGATTACCGACACCTTCAAAGGTGGATACTCTACCGCTTGAGCTATGTCCCGCTTCCCCATAAAACAAAGCACCTGCTCGGATTTCATCTTAAGAGAGCCGCAAAATAATTCAATTCTCGACCAATAATGGGCCTCACTCTCCTTAGGACAACTCTGGGGTGGGGTGGGCTGGGTGTGGTGGGGTGGTATCTGTGGGAGGGTGCGGGTGGAGAGGGGGAGGTGGTGGTAAGTGTGTTACTATTTCGGCACTACATCCACTGATCCACAATTTGCAGTGTCAGCATTAATCCCACCACAGTGCAAAGTGGTCGTGACTGCGAGTGCACCAAGGTCATCGATCGATGTGACTTTGGTTTCAATGTCAAGTAGGTCAAGGACGGTGGGAAAGCCCCCTCAGCCTCCCCCCTCCCTCACCCGCCATTGGAATGCTTGGTCAGTCGGAGGATCGAGCCTTAGGGATAGGGACGCTGGGTTTGCTTGGTTGTGTGTTGTTGCTTTAAGTCCTAGCAACATATAAGGTCATATCCGGACAGGTACCGAGTTGTTTGTTGTTGGAGTGTTATGTCGTGGCAACATCTAAGGTCACATCAGGGCGGGTAGGCCTACCGACTTGTGATAGTGCGCACTTATTGCAAGTTATAGTGCTGCCCCATTGGGATACCAGGTCACCAGCACCATGACCCAATTTCCAACTCAGTCACATTATCCTTACACTGAGATAGCCAGACTTTTTGCTATCCTATTAATGCTCAGCCCCTGGCTAGGAAGCGACAAGTATCACTTTGCATTATAAGTCATTGGTTTGACTCGGCTGGGATTCGAACTCCCGACCTTCCGCAAGGGAAGCCTGCGCTCTACTGATTCGGCCATCGCGTCTGGTGGGGATACTGGGCGGCAGGATGAGGAACTAGGTGATGATGAAACCATTGTCAGGGGCATAGCTAGGCGTATGCACGTACACCAAAACGTCTACAGCATTTTGTCCAAAAATAAATAAATTAGAAAATAATAAAGAGAGAGAGAGAGAGAGGAGGTATGTAGTAGTCTGGAGTGTTGAAAACTCAAGTCTAAAATGTGTAAAATCCGACAGCTTAAGCTTAAGCAGCCCCCTAAACCACCTGCCAAAATTAGGAGAACACATCGTTAAAGGTCTAGCTACGCCCCTGATTGTTGGATGTCATCGGGATTTGAATGGCTTAATCGAATAGGCCTTGTCACAATTATGTCAAAGACTCAAAGCAGATTTGATTCTGTTTGTCTGACAGACTGACGATTTGAGTATTCACAGCAGGGCCTGATGCAATTCACAATTTTCTCACAATTTGATTTTAATCTCTTTGTGTAAATGTCCTTTGTTTTTCTTGCAATTATAATGTAATTGTCTAAATCATTACATACTTTTTGATTCAAATCAGTGTCAATCACTGAAGGCATGCATGCTTTTCAATTGTGTGCTATTATTGACATTCACTGTTGCACAACTAGTACTCATGGTTGTAATTGTTAAAGGGCGTGGCTTCCATATATAGAGAGATACGTGGTGGCATTATCACGTGAAATTATATAATTGAAGAGCTTAGGCGCAAAACCATGTAAACGACAATCCAGAAATGGAGATGAACATTGGAATTAGACCTATGATAAATTAACTTTTTTATATTCTTAATTTGTTGTTCATTGCTCCATAACAATATGATCATATGAAAAGTAGAATTAGTGAGAATTAAGATTATTTTCAGGTACAAATCTTTTATTTAAACTACTTTTTGGGATTGGTGTTTGCGTGGTTTTGCGCTTGAACTCTTCAAAACGTGATAAGCCCCAATAAAAAAAAAGAGTTTGCAGTGCCAATGCCAAGTCTGTAAAACATGCTTTGGAAAAGAGCTCCTCATAAAGAAGAGTTCAGGCACAAAACCACGCAAACGCCAATCCAAAAATTGAGTTTAAATAACAGATTCATACCTGAAAATAAGTTTAAAGCTTATTTATTCCACTTTTCATATGATCACATGGTTATGGAGCAATACACAATGACCAGTAGGAATATTAAAATATAAACTGTTTAAGGGTTTGATTGTTTGTTTCCTTCCAATTCTGGATTGGCGTTTACGTGGTTTTGCGCCAGAACTCTTGCTTGGTCATTTCATGGTAAATGGGGCCAATGTATTTTCCAATATGTAATGGTTAAAAACAAGTATTGAAAGAGGAGTCATTTTCTTTATAGAATTTGTCTTCTTACACTTTGTAGGGATAGATATGAAAACATTAAGGCCTAACGTGACATAGTAAAAAAAAACCCAACATTTTCATTAAAAAAATATGGTGTTTTAAAGACATGAATTTGTTACATGGAAAATATAGAATTGTCTACAGCCTTCTAAACCGTTATTTTGCATAACATATTACCTATTAGTCAATGAAACAATATAAGGGGACTCTTACTTTAAATAATTATTCATTTTGCATGCATATATCTTTTTTTTCTACCTAAAATTCCATGTTGATTATACTGGTTCTGGACGTAACTGCTGTGTCCCCTGCTTGTCCCTTGCTTGTTAAATTAGGAAATGTGTTATCCTGGGCATACCAGAGCTTCAGTAAAAAAACAGTTGCATGTGTAAAGCATTATGAAACCAAATTGATGTTGAAGTTCGATATTATTGTTGGCGTCTCCTTATGCCTGGGTATATATATGGGTTATGCAAATCTAATGATGGTTACCTCATAGTATGCTTTGTCAGCCTTCTCTGTTTGCATTATTCAGCTTTGATGACGTCACATGGGGCAGTGGCCTAATCGGTAGAGCGCGGGCCTCGTTTGCGGAAGGCGGGAGTTTGGTTCCAGGTCGAGTAAAACCAATGACATATACAATTTGTACTTGTCGCTTCCTAGCCTGTCACTGGGCTTTAATAAGATAGTGAAAGGACTGGTTAGCTCAGTGTCAGGATAATGTGACTGAGTGGGATATTGGGACATGGTGCTGGCAGTCTGATTTCCCAGTTGGACAGCACTATAAAGTCACCATGAGTGCACACTGTCACAAGTTGGTACCTCTCCTGATATGACCTTACATGTTGCCAAGATGTAAGACTAACAACTTGCCAACTGATGACGTCACCAGACAGGTCACTCCTCTGACACAGCCACCAATCAGCAATGAGCTACATTAACCTCTTGACCCCATTGCCCGATAATGGTCCTCATTACTGGCCATTTCAACAACAGAACGATCAATTTGGTAACTTTTTCGGATGCTCAATTAGTTGTAAAAAAATACAATTAAAAAAAGTGCGGATCATACATCGAACTGTATTGTAGAAGCAGTGTTGTCTTTTGGAAACCCTGCCATTAGATGATGCTTATGAATCGCAGCATTTGAATCATTTATTGTTGTTGCTTCTAACGTCATTGTGCTTGTTAGAAATTATTCTCATCCTGATATGATCTCAGATGTTCCCATTGCGTAAAACTCCAACGACCGACCATCATCATCATGCTGTTGGTCGCAATGCGACAAAGACTGCTTTCATTACTTGACTGCAGACGGAAGATGAGCTCGAGCAGCGCGGTCCTTGGTAACCCAGGCAATGACTGAGCCGGTATGGTGTTTTGTGTGTTTGTATATTTCATGAAAGCTGCCTGCAAAAGTGTTGAAGTGCTGCTGGATTTTGCAAGTTACCAGCGGCACTCTCTCAGGGAGCAAATAGAGGTTTCACACTGGCAAGAACATGTCCAGACAGCCGGAAAACTATTTGTCCCTGCAGTGGCTGGTCCGGAGATGTTTGGAGTTCCATACATCAACCGCCCTTAATGCTGCCACAGTGACATGGTTTTCTGTTTAGGATTTGCTCCCTTAGCCTTCGGTTCTGTGAAGAAACTGTACCACAAGGCAGTGGTTTGCACCTCTGCAGGGCAGGGGCATCAAACTCCCTGAGGTATTGCAATACCTGCATACGACTGACTACCCATGTTATAATATAGGGGTTCCTCTGCATTGAACACTGTGAGACTCTATCTGTGAACCAAGGAAACCATTTCTCCAAGTAAATGGCACAAATTGACATAGCAGAAGCGAATGACATAAGGACAATCACGGGTGAACACAATAATTCACAATGACGTAATATCTCAAGAAGATACAATGTTCATGATCTTTGTTTCATAGATAAATGATATTCAACTTTTTCATCTCATATCTTTAGATAAGATTCAGTTTACATTATCTTTGAGATTTACAATATTCAGCATGTCACATTGTATAAAAGATTAAGCATCTTTATCTTACAGATTTACATTCAACATATATTGTATCGCCATATTTGGGTCATAGATATACAATATGTATCATATGTGTCTCATATATATATATATATATATTTATATATATATATATAGAATATACATAATATGTGTCTCTATATATATATATATATATATATATATATATATATATAAGGATAGTGATAATCCCATTTTCGCATGTAATAAGCTCTGGAGTTCCTGCCCCCCCCCTGCCCTCCGCTCATCGGGTGAGTGGGTGGGGGGAGGTCCATCTGTTCCTCGCCGGCCCCTGCGCGGGGTGCAACACACCACTCGCTATCTTGTAAAGGTGAATATCATTTATCTATGAAACAAAGTTCATGAACATCGTATCTTCTTGAGATATTATCTCATTGTGAAGCATTGTGTTCACCCATGATTTTCAGACACTTATGTATGTCAATATTCACTATCTTGGTCTCCTATATATATATACAATATTCATACTAGCTGTCTCATATATAGATAATATTCAGTCTTCATATACTAGCATACAGGATTCATAGTTGGCATATCATAGATATATAGGATATAACATATTTGTCTCATCAATAAATAGTATCATCATTTTGGTCTCATATATACAACACATTCACAATCTTCATATCATAATTGTGGTGTTCTCTGTGGCAAAATGGTTAGAGTCTCTGACTTTTTTTCGACGTCAGACTCCTAATCTGAAGGTTGGTGGTTCGATTCCCTGTGCCCCCAACCCTGCCAATTTCGATTTCCACCGCTGTGTATAACTTACAGTGTCATCTAAGGCTGGTTGCTCTCATACAATGTCTATTTGGTGTGGGAGGTTAAAAATCCCTTGGGTCGGTAAAAGTGTAGGCTCAGGCTTTCTATCAACAAACTGTCTAATGGTGAAAACAAGTCTTTTCATTCTTATCCATGATAGGCAGTATAACTCTTCAAGAAAAAGAAATGTACAATATTTGCCACCTTCAAGTAATAGATATACAAGCTTCAGTACCTTCATGTTATATAGATATACAAAAGTCACCATCACTGTCTAATATGTATGCACACGTCCCCATGCCTCTCCCCATTTACAACCTCTAACATCTTTGTCTAAAAAATATACCATAGTCACCATATTTTAGTAATAGATATACAATATATAATATAAGAATCACCCTCTTGTTCTCGTCAGATATACCATATTCCCAATATTCAACTTATAGATGAGACTGTCTCTAAAGGTGCTAAACAATATGGGACAAAACTTTGTCCATAGTAACGATCAACACACTATCTACTTATGCATTTGCTCAGGATAAACTGATTTCTTTTTTTACATGCTGTTTCATAATCCCAACAGAATACATATTGATTTGAAGCAAATGTCCTTGTGTTTTCAGTGTAACAGTTTCTGTGCTGTTTTATGTTAATCGTTACTATGGACAAAAAAACGAAGAGTTAGCACCTTTTGAGACAGGCTCAGATATACAATATCAAGTTTTCTCATCTAATAGAGATCTAAGATTTACCATCTATATCTCACATATATAGCATCCACATGTGTGATTGAATAACCATTAATACCGGACACAGTGGCCCAGTTGGTAAAGCGTAGGCCTCCCATGCAGGAGATCGGAAGTTCAATTCCAGGTCGAGTCAAACCAATGACTTACAACATGTTTTACTTGCCAATTCCTCGGTTGGCGCTCGGCATTAATATGATAGACCAACGGCTGGTTAGCTCAGTGTCAGGATAATGTGACTGAGTGGGATATTGGGTCATGATGCTGCTGCCCTGATTTTCCAGTTGGCCAGCACTGTAGAGTCACCATGAGTGCGCACTGTCACAAGTCAGTACCGGTCCCGATATTACCTTAGGTGTTTCCAGAATGTAAAACTCCAACAGCAAACCAATTTAATAGCTATGGAATTGTAACCATATTCAGCTCAAAGATAGATCATTCCTATGGAACTCTTAATACATAAGATAAGGCGTGGGCATGCGATGCTAGGTCATCCTGCAAGTTATATTCAAAATAGATCATTACGATTGGCTATAGGATGACCACATGGTTCATATTTGCTGAAATAACCTAAGCTTCTAGGCCAGATATTAAATTACTTCTACACAAGCGAGGTTCTTGCAGTAACGCGGTAAGCCGATACCAGAAGGGATTTCGATCCCAGCTCCCTGTGATAAAACGCTGATGTCAGCATAACAGCACTTTTATAGCTGACTGGATCCATCTAAGTTGAGTCCCACGCTAAGGTGCAATGGTAGGCCTACAGTGTGGTCCTTATGATTGCATACAACATAATATAACCACAGTGTTGTTAGTGCATGGTTTGAACCAGATGTGATGACCGATTGAGTTGAGCATCCGTCTCCCATTTTGGTATACCGTGCGAATCCTGGTCGAGTCAAACCGATGACTTGGTCGTAATGCTCGCATTGCGTTTGATGCGAGGGAAGGAAGAGACCATCCCCCCGCCTCCTGCTGCCACCCGGCTTTCTCACCTTCCCTGTCATCCCTCCCTCAGCTTTCTCCCACCTCACCCTCTCGCCCTGCCCCGCCGCTTTCTCACCTTCCCTGCCTGTCGCCTCCCCGCTCCTTCCCTTATAAGGCCGCCCACAAGCCTCCCTCAGTCACTCGCCTTCCAGCCATCCTCCCTGCTCAAGTTCTTTCTGATCCGCCGGCCTCCCCAAACTTATACTTATTGCCGCCTACACTGTCACTTGGCATCATTAGGATAGGGAAAGGAGCAGTGTTATCAGGAAGACAAATCGTCAGCGATTGAAATTTCCCCTTCTTAATCAACTAATGTGGACAAATAAATCTCAAATACAAGAAGAATAAAGCCATAGGTCTACAAGTTATGGGCTCAATGAGAAAAATATTAAATGCGTTTGTTTTCCTTTTGTATCCCCAGATGATATGCTGTGTCAATACTGTGCAGAACCAGCTGATGGGTGATGTAAAATGTGTGTAGCACAATGTTATATGTGGTGGGAACTCATTGTAGCATGATAGTTGATTGGTTGTTGGAGTTTTGCGCCCTGGCAACATCTAAGGTCAAGTCAGGACGGCACTGACTTCTGACAGTGCGCAGTCATGGCAACTTTATAGTGATGCCCCACTGAGAGACCAGACCAACATCACCATGACCAGGCCAACAGCAATATATCCCACTCAGTCACATTATTCTGATACTGAACCAACGAATGCTGAACTCAATTGTTATATTTGAACTCTTTGTACGGCATGTTTACAATAAACTGAGGTGCTAACATAAATGCATACAAATTCCTTACAGACAGAAAGGATCCCAGAAAAGCGATGCTTATCTAACTGGTCTCCATGATGTGAATGAACAAGTGATGACAATAACAGATGATTAAAGTTAACCTACATTTTTAACTATCGATTATGATGAGATACTGATGAGTCTCTTCACAGGTAGAAAAAACTAAGTAATGATAGGAATATTATATGTATATCCTGTCATGGATTCATGTACTTACATGCAGTATCAGTAGTTATTTACATGCATGTTAATAGGGGTAAATTTTATGTTCTTTGCCATAGCCACTTGATATCTTAAATTATGCGACTAGTTAATGACAACTATGTCCTATTATATATATTCTTTCCTGGTAATTGATTTAGTATGCATTGAGATGTTTAGTTTGTTATAGAAATTTTATATAGTTTTAGGGTTTCTAATTTCTACTGGTATTTAGTTCCAGATATAGGTTCCTTGGTTTTCAGTCGTTATTTTGCCATATTTGTTTCTAGTGTGTTTGTGATGTATGTCTTTTATATGTTGGGTGTTGTGGGAATGTACCTGATTGTTTTCTTTGAAGAGATTATCAAATATTTCAGGGAGGAGGCCATTCCTTGGCTTGTAAACACATTTTCCAATGTATATTTAATAAATGTCAGTTACCATAAGTAAGTCCAGGTAATTATGAAGTGATTTAGTTGGGGTGAGATAGTCAACTCATTTCGGCCATCCTTTCTGGTAGTAAACAAGGTTCTTGCAGTAATCCGGTAAGACGGGACCAGAACTGATTTTGATCCCAGCTCCCTCTGACAAAATGCTGATGTCAGCATAGCAGCACTTTTTATCACTGGCTGGGTACAGATTACTAGATACACGCGCTAACGTGCACTAACGTGCAATGGTACAGTGTGGTCCTTTGATTGCCTACAAGATATGACCACAGTGTTGTTAGTGCCTGGTTTAAAACACATATCTGATTGACTCACACATGAGCTGAGTGACTCATACATGAGCTGAGTGATTCACACATATGCTCTGCCCACCTAGCCAATCACAGCACACCTGACTGCACACCTGGCCTTTATGAGGCCATAAGCTATAGCTGTTTGGACACACTTGCTGTCCGGATCCGACTTCGTACACATCTCTTCTATCGCCTCTCTGCTGCGCCACACTCCTCCTTGATTACATCTGAAAAGACTTCCAGTACGGGAGCTGGCCGGTATTTCACTTTCTACCTCTTACTCTGTCCATGTCTCCAGCTCACCGACTGGTCACCACATGGCAAGGAGGCATGGCCCTTTGACTCAACTCTCCTGATTTCTCTTTCCTCTATACTACCCTTCTTTTTTTTTTTCTCCCCGGCTAACTTCCCCTCCCTGATCAAGGGAGTTGTTGGCTTGGGTGGGGCCCTGTTCCCGTTTCACTGTTTCACTTTGTTCTTGCCTGCAGATCCCACCTTTTCCCATCCCTTCCTCCTGAACCATCGACTACTGGACATGATTGCACAGCTACAATCGGATCGAAGTGATCCGGTACCGCTCCAACAACCCATCGTTTTTATTGTAAAGAAACCCCCCCGCTTCTACAACCACCCCCACTGAAGTTAAATTTTCATTCCAAAAATTGGATTTATCGGGGTCGTGTTCTATTGCTGCAGAGCTGCAAGCCTGTAACTGTAAAGGTTACGAACCATCCAAGAGTCAGTATTTGGGCACACTCTCCTCCAGATAGCCATCCGAACAGCACCCATTCACCCCACTCACCTGCACCTCAGGTTATGGATACAAATTAACTAACAACATCAATAAAGAACCTTTTTTGAGACGTTAACCCGACAGCAAAAACAACATCATTTAAACCAATTCCTATGGGTTTGTCAAGCTACCCGCCGGAACGGACTATATATTCACCAGTCCCGGGGAAATTAACTATTAAACTATTGTGATTGATTATTTGTCATTTTTGTAATTATACTCTGTCATTACTTACCCATTATTTAATCATATGTCCATTACTCCAGTAATTTGTTGCATAAAGCCTTCTGTCCACAATAACGTGTAATACCCCTGTCACACTACGATGTAACGAGCCAACGTAAGCCTGACGTGGTGATTTTTCGTTATTACGTTGACGTACGTTGGCTTATGTTATGATGACGTCAGAATGACGTTAGACTGACGTCGAGCTACGTCACGTTACGTCGTGTTACATCGGCGTGCGTCAAAGTTTTGAACCTGTTCAAAACTTTCGACGTATCTCAACGTCAAGCCGTTACGTCGGGATGACGTGACAATGACGTTAGGTAGACGTTGACCAATCGTTAAACCAGTGTAAATGACGTTAGAGTCACGTTATGTCATGTCAGAGCGACGTTACACCGACGTTTTCACGTTACAGCTAACGTCACGACGTTACACCGACGTTACACCGACGTTACACCGATGTTACGCCATGTTTACCTCTCTCCTTACCACTACGCTAGGCCGACGTTACGCTGACGTTACTTTCACGTTACGCTCACGTCAACTACGCGGCATTCACGTCTAGAATTTGCATATTACGCTGATAACTTCGACGTAATATAATTATTTTCATGTTGTGCCTACGCTGACGTAGTCACGTCGTAGTGTGACAGGGCCATAACATATGACCTTCACTAACCAAAAATGCAAACATGTGCTGCCATTTGCAATGGAAATAAAGCTATGTCATACCGAGTTCTGCTCTCTTGTCCCTATCTCTCTCGGACGCAATGCTTCGATGCTTAGCAAAGCCTGCTTCTGTGCATTATCTACTGACAAGTTATAGAACAAAAATATATATAATTAAAAATAATATTTAAAAAGTAGGCATGGAACAGTGTGGTTCATGCTTCTACCCTTCATTCCCCATGAATGGAAGCAAGCAGAAACAGCCTTCTAGAAAAGCAAGGGCAGCCACAAGATTGGCAATGGAGTCTCCCAGCAAAGAATCAGAATACACGGTGGGCTGAGTGCCACAGAGAGGAGCTGCCTGAACTCAGTGCCAGGGCACATCATTAGTTATACAACAGTAGGCACAAACAAATATAAACAAACTGCTCCCCGAATAATGCGATTATGCAAAATTCTAGTTTTGTGTGTTAGACATATGCTATTTAAGCGAGGAAATCATTCGCGGATGAAATGCGAATAGCTTAATTGGCTGCCAGTTTGTTTGCAGGAACATTGCTCGATGGAGACAACAGGCTGGTGAATATTGTACAGCGCAGGTGAATTGCAGCGTCTAGGGTTTCCCTTGGAGGGTTTATTTATATAGGGGATATATAATGAATCACCTGGATATAAAGAAGCTAGCAAATGCGGTGGTAGAATCGATAGAGTGCAGACCTCGCATGCAAAAGATTAGGAGTTTGATGGCAGGTCGATTCAAATTAATGACTTACAAAATTGATACTTGTCGCTTCCTAGCTTAGCTCTTGGCATAGGGCAAGGAGTTGCTAGCTCAATGTCAGGACAATTTGACTGAGGAGCTACATACACAGGGAGTCAATAATAGGGTGGTGACATCAGGGAGCCTAGGTGGTGTAATGGTTAGCAGATTAGCCCTTAATGCAAGAGATGTGGGTTCGATTCCTACTCTACATGCAAGATTTCCATTGCCACTTTACAGCAGTAGTGTTATGGTTAGCACGCTAGCCCTAGAATGGCAAGAGGCAATGTTTCGAATACAGAATCGCTCAAATGTTTTGAAATGTTGCAAGGTCTAACCGACCCTCATGTTTCAGGTGCACAATTTTCTATTAGTTTGCAAAAGTTAATGCATTGTAGGTTTTCAATGTAACATGTATGTTATTGTTAAACATTGAACCAACATCAGACCCCGATATAAAATTGTTGATCACTTTGTGAAATCTAAATGACAACCTTCTAATAAGCTCTGAATCTGGGAAACACCTTCACGAGACTGACATTCTTAAACACGTTATATTCAATAACAATTAAACCAGTGTGATACTTTATTATCTTTATTTAGAATCCCCATCGAGAAAACAAGCAGTTCATGAAATAACTAAATAAACAATTGTCTCGAAAGGCCCAGTCACATACACGTTAGTGGATGTAGTTGAACATAGTGGAGGCTAACCTAGTTGAACATAGTTGAACCTAATGCAATGTACCGGCATCCATACTTCTCCATGATGATAACGTGATAAGAACGTCTGTGGGCTGTGAGTTCCGATTTAAGCTTTGGGCATGTTCAAAAGAGCACTATGTATGAGGCAGACATAGTCTCTGTGATGATAACATACTCTAGTGTACTATAGCATACTCTATCATACTCTATCATAGTCTAGCATACTCTAGCATACTCTATCATACTCTGGCATGCTCTAGCATACTCTAGCATATTCTAGCATGATCTAGCATACTCTAGCATACTCTGGCATAATCTAGCATAGTCTAGTGTACTCTGTCATACTCTAGCATACTCTAGCATACTTATTCATGTACCCTAGCATACTCTAGCATACTGTAACACACTGTAGCATAATGTAACATACGCTAGGAACTTCTAGCATACTCTAGCATACCCTAGCATACTTTGCCCCGCACAAAACCTTGGCTGTTCTGCTGTGGTCACATATCCGTTAGTGGACAAAGTTGAACGTAGTTGAACATAGTGGATGGTAACCTAGTTGAACGTAGTTGAATGTAGTTGGATGTACCGGGATCCACACAGTAACATACGGGGATCCTTACTATAATGTACCCGGATATGTACCTTAACATACCAGGATCCGTACCATAACATTTTATCCGTACTATTAGGTAGGTCATCAACCAAAGCTTGCCATAACTTAACATATTTGAACATAGTGACAGCACTTTTCACCCACGTTTCACCCACATTATTCTATCTACGTTCAACTACATTCACTAACGTATGTGTGCCCGTCCCTGTACAGTAATCTAAGTATACCCCTAAATCTAAAAATAGAAAGTGAGATATGCATGTTATGTATAATATTCAATCTCGGTATTGATCAACGTTTGCATTCAGAGGGTGAGGTACTGTTAGCATTGCTGATTTAAAATTAAAAATAATATTTGATAGTTTGATATAGTAAACTCCTTGGAGGTACTCTATAGGGAATGATTCGAATCAAAATTAAATTGCATTTTGGGGCGGGGGGGGGGGGTTAAATATGAGAACACTGAGGGAAGCCCATCAAATAGATAATCTTTCAATATTTCGCTGCTCGTTGGTTTAGCGGTTTATGAGACAATATCAAGTATAGGTTCCGGCTACAAATGACAAAGAAAGAAAACAAGATGGTAATGGATTGGCAACTTTATATATAAGCATGTCGACCAATGGCTCGGGAACCCCGTACCGTAAAAAGGAAAATTATGAAGAGTGGGACGATTCAAACGCCCAGCAGCTGCTTATATAGGCCTGCGCAGGACCGCAGCACATGAAGCAGCACAGCTCCGCAGCACAAGGAGCAGTATCTAGAACATACAAATTCAAGAAAACCGATCAAATAGCAATAGTCAATATTAAATAAGAAACAAGTGTATTTTCCGCTGCCTATAGATGTATAACGTTTTATACGTTCTATCAGAGGTGTTTTAAGTTTGTTTTTTTATTTGATTAAACTATTGATTCCTAAAGATAGATACACTACTGGGATTACTGTAAGGCAGATTGTAAAAGCTGAGATCCCAGGATACAATAGCAGCACTTACACATACCACCACACATCCACACATTCACATTCACAGCGTGTGTAACGCCAGTAATGCTGAGCATACATTCACTGACAGTTCTTGACAGAACCGAAGGCTAAGGGAGCAAACCCTAAACAGAAAACCATGTCACTGTGGCAGCATTGAGGGCGGTTGATGTATGGAACTCCCAACATCTCCCGACCAGCCACTGCAGGGACAAATAGGTTTGCGCCTGTCTGGGCATGTTCTTGCCATTGTGAAACCTCTATTTGCTCCACAAGAGAGTGCCGCTGGTAATTTGCAATAGCCAGCAGCACTTCAACACTTCTGCTGGAACCTGTCATGAAATGTAGCAAGATCTACCATGCAATTGTGATATCCACCCTACTATATGGAGCCGAGGCCTGGACAGTGTACAGATGACAGGTGAAAAAGCTGCATGCCTTCATGATATGACATCTGAGTTCATGAGGCTAACCTGGAAGAACAAAGTCACAAATAAGGAAATAATCGAACAGACGGGGCTGCCCTCTATGGAAGATCTTCTGATCAAAAAGAATCTCCAGTGGACTGGACACCTCATGAGGATGTCATCAGACAGGCTACCAAAGCAGATCCTCTATTCTCAACTGTCTTCTGGTTACAGAAAGAGAGGGCGCCCTCGTCACCGGTTCAATGATAGCATCAAGAGAAACCTGAAGCTGAGAGACATTAAGACCGACTCATGAACATCACTCTCACAGCAGAGCACTAAATGGAGCGCGGCAGTCAAGTAATGGAAGCAGTATTTGTTGCATCGCGACCAACAGCATGATGATGATGATGATGATGATGACATTCACCGACATTGGCTTCAGATTGCTTGTTATGAGGGTTGCACCCATGTATGGCATCGCTGAGATTTGATATACCAAATGTTGATTGGTTTTGTTATTGGAATATGGTAAATTAGTTGTGTTAACGATGTCCGGAAGACCAGTGCCTTTGCACTGACAGTGACTGAAGAAAGATTGTGTAGTGATCTGCACTGACCTCTCAGGCAAACAGCCGCATAGACAGGTAGGCGTGGGTAGTATGGTGACATCAGGGAGCCTAGCTGGTGTAATGGTTAGCACATGGGCCCAGAATGCAAAGAGTTGTGGGTTTGAGTCCCGCTCTAGGCGCAATATTTCCCATTTCCATCACCCCCACGACAATGGTTGCCGTGACCATGATCCTGTACAAGCTATGCGCTGTATAGTTGTTGAACCTACCCTGACTATGTGTCAGTGCACTGCCTGTATGTATGTAATTGTAAGCAGTAAAACACTTACAATTCCAAGGGGACGAGTGTAGTGGTCTGCACTGACTTCTCAGGCAAGGAGCCGAGAGACAGGTAGCCATGGGTAGTATGAGGAGATCAGGGAGCCTAGGTGGTGTAATGGTGAGCAAACTCACCCGTTATGGAAAGTGATGTGGGATCGAGTCCCGCTATAGGTGCATATTTCCCATTTTCATCACCCCGACGACAAGTTTATTCAGATGACAAAAGATGAGGCAAATCTTAGCTTGAGCACACATCAATGAACAGTTGTAGTTGCAAAGTGTATCTGTAGCTCTAGCAACCTGGTGAAACGCCAACTGGATGTATCACCACTACCAGCCATGCACAGGTCTGTGCTAAATTACATTCGGCTGGGGAAATTAGGGAGTAGCTAATCAGGTAGATGATGAATGATTTAATATATCCCGCTATTCACTCATTATGCCACCTATGGGGAGAGCTTGTTGCTAATGGCAGACGTTGGCGTGTCTGAAGGAGCCGAATCAATCAATTTGTGAGTATGACTTTGATTGCAGTTCAAGGTCATTGAGTTAGCTGCTATTTCTGGCGATTGTATTCAGATGAATAAGTTTGTTTGTTGTTGGAGTTTTACCTCCTGACAACATATAATGTCATATCAGGACGGTTCATATGAATAAACATTGTTTACCTAAGGAATACAAATTGTGAAGTTGAGCATAAATTTAATAAAAACATCGTGGTCATAAAATATATTTTTAGCTTGAGCCACCTGGTGAAACCCCGACTGCATGTACTACCACTAGCAGACAAAGACAGATCTGCAGTAAATCACATTCAGGTGGGGAAAGCAGGGAGCAGCTAATCAGGTGTTGGTTAGAAAGCACACAATAGACAATATCCACAACGCATGCAACATCGGACGGTGACCACGAACACTACGGTTGTGTGACCATTGCCACAGCACATACAAAAGCTATGGAAATTACTAACTTTCAAATGCACATATGTCAGTCAAATTTTGGGATATTTTGAAAATTCCAAAAGTATATTGCTTTTGGATCATTGGAGCTCCCAAAAAAATAATATGTTCATGTTTGGACCCTCTTGAAAATGTTAGGAGGGTACCAAACTAGTCAGTCACTATTAATACACAATATCCACAATGCATGTGACATCTGATGGAGACGATGAAGCTTACGGTTGTGGGACCATTGCCACAGCACATGGATGTGAATTATTTAATCTATCCCGCTACTTACTCACTACACCACCTATGGGGAGAGCTTGTCACTAACGCCGGGCAGACACATCCCAGAAAGAGACTGGCGGGTCTGAGGGAGCCGAATCAATCAATTTGCAAGTATGACTTTGATTGCAGTTAATTGGGAGTGAGTTAGCTGCTACTTCCGGTCCAGTGGTGATACCAGCTGATGAAGCAGTTTGGTGGCGAGAGGAGATGGAGGGGAGATAGGTGCAGGTTAGGCCTACATATGGTGGCTTTGGTGGTCTTGACAGCAGCATGAGCGCACACTATTCAGGTTGGGGAAACACCTGAGATTTTTGTTTTTGTTTTTGTTCAAGTGTTTTTATTCCTATGAATAACATGTTGTCAGTGCTAATGCACTGGTCTTCCAGCCCTAATCACAATTGCCTCTAGACAGTAAACAAATCTACAACGATATAATGATAGACAATTGCAGGGAAATAAGCTAAGCATCGGTACATGGATGATAGGTAAAGAACAAGATAAGAGAACAAATATATAAGGGGAGGTAACTATGTTAGACTAGTGTGGTAAGCGTTAGTAGGGATGGGCATAGTTGATTATCTTTCTAGTAGTAACATACTCATTGACAGGATGATTGGGGAATGTAGGGTTGGGCCTTTGTGATTGAACTTGTGTTCATGGTAATTTCAGGTGGTGCCTATTGAGTTAGTAAGTAGGTTAATATTGATTAATCATGTACCTCAGTAGGATCCAACTGGAATCATTTCCAGGCTCATTTCATTGTAGATGGGTTTTTTGGTCTAGTTGGCCACTACTGGTTGAGTTTACAGTGTTTGTTTGTTTGGGGGGGGGGAGCGGGGGGCTTTGGCCTAGGCTGGTTGATTTAAATGTGCATGGAGGTTTATCTTGAAAGTTTTGTAACAATCACTGTTCCTGACACATACTGGCAGTTGGTTCCAGAGTGCTCCCCCCAGAACAACTGGCGACTTTTTCATCTCACTAGTAAATGAGAGTCTGTTGGAACAATGTGTTCCGTTGATGTATTTCAGTACATTAATTGGTAGGCTTTACTATAGGAAATTGTGTTTTAGGCTATATCCAGTGAACCAGTATTAACTGGCAATAAATAGTCAGACTACTAGAAAGAAGGAATTCTGCTGTACAAATTAAATGATTATCAGCCACATTTGGTGTTTTATTTAAGAGTAATTAATGATTGAATTTATATTAAACCGAAGGATTTTTATGTCTTACATCTCATATCATGATGGTTTTGTTCAACTGGCAAATAATATTTATATCATTAAAGAAAGCATCTGCTGGTTTTATATTTAAGTGATCAGCGTGAAGATCTGGTAATTGTGTCCTGGCAAAATACCCCTTATATATGGCAACTGTTGGCTCAGTGCATTGCTGAGAATGAGTGTATGCGCCCTGTGTGCTGTATACTGTATATCACTGAACCCGGTTCGGCATGCACCTCGCCGGCCCCCTGTGCTGGACACAACAAGCCACTACCTCGGAATTCTTGATATATATATATATATATATATATATATATACATACATATATATATATGTATGCATATGTATATAGAGAGTATAATTTAGTATACATATATAAAAGGGGCGGAGCTCTCACATGATTATCTATGATATTATTACGATTATTCCTCTGTTTCTACTACTATTATTATCCAATCGCTGACTTGCCCGCATTTGCCCCGGTCCTTGCCTACCCCAGCGCCACCACCTTGGGGTTCTTGGCACTACTTGCCCGGGCAGTCAGTCTCTCTCCTGCCTTTGAAAACTCAACAACTACACTACAAGCTCTCCCCAAACAGTCTACTTGCTACCTGTTTGCTTCTGGAGACCGTTTCGTCGTGCCTGTCGTCCGCGAACCGGACGACCGTTCCTGTGAGTCAAATTTCTGGTCGATTGGACAGCATCAGGATCGATCTGCACAGCTGGTATTCACATGGAAGACGGTATCGTGCCTTAAATTAGATTCGATGGTCGGTTATCACGACCGTCGATCACCCTACAAGTGTGTCGACTATATTCATACACAGGGGAGGGGACGTTAATATTGAGAGCAATCATTGAATTCATAGGCTTTCCGCGTATGTGGGTCGATATCAAATCGACAGAAACACAGGGTTGAACTCAATAGTCTAGCTACAGCTATCAAGCTCCCCATATATTGCAGATAGTGTGTCGATAATGTCGTGGGGGTGATGAAAATGGGAAATACTGCGCCTAGAGCGGGACTCGAACCCACATCTCTTTGCATTCCGGGCCAGTGTGCTAACCATTACACCACCTAGGCTCCCTGATATCATACACTCCCCACGCCTACCTGTCTATGTGGTTACTTGCCTGAGAGGTCAGTGCAGACCACTACACTCGTCCCCCTGGAATTGTAAGTCTTGTAATGCTTACAATTACATACATACAGGCAATGCACTAACACATACATACACAGGGTAGGTTCAACAACCATACAGCGCAAAGCTTGTACAGGATCCTGATCACGGCACCAGTGTCGTGGGGGTGATGAAAATGGGAAATACTGCGCCTAGAGCGGGACTCGAACCCACATCTCTTTGCATTCCGGGCCAGTGTGCTAACCATTACACCACCTAGGCTCCCTGATATCAATACACTCCCCACGCCTACCTGTCTATGTGGTTACTTGCCTGAGAGGTCAGTGCAGACCACTACACTAATATCGACTTGGACATACACTTATACCACGATCGACTCAGAACTTTACTTCACGTTGGTTTCAAAATAACGGCTCCAAGGTCGCAGGGTGCGTGCTACAGCTGAACGCTAATCCGCTTGATCCGCTTAATCCGCTTAATCCGCTTAACTCTGGTCCGCTTTCATGCCTGGTCGCCGCTATTGTTCAGAGTGTGGGACAAGCCACGACACTAATGACCAATGCCAAGAATCTAAATCGATCGACACCTGTTACGAGGTTAGGTATGGCTACGCGCAGCAGTACAGCGCCGACCAAGAGCGCGAGATCGGTAGGTGGGGTCGACGATATGGAGTCGACCACTTCCAACTTCGCCGAGTTGTCGCTGGATGAGCGGGAGTCGAGAGCACGCGCGGAAATCGATGAACTGAAGGCCGAGATGCGAGTCATGGCGCTAGAGGACGAACTCGACGATCTACGAGCCGAACGAGACAGAAGACGTACCAGACAGTGGACGACCGTGAAGGACGACAGCCGACACGACATCATTCCGGCTAGGACAACCCGTGACGACGCGGACGACTAACTTCAAGCAGAGGACGAGCGACGGACGATGGACGCAGCGCCTCTCCCGCCGAGTTGGACGCGAGGAACTGACTACGTTCACTCGACCCACGGTCGATCGCGTCGACACTCACGAGGGTCGAGTAGGAGAAGAAGACGGTCGTTGAGGTCGAGTAGCGACGGGAGTTCATCACGACGATGACAAAGTAAGTGGTCGTTGAAGAAGTATGGCATGGGGAAGGACGTCAGAAAGATGAACGCCCATGAACTTGTGAAGGCGTCCTGCGACTGGTGCCTTGATATTACTTCCCTCACAACATCAGACTATAGAGCCTGTATCCAACACATCGGCTTCATCTCAACGAGAGCTCGTGAAGACCACTACAGGGACGTGGCTCATGTCGACCACGTGCTTGCCATTCGTAAGCTTGGGGAAAGCATCAGGTTCTCGGCATTTTCTAAGGCTCACCAAGACGAGAGCATAGAACACTACGGCCCCCACAACATGAAGGTGAAGAGACAAGGCACTAACACATATAGTGCTCGCAGAAGGTCGCCGGGCAACAACAGGAAGAAGGCTTGTTACGCCTGGAATGGTGATGCGGGTTGCCTTAGAACTGACGATGAGTGCCGCTTCACGCATGCGTGTTCAAGATGTGGCGCTAAGTCGCACAAACGGGCAAAGTGTAAAGCTTGACGTGGTCGGACATTCAACAGGGCTAGTCTACAGACCACAAGAGTTCTTCCGGCATCGATTCGGATCGGTTCCCGCTCCTTTCCGGTTAGAACAGTTCATTGGGAAGGAGACTCGAGAATCGACTTGGGGAGGGACTGCCAGAACGGCGATGGCCAATTCAATTCAGAGGTCGTTACTGGGGATAGCCACAATGTTGAACTTCCATATAGGGATGATCATCCTAACGATAGCATTGAATCTAAGACGGTCAACCCTAACCGGACTGAACACCCTGATTTCATCTCCGATAATGATTGCATGCCATGCCTTGATCTTTCAGTGGGGGTGGAGATCTGTGACGGTGCGGGGGGGGGTTGAGGTCAGTCGCATTCATGATACCAGTAATGGCTTGCATTGGGAGCAGCCTGAGGGTGCCAGCAAGGCGGATCGGTTATTTGTAGAGCAGACCGCATCGGGCGGCTGCTAGTATACATTAGCGAAACCGAGGGGGCGCCACCTATGAATTTTCAGGTATCTCGCAGCTGTGTAGACGGGAGCTGCGCATGTAGCCACTTGATCGCGGGCAAACCGAGCCAATTGAAGCCTTGCAGGTGGTTCGCTGAAATATGTCTTTGTGGCGATTGGGACCCAGATTGGGTTTATTTGATGATAGGGGTCACTTTTGGGTTCAGGGTGATTAACCCAGGTGTCGAGGTCAGCTATATTCCAGACAAGACCAGGAGGAAGGCTAATTGGGAGCGTGAGATAATTAATAAAAAGTCGAGCAGCAGCAGTACCAGCATCAGGCATACGCTCAGAACTCAACAATAGCGAGGGCTCGCAGATCAAGAAATATTTAGGATATGCTGAACTTTTCCATTCTTCCAGGTCTCCCATACCATGCTCCGAGGAGCAGGTGGCCCTATATGCCGCCTGGTTGGCGAGGGATCTCAAGTATGTATCGGTGATCAACTACCTCAGTGGCCTAAATTTTTTCCTCAAGCAAAACGGTGAAAGTCCTATAGACTATACCAATTTTGTCCTTTCTTCTACCCTTAAAGGTATACGGAGAGTTAAGGCTGATATACCTAGGCGTGCTATGCCTCTCCTTCCCCATATGCTTCGCAAGATCTTCGCTTTGTTAACCAATAGCCCCGGCCACGTCGCCTGGCGCACAGCAGTCCTCTGCTCATTCTGAGGGCTGTTGCGTAAGTCCCAGGTCACCTTGTCCGATGCCTCTTTATTGAGATCGGACTTCCGGTTTTATGACTGGGGGCTGATCTTGACGGTTCGGGGCTCCAAGACGATTCAGTTTAACGAGAGGGTCCTGGAGATACCGATATTGAGGTGTTGTGATACGGACATGTGCGCTGTTTATTGGACTGAGCGTCATTTCAGCCAGATTGCCGCTCAACCATCTCAGTTAGCCTTCCGCATTCCATGCGGCGTCGGGAGTTCCGCCCCCTTCCCTTACTCGGCCTATCAGGAGACCCTAAAGATATTTTCGGCCAGGGCGGGGCTTGATGCCACCTCCCTCTCGTCCCACTCACTCAGGAGGGGGGTTGCACCTTCCTTTCCATGTGTGGAGCCACCATAGAGGAGCTGAAGGTCCGAGGCGACTGGGCGTCCGATACTGTCTACTCATATCTTAAGACACCGCTCGGTACAAGGATTGTGAACGACATGAGGGTTGGGGTGGCACTATGTTCGAGTCAGGCTTGCATTGGGTTGGGGGTGAGCCGCTTAGGCGGCTCCTTAGCCTATAATTTGCTGCCCCTGATGCAAATAAAGTCTCCTACCCATCACCTCCTCTTGTCTCTCTCCTTGCCGTAGCCCAACTTTATAGAGAGTATAATTTATTATACGTATATAAAAGGGGCGGAGCTCTCACATGATTATCTATGATATTATTACGATTATTCCTCTATTTCTACTACTATTATTATCCAATCGCTGACTTGCCCGCATTTGCCCCGCTCCTTGCCTACCCCAGCGCCACCACCTTGGGGTTCTTGGCACTACTTGCCCGGGCAGTCAGTCTCTCTCATGCCTTTGAAAAATGTTTTTTTTCGTTTTTCTTACTGGTAGCCTATAATTTGCTGCCCTGACGCAAATAAAGTCTCCTACCCATCACCTCCTCTTGTCTCTCTCCTTGCCATAGCCCAACTTTATATATGCATCTGTATATATATATATTTAGTTTCTATAAATAAAACCAAATATATGTTTTTATAGGCTTTGGTCAGAGCCCCCACCTCCCGCCCTCCCCCCTTCCCCAGGGCTACATACATACATACATCTATATATAGATGCATACATACATGGTTACATAGATATATACATATTGTAAATACGATATTATACATGCATACATACATACATACATATATATACACATATAGAAATCCCCATTTGTAAACAATCTTGGTAATTTTGTCATTCAAATAAATCCATGAGACTTGGAATTCATCTATAGTTCTAGTTGAGAAGGGGGAGCTAGAAACATCAACACTGGAGGAGACCCCCAAGGTCCGCTTCAGGCTGCTTCTGATAACCCTCCCTCTCTACACTCCCACCACACATACACACTGTCATCACAGGCGTTCCCTGTCCACAATGTCAAGTCAAGTCTCACACTGATGATCTGCCCCTTACTGATTCGACCCTGCAGACACACACACACACCCTCCTGACACCCAATCCTTTTTTTATGTTTTTTTTTGGGTACATACGTTGATTACGCGGGGGAAATTTCAATCACAGACAATTGGTCTTCCTTATTCCACTCGTCCTTACACTATCCTAATAATGTTGAGAGTCTAGCTAGGAAGCGACATATATTACTTTTTAAGTCGGTCATTTGACTCGACTAGGGATCGAACCTGTGGGTTCCAATCCCATGACCTATCGATGGAAATGGGAGACTGATGCTCAACTCATTCGGTCATCCCTTCTTCACGGTGTCATGTGGATAATTAAAGCGGGAAACATTGGATGTATAGTAGGTTTCGAACCCACACTTCTTACCATTGCAGGACTGGCGTGCTAACCATTACATTTGCTAAGCTCCCTGATGCAATCCATTTGAAAACATTAGCACATAGCTATACTCAAAACAATAAACTCCTAACAAAACCACAAAGGGCTACTAGAGCAAATAATGTGCCACTACTAAAGCAGACCAGAAACCAAATAAAAGCTCACGAGAGGAGCAAGCTGGAAATGGCTGCCAAGGTCTGGAATGCCCAAACAGTAAAGGAATGACAAATTCCTGACTTAAAATCATACAAAATATATTTGTGCAAAATAAGGCTAGGAACCCCCCACTAAGCAGCACTTCAAAGGGGCATGTGATATGTCCCACCAGTGTGGCCCCCAATGGAAGGTAACCATGCCAAAGAGTAGCCAGATAGCACACCACACAGCTATGTACAAGCATATGATATGTAAATAGGAGTAGGCTAGTCTAGTAGTAAGAGTAGAACAAATAAAACAGATATATGCCAAGAAAATCCAAAGAAATTAACACAGACTACTAACCCTACCGATCAACTATCTATCTACTACTGTAATGCAGGCAATCAAATACCTTATCAGCAGCTACTGTGTGAGAAGATAACATCAAGATTACAGCTGGCCAACATTTGAAACAAGCCTGAATACCCAGGCTTATATGCTATGGACAGTATAAATGCAGCCTCACTAAACACACAAAAATGTAAATTAAAAAAAATCACCCTATCCACATCTCACTGTCTCTGTATCTCCTTGCCTGAAAGGTCAGTGCAGACTACTACACTCATCCACCTGGAATTGTATGTCTTTTAAATGTTTACATCCATAAATCATTCAACGCTTACAAAATTACATACACATGGCCAATGCATTTAAATACACATTCACAATATAGGTTCAACAACCAAACAGTGCATGCGTTGTATGCGATCCTGGTAATGGCACCAGTGCCATTGGGGTGATGCAAATCGGAAATATAAGAGTAGGTCTACACTCCTGAAGGGTTCCAACCCTGCCAGGGGCGTAGCTAGGCGTACGCACATACGCCAAAACGTCCACATCGTTTTGTCAACAAAAAATACTAAAATACTAAAATAAAGAGATAGAGAGAGAGGAGGTATGTAGTAGTCCGGAGTGTCGAAAACTCAAGTCTAAAATGTGTAGAAATCCGCTAGCTTAAGCTTAAGTGGCCCCCTAAACCCCCTGCCGAAATTAGGAGTACACATCGTTAAAGGTCTAGCTATGCCCCTGCCTGCCACCAATCTCCCCCCCGCATTCCTCTGCCATTATTCGTTCACCCATCCTCTGAGCTTTCACCTGCCCCCTTCCCCACCCCACCAACTCCTCGACACAGGCCCTCACCCAATGTCACCTCCTCACCGCCCCTTTCCTCCAGCGTCCGTCAAATATGTCAAGAAGGGGAAGGGAAAGGGGGGGGGGGGGAGAGCAGTGTTCCTCGTTTCTCAGCTCCTCTGTATCTGGTGGCAAACCTGTTCAGCCACCTCATTGGGGATGTTGATTTCAACATCGGTAATTTAACGCGCAAGAAAAAGTACATACTAAATATGGAGGCGACTACTGGCGCCATCTATAATGTCTTGCTTAATAATAAATGCTCCGATTGTGGCGCCATCTTCTGTAATTTTGCATAGCAAGACCCAGTTTCATTATAGACACTTTGACCAGACCGTTTCGATCGATAGGACGTGTTCTCTCCTTGGATTTGATTCAACAAGATGCTGCTACTAAGGCGCGCACGTTTCAAGGATCGAGACAAAAAGGGTAAGGAATAACAAGATGTAACTCACAAGAAAAGCGACAAATTTGGGTCGAAGTCAGTGGCTATCCTGATTAATCTAACGAAAAAATAACTGCTCGCATTGCACAAGCATCGGTGCAAGCCCTGGCCACACGACAACATTACCGCATGGATACAAAAAATAGAGCTACAGACGTCAGATTAACCGTGACTGCTACCTTGCATTAACGGAAATGCATTATTCGAAAACGCAGAGTGTTGGTTCTTCGATTCTACTGCGTCGTGGAATTGAATGCTGACATCATGCCATGTGGAGGCGGCCATGACACCTTGCTCGGTTATTCTTGGAGGAGTTCTGTTACGACACACTACCGTTCAGGTCCTACTGGATATATATCTCATTAAAGGTGACAATCTTACCATCCTTATACCATCAGCTTCAACAAGGTATTAACACTCTAAATTGAAATTTACCAATATCAGTACGACACTGCCACATAAAGCACACATATATAACAACATGACAGCCTTCATCCAACATGTGCAAGAGGGTTATGCCATAACAATAACACTCTCAATTGACTCTCACCAACAGATATCTGGTGGTAGTCATAAACAATGCCACTCATACGAGAGTACTTGTCACCATCAGTAGGACAGGTTTCCGCCAGACAGATTTGCACTGTTGAAACGGATGGTACCACGTTCGGGCCATCTGAGGTGTAGTCTCCGTAGGGCTGGTCCTACTCAGTCACCAAACGGACAAGTGGCCATAGCCACAACTAAAATCGACCGAGAATAACAGCTTGTGTTGGTTAAATATCTGGCCTTGTCATGTCCTAACATCTTGACAATTTTTTCTCAATACTGTGCTTGTCAACACATGGTGGCCATCCATCAAATAGCTAGGAACTGGGCCATGAGGCCGCCATCTTCAACTTGCCGATCATGTCTCCATACTTCTGCCTCCAAGGCACATCGAGGCGGGACGTAAGACGACTGGTCACGAGGACCTCTGCTGTTGTCAACATGCAGCTTCCACTCTCGGCTTCCAGGCACTTGAGTTATACTTTTTGGCTACGTGCCTGAAATCCTCAATTCTTAATAAATCAAACATCTCATGACTTTAATGTAACAACGGAATAGTAAGAATAAATGCCACCTTATACTGTACTTGTCTTGCGTTGGTTGAATTGGGGATGTTGATTTCAACATCAGTAATTTAACCCGCAAGAAAAAGTACATACTAAATATGGAGGCGACTACTGGCGCCATCTATAACGTCTTGCTTAATAATAAATGCTCCGATTGTGGCGCCATCTTCTGTAATTTTGCATAACAAGATGCGACCCAGTTTCATTATAGACACTTCGACCAGACCGTTTCGATCGATAGGACGTGTTCTCTCCTTGGATTTGCCGTCCCACCCACCCAAGCTACAAGTGACATTATAGGGCTACGTGCCTGAAATCCTCAATTCTTAATAAATCAAACATCTCATGACTTTAATGTAACAACAGAATAGTAAGAATAAATGCCACCTTATACTGTACTTGTCTTGCGTTGGTTGAATTACTAGTTTCCGTTGACGCGGCTAGGTGGCACCACTACCAGCCTAGCCTACCTCTCCAGCCCATATTCTATTTATTGTATCAAATATGATTTGTTGTTTGGCATTTAAAATCAAATTTACTGGAAATTAAAGTAAGGTAGATTATAGCAATCAATTTAATATCAGGATCACAAAAAGAGGCCAATTGGGGGAAGTTGTCGGCATCGAGCATGGATGTCGGCGTCGATCGGTATAATTATAATTTAGCATTGACAGAGGTGTTGGAAAGTGTTTAAATGTATCCTGAATGTAAAGGTCGAATAAATACAACAACCTTATTTGTTTCTAGGATAATTGAATGTAAAACGAAGAAATGCACAAGACTTTAAGAATTGCGACGCCAACATCTTTTAAAGTTGTCGGCATCGATCATTGGATGTCGGCGTCGATCGGTATAATTATTGTTTAGCATTGACAGAGATGTTGGAAAGTCCTTAAATTTATATTGAATGTGAAGGTCGAGAAAATACAACAACCATATTTGTTTCTAGGATAATATAATATGAAACAAAGAAATGCACTACACTTTTAAGAATTGCGACGCCAACATCTTCACTTGACCACCGATTGGCCCGTTTTCGTGAGGCTGACTCATATATATATATATCTCAGATCAAAGACAGACACTTAAAACCATCGGACTATGCAAAGTTAAAGTTGCATAGTCCGATGCTTTTCAGTTTCTGTTATTTTCTGAGATAAATATATTAGGTTCATCAAAATAATCTATCTTACTTTAGTTTCAAGTAACTTTGCTTTAAAATGATAAACTTATAAGATAATTGAAGTGTAAACATACACAATTAATTTGGCATGCTTGCCAAAACTCTGACCCCATAGGTTTCAGTGGTAACATGTTCTGTTACATTGATTTAGCATGCCGTTCTATGTGGCACCAAATACTTAATAAGTGTACCAGTATCTAAGTTGGATATGTATGTTAAAATCTAGATAAGTGTTTTGTGTTTGAAAATTTAATGATTGGATCGGACTATGCAGCTTTTAGAATATAATGTAATATGCAGGCATTGCAATATTGTGTGTGTGTTCATTGGGGGACATTTTCTTGTTATGTATATATCTGTAAAGGCTCAGTCACACCTCACCGGATTGAGGAATCGGACAGAAACCGGACACTGTCCGGTGAAATATGTCAATGTCCGTTTTATATACAGTAAGCATCGGGCGTGTCCGTTTTCTGTCCAGTGGTGTCCGGTGTGTATGGTGTCAAGTTTTGAACATGCACAAAACTTGTACCGGACACTGCTGGACTGACATGTATCGTTGGTGTCCGGTTTAAGTCTGTTTATTCCGTTTTGTCCAGTTCATGTCCATTACCCATCTGTTACGTCTCCGGTTTGCTTCCTGCAAAGCATATTGATGGTGGAATTCGGTCAGTATATGTTTTTGGCACGTCCGTTAGCAGTCCGGTATGTGTCCGGTTGATGTTCGGTCCGTCCGTTTGACATTCGGTTATCGTCTGGTTATCATCCGGTTATCGTCCAGTGGCTATTCGTTAATGTATGTTCCTTGTCCGTTTAGTGTCCATTTCGTCCGGTTGAAAGCGCAACATTTCGAAACATTTCGGTACATTTTGATACCGAATACCACCGACTAGAAAATCCGGGGGTGTCCGGTACTAAATCCGGTAGGTGTGACAGGCACTTAAGGCTCAACAAATATGTTGACTTTGCTGTGGATAGGATGCCTCGGAACTGACCATATTCGAACCAACCGGAAGGAAGGTAACTAGGCTTCTATAGCTGCACACCGGACCTGGGCCTCGCGTGCGGGAGATCGGAAGTTCAGTTCCAGGTCGAGTCAAACCACTGACTTATCAAATTGATACTTGTCACTTCCTAGCCTGGCGCTTGGCATTAATAAGATAGGGCAAGTACTGGTTAGCTTAGTGTCAGGATAATTTGACAGACTGGGATATTGGGTCATGGTGCCGGTGGCCTGATTTCCCAGTGGGGCAGCACTATAAAGTTGCCATTAATGTGCACTGTCACAAGTGAGTACCCGTCCTGATATGACCTTAGATGTTTGCTGGACGTAAAACTTCAACAACCAACCAACCAAGATCATATCAGGTCGGGTATCGACGTCTGACTGCATACTCCTGGCGACTTTATAGTGCTGCTCCACTGGGAGAACATGCCATCAGCACAAATGACCTGATATCCCACTCAGTAACATTACACTGACATTAAGCCAACCAGTCCTTGCCTTATCCTAATAATGCCAAGCGCCTGGCAGGGATGCGACAAGTATCAATTTTGTAAGTCGTTGGTTTGACTCAATCAGGAATTTAACTCCCGACCTTCCACACGGGAGGCCTGCGCTCTAGAAATTCGGGCACAGCGTCCAGTACCATGTAAAGAAATGATGGTACGCAATGAGACAGTGAAGGATTATTGTCACCGATGTCCTTCCGGTGTCATCAGAAAGAGCAATGTTTCATGAATGACACTTTCCAAGAACTCATCATGCGAAGATAAAGTCATCTTATTAATTAATGATGCACATAAAACGAACTAACCATATACACACTGCCTATTGTACGCTGGTTCTATCCGCTAAGTAGTATGCTATGAGCCTGCCTGCTTTTGGTTGGTTGGTTTGTTGGTTGTTGGAGTTTTACGTCCGGACACCATCTAAGGTGTGTCTGTTTGTTTGTTGTTGTTTTACATCCTAGCAACATCTAGGGTCATATCAGGATGGGTACCGACTTGTGACAGTATGCATTCATGGCGATTTTATAGTGTTGCCCCACTAGGAAATCAGGCTGCCAGCACCATGACCCGATATCCCATTCAGTCACATTATCCTGACACCAAGTTAACCGGTCCTAGCCCTATCCTAATAATGCTGAGGAACAGTCTAGGAAGCGACAGGTATCAGTTTTTAAGTCATTTGTTTGACTCAACCGGAAACCAAACTCGCAAACTCCCGATCTTCCGCACACGAGGCATGTGCTCTACCGATTCGGCCACCACGCCCGGTTAACTCAACATCTAAGGTCATATCAGGACCCGTATCGACTTGTGACAGTGTACGCTCATGGTGACTTTATAGTGCTGCCTCACTCCGAAACCAGGCCACAAGCTCCATGACACAATATTCCACTCAGTCATATTACCCAGACACTCAGCTAACCGGTTCTTGCCCTATCATATAAATGCTGAGTGCCAAGCAAGGTAGCGACAAGTATCAATTTGTTAAGTCATTGGTTTGAATCAGCTGTGTTTCGCATTCCTGACCCTCCACAAGGGAAATATGTACCCATACCCTTTCGGTCACGGCGTCCAATCCTGCTTGGAAGATGTTGCAATTGATAAGCAGAGACTTTATGAGCGCCAATGATGAACGGCTGGAGCAGGTCAATCTGGAGACCACCAGCTGGAATTAATGTATCCTGACATAGTAGGCTAAGTTATCATATACAGGTTAGGAAAAAACTTGAAAATTAAAAAAAAACTAATATAGAAACTACTAACACCCAAAACCGCAAAGGTTGGCCCGAGAAAAATCAGGTAAAGACTCCTGAGTGCGGGACCAGACCAATCCAGTACCACAGCTGTCCAGCGTTGAAAACAAGCACCCTCACGGGAGCTTATACGTTATGGGCAGAATAAAAAACTTGTCACAACAAAAAAAACAAAAAACAAAATACCTCGGAGGTATATCCACGTGGTATCTAGCAATTTAACAAGTTATTATTCCATTTTCCAACCCATTAATCATCAAATTAAGAGGTCAGGCGCAAAACCTTATAAACGACAATCCAAAAATTTAGATAAACATTTGAATCAAACCTCCAAATGGTATTTTTTGTCATTCCTATATTTCTGTTCATTGCTCCATAATCATTTCATCACAAGAACAGTGGAAATAGTGAGAATTAAAATTATCATCAGGTAAACATTTTTTCTTTGAATTCAATTTTCGGATTGGTTTTTCCAGGGTTTTGTGCCTGAACTCTTCATTAATTATCAAGCACACATAATTTGAAAGGTGAACTCAACTCATTATGTCGTTAACACTAACTACATGCCCAGTCACACCAGACCGGATCGTGGAACCGGACAGAAACCGGACACTGTCCGGTGAAATATGGCAATGTATGGTTTATATACGGTTGGCATCTGGCGTGTCAGTTATCGGTCCGGTGGTGTCTGAGGTGTACGGTGGGAAGTTTTTAACATGCACAAAACTTGTACCAGACACCGGACTGATGTGTACGGTTGGTGTCCGTTTTAAGTCTGTTTAGTCTATTTCATGTCTAGTACCCATCCGTTACGCCTCCGGTTTGCTTCCAGAATAGTGCATTGACAGTCTTGAGGGAATTTGGTCCGTCAGCTTTTTAAATTTTGTCGGTGCATCCAATAACAGTCTGGTACGTGTCTGTTTGATGTTTGGTCCGTCCGCTTGACATTCAGTGTTCGCCCGTCGGTTCACCGTTGCTTGTCCGTTACATATGGTGTTGTCCAGTGTCGTCCGGTTATCATCCGGTTATCGTCCGGTGGCTATTCATTAATGTATGTTCCTTGTCCGTTTAGAGGTCGTTTCATCTGGCTCCCTTTGCAACATTTCAACACATTCCGGTACATTTTTATACCGGCACCAACGGACTAGACAATTCTTTGTCCGTTGCTCAATCCGGTAAGGTGTGACAGGCACTTACAGAACAGTGATGCGTATTGCCCATATATGTAGACTGGATGAATGATGAGTGATTTAAGTGCCTGCTTTCCATGTGGTGGGTTTTCAGTTTGAACCCAATCCGTGTCTCACCCATGATATAACAATTAATACTTGTCACTACATAGCCTGGCACTTTCCATTACTAGCATAGGGCAAGGTGCGGTCAACGGAGAAATAACAAGTTTCCATGACTGAACTATTCTGCTGCTTAATCAGAAAAATATAATGAGGACAAAAAGTCTAATCATATCTCTGTTGAGAAATGGCCCAACAATGTATATGTTTCATTCTCTTAAAACTGGGCAGCGCATCTTTGCTTTCAACATTACAATGATGATAATGAATTCTTTCCTTTTTTTGTAGCAATTCGACTATTTCTTGCTGGTTATGTTTGCTATGCATGTTAAAAATGCTCCATGTATTTACTCTATCCCGGAAAATGTTTAAAAAAATGTATAAATTTACACATCAACACCCTGCATTTACTAACACTTTTGTTCAACCTTGTTATTGGTAATTTAAAATGATATTCTTTGTTTCTGTTTGATTCCCCTGTGACACAAGTGATATCAACGTATTGGTCAATTTGTGTAAGATCAAAATCAAACGAGTGAAATAGCTTTTTTATTAACTCTTTATTAAAATGCAAATATCCATATGAACATGGAATCTGCTATTATTCTGAATGTTTTCTGCTATTATTTGGAAGGTTTGCACTTTTGGTTTCCATGTCAGACTTTAGTGCCCAGTTTCATAGAATGACCCATATACATAAAGTTCTGTGATGCTGCTCGGCATCGGCTAAATGCCCATGGATCATGTGTATCGCCACCAGTACAGATGGGTAACTCGCACTAGGACAGGTATAGATGATTGATTCCCTTCTGTTCATTTATACTTGCATAATGGGCTATGCATCCCATATACATACACATGTTACACGCTGCATAAGACGGGGACTGTGTCTTGTATACATATGCATAATGTAAGCCTATACTAGGTATAGAGAGAGCAGCGACCTTGACCTTGTGACACTGTCCCCCGGGCCTGCGGCACGTACACACCGACCCTGTTAGTTGCCCATAAAGTCTTCTGATTTATCAGCGGCTTCCCAGCATCTCTCTCCCCCGGTACCTTATGAATTTGACATTGCTCAATCCTCCCCCAGCATGCTAAATAAGGGCATACGCATACTGATAACTACACTAGGGCTGGATGGACTCAATGGGAAATCCCTCTAATATCGCCGATTGGGATACATCTCTAATATCACCCATTTAGAAAACACATTGAATATCGCCCCTATCAGAATCACCTTTAATGTAGTTCATTTCGAAAACTCATTGAATATTGCGACTTCAGAAACACTTTTCATATCACCCATTTAGAAAACATGTCAAATATAGGGTTGGATGGACTCAATGGGAGATTCCCCTAATATCGCCCATCGGGATACATCTCTTATCCATATCATCCATTCAGAAAACATTTTGAGTATGTATCGCCCTTTCAGAAAAAAACCTCTAATACTGTCCATTTGGAAAAACAAGTTGAATATCACCTTTTTAAAAAGATCTTTGATCTGTTAATATTGGCCCTTTAGAAAACAGGTTCAATATTTGTCTTTCAGAAACACCCTTTAATATCGCCCAGCTAGAAAAATGAGTTGAATATTGCCCTTTCAGAAACACCTTTAATATCGCCCATTTAGAAAACAATTTGAATATTGGCCTTTTAGAAACATTTTTAATATCACCCATTTGGAAAACTCATTGAATATCGCAACACTTTTCATATCACCCATTTAAAAAACATGCTGAGGATCGCCCTTTCAGAAACACCTTTAATATCGCCCATTTAGAAAGCACCTTGGACATTGCCCTCGTAGTGTCACATTTAATTTTGCACACTCAGAAAACAGACTGAATATTTCCATTTTGAGAAACACCATTAATATAGTCCATTTAGAAGGGAGAAGGGGGAAAGGGGATCTCAGTCAAGTCTAACTATTTCATTTAATAACACATCGATATTTAAAATGTCCATTTTCTTGTATTTGTGTTCAGAGAGGAAAAGTAGTAGGCTTTGTCCGACCATGAAAATGTTGAAAACTTGATATGGCCCCCTTAGTGATTTTGCTATGGAAAATATCGAAATGTATCTGATTATGTAGGGCAGTAGGTTAGTATGGTAAAATGATATAACCCGATAAAGCCATAACATTTCCAGAACGAGGCAGATCTGTACATTAGATCCCACAAATCCAGCTTAGATATTGGTAGACTTATTCCACATTAATTGATGTATGGAAGGAGAGTTATATCAATTTAATAGAACATGTTACTACTAGAGGTCATACAACGATAGGATCTCTAGAAATGTATAGCCTACTGTACACCAACAGTAATTTACGTCTTTGAACTTAAAATATTTTCAAAAGCTGGCAATGTTGACATGCAGGTAAATAATACTGATAAACCTTGTAATATATATATTTTTTTAAATATGGGATAAACTGAAGATCATGGGGTTATTTAAAGATGTATCCGCTGAGGCATACATTTGTCAAACCAAAACAATCACTTATATTTGATTCTACATATCTATCTTTGATATGCATGCACCTATTATTTATGTGTTGCTGCATAGAAGGGGATACTGAATCAATTTAACCTGTTACTGTGGAAGCATATGGATTCTCTCGTGTCAGCATGCTTGCCAACATTAATTTTGCATGTTTGTTGTGCGTTTTTTTGGGGTCCACGAGCAGGTTCCCTTGTTTAAGCAGGGGCAATTTCAATCGTGGACGATTGGTCTTCCTTATTTCACTGCTCCTTGCCCTATCCTAATAATGTCGAGTGCCTGGCTAGGAAGCGACAATTTAAGTATAAATCTTTAAGTCATCGGTTTTACTCGACCAGGACTCAAACCCACCTTGATACCTTGTTACCTTGATACCAGATGTACGAAATGTTGAAGGCATAATTTGCCTGTTGAATATTTCGGTCTCTATTCTGCAATTCTTGAAAAGTTAGTCACAGAGTTTTGTACTGCTCATTTTTTTCTCTCCAAAATCGGTCTATTCTAGCTTTAAAAAAGTTCAAGGTTGGACTTGAGATGAGAACTACCATCACGGGGCTCTAACTCATTCGCATCCCGTCTGCTCTTCAAATATCAAAGTTAGCCATTTTAAATAAAAGTTACTTCAATGTAAAGTAAGGTAGATTGTGCATGATGCTGAGGCAACATGGGTAATTCTGGGCACGGGACCAAACTCCTCCCTCCAGCACTGCCGGCTATGGGTGACACTGCCGCCACCTGGTTTCCACTTCCCACACCTCCCCCAGCACTGTCTCCTATGGGCGACCCTGCCGCCACCTACACTTGAACTCCAGCACTGAACCTCCCCATGGCGGCCTCCGTGCGCCTGGCCGGCGAGAGCCTGAGCAGCTCACACCGACCAGTGCGCCCGAACCTGCCGCGTGGCTCTGGACTCTGTACGACTTTCTAGCCATCCCACCCACCCTTCTAACAGACAATCGGGTTGATCGCGTGGTCCAGCCTCCCCTTGAATAAGCTAAACTCTACTTGAAACATTTGAACAATTGATCTCTGTACCATGAAACAAAACCTATTAAAAACCCATTATATACTGTTTGTGTCTCGTGTCTTGAATTATAACAAACAATCAATTTAATGTGTTTAAATGACGGAAACTCAAAACCATCAGACTATGCAACTTTAACTTTTTTACCGAAAAGAAAATGATGCATTTAAATATGACTTATATAGGTCACTGCGGAAGTTTGTCACTGAAGACAAAAATAGAGATATCAGTATGGCCTGTGGAGGTCAGTAAGTTAGTTTGTCAATGAAAACAAAGAGATAAATCTCCATATAACTTACCTAAGGCAGTATTTTTGTTGTTGTTGTGATGAATTTATTTACCCTGCTATGGTATGTTAATACTTGTTTTCACCACTAGGCAACACTAGTCCAATTTGAATCAAATCTTTGGAATTTAGCTTTAGTAATAATTTAGGTTTTCTTGCTTCTTGTTTATGTTTTGTAAATGTTTGTACATTACAAACAGTCCAAAATCCAGCTTTCACTATACTTTAATCCATTTAAACATCATCTGTATTTCTAGGTTACATTATTATTTAGTAGTTTCGTAAACACTGATATGTCTTCTCCATTTTTGTTTTGCAGCTGGCAGTATATTCCAAATATTGGCACTCATGTTAGCTACACTGTGATCATATGCACTGCATTTTGATTTTACCATTGCCAGTAACGGACCATTGTTGCTTCTTCTGTACCTTGTTAATAACCTCATTTTTTTTGCTTTGAGATTTGTTGTATGCATACAATTTTAGGTGATCATGTTGCCTGTTTTGGAGGAGTTTTACTTATGCTATCTTTTACAGCTCTTGCGTTGGGAAGAGTTTAGTCTTCCCTCGGCATATTGTTAGTGCTCTATTTTGGAGCCTCTGTAGTTTATGTAGTCGCGCCTTACCACCTCCCATGAAGACTATATCCCCATAGTCAAAATATGGTGCCATCATAGATTTGAAGACATTGATGGCCATGCTTTCTCTCACGTAATACCTAATCTTGGATAGTAACCACATTTTGTGGTTTATTTTCGGGATAATGCCCTCCATGCATTCTTTATAATTTAGATTGTCAATTAAAACAAAAATATCCATCTCAATATGAAACAACAATGAAGCAACAATGGTCCGTTCCTAGCAATGGTAAAATCAGAATGCAGTGTGTATGATCGCAGCGTAGCTAACACAAGTGCCAATATTTGCAATAAACTGCCAGCTGCAACACAAAATGCAGAAAATGCAGCAGTTTTTTTAGAAGCTATTAACAAATAATGTAACCGAGAAAACCAAATGATGTTTAAATGGACGATCACACTGATTAGTAAAAGTTGGATGTTAGTCTGTTTGCAATTCACAATCAATTACAAGGAATAAACAAGAAGCAAGAAAATCTAAATTATTACTAAAACAAAAGTCATGAGATTTAAATAAATTTGGACTAGTGCTGCCCAGCGGTTAAAAGAAGCATTAACATACTTATCTGTTTGAGCGGGTTAAATAAATTAATCACAAAAAAAAAAATATATATATGACTTATTCAGGGTTATATAGTCTGCACTAACCTTAGGTAAAAGGACCATATAAACCGGACGGGAGATAGCTCAATCGGTTAGAGCGCAGGCTTCCCATGTGGAAGCTCGAAAGAGTTTGGAACCCATGCCGGTTCAAACAAATGACTTCCAAATTTGATACCTGTAGGTGCCTAGCCTGACGGTGGGCATTGTCCATGATGTGCGCAACATTGGTAATTGAATGAACGAGACTGTGAATCTCAGTAGATTAGGGCACCATGGCGCGACTTATTCTATTCTTTGAACTAATAACTTGGCCGACTGATCGACGCGCCATCTTACATGATACTTCTTGAAACTACGCAGTTAGATTAAAATCAGACTGGGTGGGCGACATCTATATTCTCTTTTAGGCACTAAAATGGCCGCCGATTGACAGCCCCACCTATAGTGATTTCCATTCAAAGCCGATGAGTGGCACTGGAGATATTCACTTCGACCGACTTTTCAAACCGAGAGGACGTACTCTGCCCCCAGATTGGACTATAACTCCGGAGCGAGGAATGGAGGTTGAAAAAGGAACAAGAAACATTCGATCAGGGTCGGTGGTCTACCCTATGAGTTGTAGCCGAATAGTTGGGTCATTCAAGTCGGACAAGGATCGGTGAGCACGGCGAGATGAAAGTAATAAAACAAATGGATGCGACAGAGGATCATGCAGGGGCCATGACAGCATGCTCGACGAATCGCTACAGCGGCGATCGGTTGAACCGACACAACATCGTTCCTCTTGGTATACTCGGCTGAACTTTCCTCTGATGTTGGCTGCCGGCCTACATTGAAGACGGTATTGTGAGAACCGTGGGTTCGAATCTTGTCCGTTCGATCGTCAGGAGGCATCCTAGGCCTGCCGGCGGGGGACGAGGACGTGTTACCTACGACGCAGTTTCCCCGAGCCGGCAGTGTGCTGACGTCTCGATGCGAGGAGTAGAGGCGGCCAAGACAGCATGCTCGACGGATCCCTGCGAAGGCGAGTCTGTGGATCGACACGTCCTTGCTCTTTCGCTGTATCGACTGCGATTTTTGTCCAGATTTGGACGGTGAGCGCATTGCCGGCGCCGGACAAACATAACACCAAAGATCCAACCGCAGATGCAATGATTTCAAAGTCGCAGTCCCAAGAACAAGAAGTGAGTGTCGGGTCGGTGTAGTCCGCTGTTTTTACCCGAAGAATTACGCTGAAAAGGCACCCTCATTCAAGTCGACATCAGGGATCGGCGTGAGCATGGCGAGACGCACAGATGAAAACACAATCGAGTGACAAGCAAGCCTGTCGAGGCCGGGATTGACCGGGCGTGGCTACATTACAAGACCCCATTGCTTAATGTCGAACCTGGCATTGATCCACGTGTGGATCAACAGCGAAAAATGCGGAACGACGGAAATCGGGGCTCCTTGCGCCGCCACCGGTGGTGTGGTGATATCGTGTTCTCGGAGGAGGCGGCCGCAATGACACCATGCTCGATGGATCGTTATGGAGGCGACCGTTCGAGCCGACCTGCCATCGCGCTTTCGCGCTCCAAAATCAGCTGTGAACCCCTTGCTGATGGTGGACACCGGCATGAATGACAAACTTCTGCAAACCGTGAGTTTGAATCTTTTATCTCCAATGGTGGGTGAGCGTTCGATGCATGCTGGCAGGGGAGGGACCATGTTGTATACGACGCGTTGCTCTGACCCAGTGGCGTGCTGATTTCCAGCGGCAGTGGAGGCGGCTATGACAGGCATGCTCGGTGGGTCACGCAGGGGCGACCGATTGAAAACTTCGCCAGAGTGCATAAGAGCTACACGCCAGACTCCCTTCTCAGGTAAACGTAGTACGGGGCATAGCATTGTCTCATACCACAAAAGTCACGAGGAACGTACCTCATAACCACCACGACCTTGGGGTTGGGTAGCGCATGGATGTGGTTTAGTGATTACAAAACTGCAGGCATCCTCGTCATACCTGATTTTAGGCCTGAGACCAGCAACCTCCCAGACAACCGTCACTGCTGACGATGTCAAATGTAATAAACTTTTAAAATGCATACCACAAAACATAAGTCAAGTACAAAGTGACAGCCCACATATATTATGATCTATTTGAACACTGCTTAGTTTTGACAACAGAAGTGACACAGCGTTTTACAACCATATGGCCGATTTTCACATAGTTTAATAGGCCCACGAAGCCTTATCACCATGGGCGGCCCTATAATAACCCAGGTGCACTCATTCAAGGTCCAACACCAAAGAGCTGGTGTTTCGTGTTTCAGAGGTCGCGGTCGGAAGACCCAAGTTCTCGAATCGCGTAGAAGGTCCTCCAGTGCCTTCTCGGTCGCCTTCAGCATATGGCAGTGTGTGATGGCGGCAGGAGGTTCATGTCGAGGATTCTCACCGTTACTGGATATAACAATGTGGATGTACTCGTAGAACAAAGTGACACAGGCTTAAGTATACATAGCACAAACCCCAAGTCACGAGTATACCAACCTCCTAAACGAAGCTGAATTTATCTCATAAGCCTAGCAGGCCCAAGCCTTATCAAAAGTTGGCAACTATTAGTTAATGACACTGGTATAACATTCATCCACCAGTATGCGGCATACAAAGGCGAATTGTCTGCGGGCAAAACCATGTCAAAGTGTACAATCACTTCTAATGACAATCATGTAAACAACTGCTATCACATTCTAAGATGTCAATTCACTCGGGCTCTCATTCCTTTTATCTCATAAGCTCTTAATCGGATGCCAGCCTTATTCAACATGGCACACTTAGCATTGCTTGAAGACAAAAGCCTGAAACCCACATTATAAATGACATTGCATTGAAAAAAAAAACGGTCCCCCCGCATGCTGTGATGCACGGTAGGACAAAGGTGACCCAGGCTTAAGTATACATAGCCACACGAAGTCAGAGTATGGCCAACTTCCTACACAATTTGTTTCCGGACCATGTCCAAAGCTAAACAAATAGCTGGACGAGGCATGCGATGAGATCAGTGGACAAATAACTTCTAGACGAAAGTTGCTCTACAACTGGTGATAAGAACCGAGGTAATCGGAAAGTAACAACCCTGTCGATTTCCAAAATGCAACAAAGTAACAATTGTTCCAACATGCATTAGCCAGAGAACCGTTTTTTCACCCACCAGGCCTGCGAATTACACTGATCTGTTTACATAAACGCCATGAAAAGACGGTGATCCACACTTCGCACTCTGACAGACGAAAGTTATCAGGACGGTGTTATGGTGACGTCTAGACCATTGTCGCAGACGCAACGTCTCGGGCAGTGCTGACATCACATGACCTTGAGGTCGGGCGGCAGTGCATGGGAATATGATTAACGACATGAAAACCGCAAAGCTTTCCTCAAACATCTCATCCACCAGTATGCGGCATGAGAAGTCCACATATGCGTGATAAGATCACATAACATTTTATGACCTGCATGGAAACGGCTCCCCGTACACTGTTGATGTACTCGCACGGGAACAAGTGACACAGGCTTAAGTATACATAGCCACTCTGAGTCACGAGTTATAGCGACATCTACTCGGAAAAGCTGAATTTGTCTGCAGACCATTCTCACAAATCCCACGGCTCGAGGCGATAAATCTGGTTGTCGCCCTCAAACATCTCTCTCCACATCAGCGCACAATACACCATCGCAATAAAACACAGACAATGCAACCTCACAGCAAGTGCTCGTTCCGGGGCAGGTTGCGACCCTGTCATCTGTGCCTGTTGCCCGGGGGATCTGGCTGTTTGCCGCACGAAGGAGTATGACATCTTGTCCGACCCAACCCGGAAAAGGACTCATTCTCTGATGTCTAAGTGTTAAGGTGTTTCGACTTGCGTGCAAGGTGGTATAGGCCAGAGACTTGTTGCTGAGGCCGGCCTGGAATCGGAGATTGTGACACATGACAATTGCTTTGACCCCTAACTGTAACTGGGATGATATTTAAAAATTTTTTCCTTCTCTCCCCAGGTTACTCACAACGTCACATCAGCGGCTTCTCTGATGCCATTAAGGCTAGGCAGGCGATTGGGACCTGGAGAATAAGGCAGCCCAGGCAAGGAATTACTATGGTGCTAGTACTATCATCGCACACCTCTCCACAGACTAACCTTTTCCTAAATTTGGGCCGCTTGACCCTGGCCCCTATCTTCGGGCCAAGGATGAGGCTAACCGCAGGGGGCATCAAGTCCGCGTCCGGTAATCAAAACAATACAAGTCATCGTCTCCAAGAGGACATTTCTCGTTCCGGCGATAACTGGATGCCCTACATTCCCATCACAGGTGGAAGGAGTACGTGGGGCGTCCCGACACCACTTCACCCCGATGGCCTGCCTTCCTGACTACCAATGGATCACCCTCTACGTGCAACCCGTGCTTGACACCATACGATGGCCCTGTCCGTTGGGCAGTCATCCGGCCCCAGCGGCAATGGACACTGCATAAATCTGAGACGGAGGTGGTGCACAAGCCTGTGTCTCCATGATTCGTCAATCAAGCAACATCAAACAACTTGGGTCATTGAACAGACGCGGTGCGATTATGTACCAAGGCGCGGTTTCATCGGCTCCCTGGACACTTACTCTATTTGTTGTTAGTGCCTGTAATCCTTGAAATATCTAAGGTCATCTCAATCATGAAAGAGTAATGTAACAAGCTAAGATAGAAAGAATTAAAATTGCCCACTTTATACTACTGTCTCGTTCTGTTTTCACATTGTCCATGATGTGCGGGCAACCTGGGGTAATTCAATGACCGCGACTGTGAATTTCAGTAGATTAGGGCACCCATGGCGCGATATAATTCTATTCTTAGAAACTAATAAACTTTGGCCGCTGAATCGACGCGCCATTCACATGATACTTCTTGAACTACGCAGTTAGAGATTAAAATCAGCCTGGTGGCGACATCTTTATTCTCTTTTAAGAAACTAAAAAGGCCGACCGATTGACACGCCACCTATAGTGACTTCCCGTCAAAGCCGCTGAGTGGCACGGAGATATACCCTTCGAACCAGACTTTTCCCAACGAGAGGCGTACTTTGCCGCCCAGATTTGCCGTACCACCCCCACCCCCCACCAATTCATACTCTCAAGTTAACCGTGCCTTTCCACCTATCCCACACTCCTTACACTCCAACCAGGCCTCTAACCATCCAACCCCACCCCCCCCCCCCCCTTCACAAGCTAAGATGAAAGAATTAAAATTGCAATTTATACAAAAGTCTCTGGCTAGACTCCTTGCACGCAAGTCGAAACTCCTACGACTTTAGAGCATCAGGGAGACTGATGTCCTTTCCTGGTTTGTGTTCGGACAAGAATTTGGTACTACTACTTCGTGCAGGCTAACAGGCCAGTTCCGGGCACAGGGCACAGATGACAGGGTCGCAACCTGGCCCCGGAACTGAGCACGTGCTGTGAGGTTGCTTTGTCTGTGTTTATTGCGATGGTTTATTGTGCGCTTGATGTGGAGAGAGAAATGTTTGAGGGCGACAACAGATTTAACGCCCTCGAGCTTGTGGGTTTTTGAGATGGTCTCCAGACAAATTCAAGCTTTGTGTATGTAGTCGCTATACTCGTGACTCTAGAGTGGCTATGTATACTTAAGCTGTGTCACTTGTTCTGCGAGTACATCACCAGTGTACGGGGAGCTGTTTCCATGCAGGGTCATTAGAAATTTTTATTTTGGATCTTATCCCGCATTGTAGGCTGTTCGTCTCAGATTGTGATTTCTTAGCTTCTGACCATGGTCTGCACAAATTTGTGTAGGAAGTTGCCATTAATCGTGTCTTCAGTGTGGCTATGTATACTTAAGCCTGGGTCACTTGTTCTACGTGTGCATCAACAGGTTGCAGGGACCGGTTATTTCAATGCATGTCATTATAATGTGGGTTGTCTGCTTTGATCCGATAAGCAATGCTAAGTGCGCCCATGTTGATAAGGCTTGGTATCCTATTACTTTATGAGATAAAAAGAATGCAGAGCCCTTGGTGATTGGACATTTTAAAATGGATAGCGATTGTTTACTCGATTATATCATTAGAATTGATTGTCAGCTTTGACATTGGTTGGCAGACAATTTCAGGCCATCATATGCTGCATACTGGTGTATGAGTGTTATACCAGTGTCATTAACTATTGGTTGTCAGCTTTGTTAACTGACTTATGTCTCTGGCGTGTGCAGATGTTAGGCAATTAAGCCTATATGGCGCGTCGTTTGGTGCTGAATTCATCAGTATGACTACGACCAGATATAAGTTAGGTGAGAGGCTTTACATCGATTGTTCATTAGACACGTGATTTGTCAGCTTTTGACAGGTCTGCAGATAAGGTTCAGGTTTTGTGTTAGTGATGTTGCTATACTCGGTGAACTTTTGTGTGGCTTGTATACTAAGCCTGTGTCACTTTGTTCTACGTGTACCAATTCAACAGCGTACGGGGATGGCCGTTTCCATGCGAAGTTGTCATTAGAATATGGTGTTGTCGCTTTAAAACTAGTGTCAGTGCCGATGTTAATTAAGGCAACCCAAGCATGAGCTTCTTTGGTGTGTGACCTTAAAATGAGTGCAACCGTGATTGTAGAGGGAAAGTGCATGTTGATAAGGCTTTGTGGCCTATCTAGCTATGTAACATCGGACCGTATGGATGTAATGACGCCGCTTCATTCTGCTGTCAAAACTTAGAGCGTGTCAGATGGTATTTAAAGAGTTTTTACCTGAGTGCATTGTCAGCACCCACGGTACCCGTGAGGTTGCTGACGTCAGACTTTGAGTCAGGTGAGACGGTGTAAATGCTTTGCAGTTTATGTCATTACTCACATCCTATACATTATCCAACCTCGAGGTCCTGGTGAAATTCAGCATCCTGAGATTTTTGTGGTCTGCGTCAATGACTAGACAGTCGCTAGACGGCCGCCCTGACGAGGTATGGTGTTAGCCCAGATGCACAGTGTCGTGGGGGTGATGAAAATGGGAAATACTGTGCCTAGAGCGGGACTCGAACCCACATCTCTTTGCATTCCGGGCCAGTGTGCTAACCATTACACCACCTAGGCTCCCTGATATCAACACACTCCCCACGCCTACCTGTCTATGTGGTTACTTGCCTGAGAGGTCAGTGCAGACCACTACACTCGTCCCCCTGGAATTGTAAGTCTTGTAATGCTTACAATTACATACATACAGGCAATGCACTAACACATACATACACAGGGTAGGTTCAACAACCATACAGCGCAAAGCTTGTACAGGATCCTGGTCACGGCAACAGTGTCGTGGGGGTGATGAAAATGGGAAATACTGCTCCTAGAGCGGGACTCGAACCCACATCTCTTTGCATTCTGGGCCAGTGTGCTAACCATTACACCACCTAGGCTCCCTGATATCAATACACTCCCCACGCCTACCTGTCTATGTGGTTACTTGCCTGAGAGGTCAGTGCAGACCACTACACAAGGAATAAACAAAAAGCAAGAAAATCTAAATTATTACTAAAACAAAAGTCATGAGATTTAAATAAATTTGGACTAGTGCTGCCCAGCGGTTAAAAGAAGCATTAACACACTTATCCGTTATGAGCGGGTTAAATAAATTAATCACCAAAAAAAATATATATATATGACTTATTCAGGGGTTATAATAGTCTGCACTAACCTCTCAGGTAAGGACCCATATAAACCGGACGGGATAGCTCAATCGGTAGAGCACAGGCTTCCCATGTGGAAGCTCGAGAGTTTGGAACCCATGCCGGTTCAAACAAATGACTTCCAAATTTGATACCTGTAGGTGCCTCGCCTGACGGTGGGCATTACTAGTAAATGGTAAGTGTTTGCTAGCTCAGAATCAGGATAATGTTGCTGAGTGGGATATCGGGCTATGATTTTTGCAGACGGGATGGCCAAATGAGTTAGCATCCATTTCTCGCTTCGGTAGATCGTGCGATTCGAACACACGGGTTCGAAGCTTGTTTGAGTCAAACCAAGGACATACCAAATTATACTTGTCGCTTCCTAGCCAGGTGCTCAGCATTATTAAGATAGGGAAAGGACTGGTTGGTTCAGTGTCAGGATAATGTGACTGAGTGGGATCGCCATGAACATGGCCATAGCTGCCGACATGGCATAAAACCTCCAAGTCACTTACTCAGGAGTGGTATATCAGGTCATGGTGTGGGCGGCCTAGTCTCCTCATGGGGCAGTACTATCAGATCACCATGAGTGTGTACTGTCATAAGTCGGTACCCATCCTGATATGACGTTAGATGTTGCCAGTACGTAAAATACCAACGACCAACCAGCCAATCCCCATTGCATGTTCATCACCTCTACGACAGCTAGTTTGTTAATGGGAACAAATGAAGAGTTAAGGCACAAAACCATGTACACGCCAAGACAAAAATGGAGATAAATATTGAAATCAAACCTTCAACTAGTAATTTTTTGTATATTCCACTTTTTTGTATTCATTGCTCCATAACCATGTGTAATTACTGAGAATTACAATTATTTAAAGGTTAAAATCTTGTATGTAAACTACATGTTTGGATTGGCTTTTTTGGGGGGGGGGTCCCATTAGTTGTTTAAAGTAGGGGAAATTTCAATCGTGGACGATTGGTCTTCCTCATTCCACTGCTCCTTGCCCTATCCTAATAATGCCGAGAGCCTGGCTAGGAAGCGACAAGAGTATCAATTTTGAAGTCATTGGTTTGACTCGACCAGGGTTCGTACCCACGACCCCACGATCTACCAACCACGGGAGATGGACGCCCTAACTCATTCGGCCATCCCATCTGCTTTTACATGGTTTTGCGTCTGAACTCTTCTAATATGACCTTTTAAAAAAATGAAAAGCGATAATGCATCTCAATAAGAGGTATAAAGGGCGTTGCATTAGTTTAAGGGAAACAATCTGAACCATGCAGCTCAGTACATTAAGTCATTGTCACACCTCACCGGACTGAGCACCGGAGACCACCGGACAAATAATTTTCTAGTCCGGTGTTGTCCGGTGAAGAAATCTATCAAAATGTATCGAACTGGAGCGTAAAATTGGGTTAATTGCCGCCGGACAACCGGATAAGTACCGTACATGTACCATGCATGTACCGGACAAGAACCGGACGAGAGCCGGACACGTAATGGATGGGTACTGGACATGTACCGGACAAAACGGACAAAACGTACACCAATGGATGGGTACCGGACATGTACGGATGGGTACCGGACATGTACCGGACAAACCGGACACCAACCGGACACCTCAGTCCGGCAGTGTCCGGTAGAAGTTTTGTGCATGTTCAAAACTTGTACCGGACACCACCGGACACCACCGCACACCGCCGGATGGTTACCAGATGGTATCCGAACATCACCGTAGACGACCGGACAGTGTCCGGTTCTCGCCCGTTTCCCCCAATCCGGTGAGGTGTGACAGGGCCTTTAGCTTGTTAATGAAAAGCACGATAGATATACATCTCACGATGACTTCTGTAGCTCGATTAATATGTTAATAGCAAAACATGCTTCTCGAAATGACTTAGCCTACACAGGGCTTCTATTATGAATGCATAGCTATGACTTATACATTCATATATACATATATATATATATATATACATATATATATATATATGTGTGTGTGACCATGCATGACCCTAACATCCGGTCCCCATCCCCATCCCTCTGACCCCGCCCCTCCAGCTCCCTCCCCCCCCCCCCCAGCTCCCTCCAGCCCACCCGCCACCCACCCTCCCCCCGCTATATGATGTTGTAGCTGTGACAGGCCTTCGGAGTCGTCGGGCTTTTAGCCTCGGGCCGACGCTGGGCTTGAGGCCGGCGAGCGAGGCAGGGAAGGCCGTCAGACAGGACCTGCCCGTCTAACCAGCGGCTCGCCTCTTAAAGGTCATCACACACAGCAGATATACTCTACTGACAGCATATTTATATATGTGTAATAGTCTGCACTGACCTCTCAGGCAAGTAACCACATAGGCAGGTAGGCGTGGGTAGTGTGTTGATGTCAGGGGGCCTAGGTGGTGTAATGGTTAGTACACTGGCCCGGAATGCCAAGATAATTTGGTTCGAGTCCCGCTCTAGGCACAATATTTCCCATTTTCATCACCCCCATGACATATGTATATACATACACATGTATATATATATATAAAAGTATAAATATAATTAAATGAAGAGTTCAAGCGCAAAACGATCTAAAAGCCAATCCAAAAATGTAGTTTTAATAACATATTTTAAACTAAAAATAATTTTAATTCTCACTAATTCCACTTATCAAATGATTGTATGGTTATGGAGCAATGAACAAAAAAGTAGGAATACAAATAAAACACTTTTTGAGGTTTCCATTTCAATGTTGGGATTGGTGTTTACGTGGTTTTGCACCTGAACTGTTCATATATATATATATATATATATATATATATATATATATATATATATATACATGAAGAGTTCAGGCACAAAACACTGTAAACGCCAAGCCACAAATTAAGATAAACATTGAAATAAAACCATCAACATAGCTATTTTGTTACATTCCTACTTTTTGTTCATTGCCCCATATTCATGTCATTACAAGAAAAGTTGAATTAGTCAGAATTTAAATTATTGTCAAGTAAAACTCTGTTATTTTAGTTACATTTTTGGATTGGCATTCACAGGGTTTTGCGCCTGAACTCTTCATGTGATGTATAAGTGATTATTCAAATATAGATCAACAGCAGAATTGTTGTGTGGATATGAATATTAATATACATATATACATGATGTATAATTGATTATTCAAACATAGATAAGAGGCAGAATTGTATTGTTGGTTATATTTTTCAATATTGTCATATACAGCATTTATTAGATATTGATATGTACTTATATTTGACCAATGGTTAACCACAAGAGATGTGGGTGCGATTCCCGCTCTAGGCGCAATATTTCCCATTTACATCACCCTCACGACACTGGTTGCTATGACCAGGATCCTGTACAGGCAATGTTTGGTTGTTCAACCTATGCTGTGTATGCATATGTAAGCATATTATTGCAAGCAGTAAATTACATATTGACGTAAGCCATTTAATAGATGTACAAACAAACACTGTAAACTCAACCAATGGTGGCCAACTAGACCAAAAAACCCATCTCCGGGGGAATAAGCCTGGAAATGATTCTAGTTGGATGCTACTGAGGTACATGATTAATCAATATTAACCTACTTACTGACTCAATAGGCCCCACCTGATATGACCTTGAACACAAGTTCAATCACAAAGGCCCACCCTACATCCCCCATCACCCTTTCAATGAGAATGTTACTACTAGAAAGATAATCAGTTATGCCCCACCCCCTAATAACGCCTACCATATAAGTCTAACATAGTTACCTCCCCGCATATGTTTCTTTTTTCTCTTATCTTGTTCTTTATCTATCATTCATGTACCAATGTTTTGCTGAGTTTCCTGTAATTGTCTATCTGTATATTGTTGTAGATTCGTTTACTGTGTAGAGGCAATTGTGATTAGGGCTGGAAGACCAGTGCATTAGCACTGACAACATGTTATTCAGAGGAATAAAAACACTTGAACCAAACAAATATTTCCAGAGGGATGAGTGTAGTAGTCCGCATGGACCTCTCAGGCAAGGAGCTACATAGACAAGTAGGTGCGGATAGGATGATTTCATCAAGGAATCTAGTTTGCATATTGTTTACCATGCCGGCCACAGAATGGCAAGAACTGAGGGTTCGAATCCTTCTTTGATGCAATACTCCAAATCATGACTACCTGTATATGTGGTTCCTTGCCTGAGAGGTCAATGCAGACTTTTACAGTCACGCTTGAACTTATAAGTATTTTAAATAGTATATGTGCATAAATAGTTTAATACCCACAAATACGATATGTACAAGGCAATGTACGTACATAATACATACACAGGGTATGTTCACCAACCAAACAACACACATGTTGTATGGGATACAGGTCATGGCAACAATGGTTATTGGGGTGATAGAAATGGGGAATATTGGATCCGGAGCAGGATTCTTGCCATTGTGGGGCTAGCATGCTACCCATTGTCGATGTTGATTTCAACATGGGTAATTTAACCCGCAAGAAAAAGTACATACTTAATATGGAGGCGACTACTGGCACCATCTATAATGTCTTTCTTAACTAATAATGCTCTGACTGTGGCGCCATCTTCTGTAAATTTGCATAATGAGATGCGACCCAGTTTCATTATAGACACTTCGAACAGAGCATTTCGATCGACAGGACATGTTCTCTTCTTTGGATTTGCCGTCCCACCCACCCAAACTACAAGTGACATTCATAGGGCTACGTGCCTGAAATCCTCGAAATCTTAATAAATCAAACATCTCATGGCTTAAATGTAACAAGGAAATAGTAAGAATAAATGCCACTTTATACTGTACTTGTCTTGCCTTGGTTGAATTATCGTAGCTCACGATGTAGAGTGGCTCACTGATGTAATCACCCTATTCACATATACCTCTCTATGTAGCTTCATGCCGGAGAGGTCAGTACAAACTACTACACTATCTAGGTTCCCTGATGCAATCACCCTATTCAAGTCCAATTATCTACCGTATATGTCCCAATAGAAGCACGTTACCCAATAGAAGCACACACCACATTTCAAGATTGAAAGCACGCACAAATTTACGATCATATTCAGACTGAATGCACATAAAATAAGACAATCCCACTTTATTTCAGAGGTACAACAAAAACAAATAATAATTTACAATCAGATTCAGACTGAATGCACATAAAACAAGACAATCACACTTTATTTTAGAGGCACAACAAAAACAAATCCATGACATTCTTTAACTTTGAATAGACACGCATCCATGTGTCTGCACTGGCGCAGTGCATATGGATATTGATATGGATATTGCATATGGATATTAGCATATGGATATAGCCAAGACATTAAGCATCTAACCCAACCACTAAGGGACACCAGAGCAAGCAAGGCACCACTACTAAGGCACACCAGAAGCCAGATCAAAGCCCATGAAAGCAGCACACTGGAAATGGCCGCCACGGCATGGAATGCACAAACGGTGAAAGAAAGACAAATCCCTGACCTAAAAACGTACAAAAAATATTTGTGCAAAATTAAAAAAACTGGGAACCCAAACTGAACTACACCACAAGGGGGCAGGTGATATGTCACGGCCCACCAACTGGACAGCCCAGGACGGGATAAAGGGAAATATAAAAGCCAGATAACATATCCCACAATATAAATCAAATCAAATTCAAACAAACATAACTCAACCACCTATTACATACAAGCCTATGGACATGTAAATAAAATAGGCTAGTATATAATTAAGTAGAAAAAAGTGGAAAACTCTTCCCAAGAAAACCCCAAAACACTAAGATAGAACCTTAAGAAAACAACTAACATAGTAATAAGAATAGAACAAAAATACAGTGCCGAGAGTGCCCCCAAAAAACTAACATAGGCTACTAAACATACCTACAAACTGTCTATCTGCTACTGAAATGCAGACAATCAAATAACTTATCAGCAGCTACTGTTTGGTAAGACAACACCAACACTACAGCTGGCCAGCATTGAAAACAAGCCTGGGTACCCGGGCTTACATGCTATGGAGAGTATAAATACAGCGTCAATAACAATTTTTTTGTTTAAAGTGTGTGTCTATTGGGACATCTACGATATGTGGATTGTTGTCTGAGACGTCAATGTGGATACTTATTATACTCACCATAGCATAGCTATTATAATTATTCCTTAGTATTATAAAAACACTGTAATTCGATTAACAAACCCCTTGAAGCCAGATATACAGAAGGAAGGATCTATTCATACTTCATATTAAAGATGTATAGTCGGATGGTTTTGAGTTTCTCTCATTTTCTGAGATAATTATATTAGTTTGATCATTATAATCTACTTTATTTTTGCTTGAAGAAACTTGTACGTTAAATGGATAATGTTGAATCATTTGAAGTGAAAACTTAACTATGGCAAAAACTTCAATTCTCTGAGCCGATGCACTTCTGCAGAAACAAGGTTTCTATTAAATTTCCTCAGTATATCTGGCAACAAATGGTTAATACATACACCCGTATCTAAGTTCAATATGTAGATTCAAATCCAGATAATTGTTTGAGTTTTGACAATTTGATGTTTCCATCGGATTATGCAACTTTAATAAAAATGAATTCATATGACAACAAAAACTTAATTTTTAGAACATACTCCTGATTCATTCAAACTTATCACTGCAATGCAAACCAATTAACGTCAGTGTACATACACAGAAAGTCGGTCGCTAAATAGTTAAAATGTAAAATTATACACAGATATGTATTCAACAGACATTCATGCAAATGGATTTATAGATATGAGGGCTCAGAGGCATGCTTCGTTAACTAACTCCAGCGAAGACCGGAAACCAATGCAGGTGAGGTTACCTGAGTCTAATGTATGCAGTACGCGTTCATTATTTCCCCCTTTTATTCAGCAATAAAAGGTTTAACGAGCACAGCCACTAGACGCGTATAATCAAAATCTGGGTAAATGTTTCGGCTTTGGACCAAATTCGATGGTTTCATCTGAAAATTATAACTTTCATGTTGTTGCATTTGTGGAAAGAGTTGCAAAACTAGACCCACAAAAGTTGGAAAATAACGGAGAGCATCATCATGTTGGTGTTTGCAACTTGGGGTTTGTAGAGTAATGGCTGTGTCTGAGTCTAATTGATAAATCATGATGGGCATGGTCGGTTGGTTGTTGGAATTTTACATCCTGGCAACATCTAAGGTAATATCAGGATGGGTACCGACTTGTAACAGTGCACACTCATGGTGACTTGATAGTGCTGCCTCACTTGAAAACCAGGCCACCCAATATCCCACATTATCCTGACACTGAGTTAAGCAGTCCTTGCCATATCCTATTAATGCGAAGCGCCAAGCTAGGAAGCGACAAGTATTAATTTTGTAAGTATTTGACGTCCAATAGCTTATGATAAAAATTCATGTGCTCTAGAGGTGTCGTTAAATAAAAGCAACTTTAAACAAAATAGTTGTAAGTCATTGGTTTAATTTTACTGGGAATTGAACTCTCGCCCTTCCGCCCGGGATGCCTGAGCTCTGGAGATTCATGGTTTAATGAGTGCAGTGGCTAGACATATAGAAACAAAATCTGGGTAAATGTGTCGGGTTTGGGCCAAATTCGATGCTTTTACTGAAAAAGCAAAGCTTTGATGTCGGCGAACCTATGGAAATGAGAAAGACCATCATCATGTTCGTGATTGCAACTTGGCTCTGTAGAGGAATGGCTGTGTCTGTGGCTGATTGCTAAATCGTGATGGGATTGGCTGGTTAGTGGGTTGCTGGAATTTTACATCCTTGCAACATTTGCGATCATATCGTAGGTACCGGCTTGTGACAGTGCACACTCATGGTAACTTTATAGTGCTGCCTCACTGGAAAATCAGGTCGCACGCACCATGACCCAACACTGAGTAAACGAGTCCTTCCGCTATCCTATTTATGTCAAGCGCCAAGCTAGGAAGCGACAAGTATCAATTTTGCAAATCATTAGTTTGACTTGAGTGGGTATTGAATTCCTGACCTTCCGCACGGGAAGCCTCCACTCTAGCAATTCGGCCACCGCGTCCGTGATTGGCATGCGTGGAAGTCGGTTATCTGGGGTGTTCCTAAAGCCCCAGTCAGACCTCACCAGATTGAGGAACCGGATAGAAAATGGACACTCTCCGGTGAGATACGGCAATGAACGGTTTATATACAGGTGGCATCCGGCGTGTCCGTTATCTGTCCGGTGGTGTCCGGCGGTGTCCAGTACAAGTTTTGAACATGCACAAAACTTGTACCTGACACCACCGGACTGAAGTGTACGGTTGATGTCCATTTTAAGTCTGTTTAGTCCGTTTGGTACATTTCATGTACAAGGGGGCATGTCTGTTACTGATCCATTAGGTGTCCGTTTTGTATCCAGAAGAGTCCGTTAATGTTGCTGCGGGAATTCGGTCAGTTGTTTTTTGGCACGTCCGTGAACAGTCTGGTAAGTGTACGGTAGGTGTCCAGTTGGTGTCCGGTTGGTGTCCGGTTGGTGTCCATTTGGTGTCCGGTCCGTCTGTTTGATGTCCGTTTGATGTCTGTTTGACGTCCTTTTGATGTCTGTTTGACGTCCGTTTGACGTCCGTTTGACGTCCGTTTGACGTCCATTTGATATCCGTTTGACGTCCATTTGAGGTCCATTTGACGTCCGTTTGACGTCCGTTTGACGTCCGTTTGATGTCCATTTGACGTCCATTTGACATCCGTTTGACTTCCGTTAAAATATTTGTTAGCGTCCATTTAGCATCCGTTTCGTCTGGCGACCGTTGCAACAGTTTGACACCGGACACCACCGGACTAGACAATTCTTTGTCCAGTGGTGTCCGGTACTCAGTACAGTAAGGTCTGACTGGGCCTTCAGGTAATCAACATACAACAAATGAGTTCATGCTAATGCATAGTTACACACAGCAGGTATGATAAGTACAAAATGCTAGCTATGCTCATATTATTGCAATGTATAAGGCGGCTAAAACGGCTCACTCAACCTACACTGTGTAATCAAGAGAACAGCCAGCGCACCAGATGGCGGGTTTGATCATTTTGATAGCATTGGAGTGTCAGAAGAAACCCTGCTGTCGCTTGTTAGTTGTGTGGTGGGGGTTTAGGGATGTGGTGGGGGTTTATGGATGTGGTAGGGGTGTAGGTATGTGTGTGTTGGTGGTGTAGGCCTGTGGTGGGTGTGTGCTAGGGGTGGAAGGGTGAGGTGTGTGTGATGGGGGTGTAGGTGTGTCTGGTTGAGGTGTTGGTGCGTGTGGTGAGAGTGTAGGTGTGTGGCAGTGTTGTAGGTGTGGTGTATGTGCTGGGAGTGTATGTGTGTGTTGGGGGGTGTGGTGGGGGTTTAGGTGGGGGTTTACGGATGTGGTTAGGGGTATAGGCATGTGGTGGGGGTTTAGGCGTGTGTGGTGGAGGTTTAGGGCTGTGGTGAGGGTGTACGTGTGTGGTGGGGTTTAGGGATGCTAAAGATTGTGAGGTGCCACTCTGCAAGACCCATACAACTCCACCACAAACCACCTACACCTCCACCACACACACCCTACACACACCTACACCTCCACCTACACCTACACCCTGACCACACACACCGTCAACCCCCACCATACAGAATGTGTGTATGGTGGTGGGGGTGGGTGGGGATGGAAAGGTGGAGGGGCAGGGTGGGGGTAGTGGTGGTGGTGGGAGATTTATAGGAGTAGCAACACGCAACCAGTGGGGCCTCCGCCCCCCCCCCCTCCCAACCCCTTATTACATCATGGATGGGGAGGGTGTTAGAGCGCCAACTGAGGTGGGTGAGGTGGTGGAGGTGTTAGAGCGCCAACTGAGGTGGGTGAGGAGGTGGAGGGAGAGAAGGAGTGTGGCGGGAGGAAGAGGGAGTGTTGGGGAGGAAGGGGGGGGGGTAGGAAGGAGGAGGAAGCGGGAGGGGAGGGAGGTGTGGTGTGAGAGCACCAAGTGAGGTGGGTGAGGAGAGGGTGGGAGAGTAAAGGGGGAGAGGAGGGGAAGCAGGAGTGTGGGAGGGGGAGGGAGGAGGAAGAGAAAGGGGAGGGAGGTGTGGTGTGAGAGTGCTGGGTGAGGTGGATGAGGAGGGAGATAGGGAGAGGGAAGGGTGGGGATGGGAGGGGAAGGGGAGGGGAAGGGCGGTGAGGCTGGGGGAGGGTTGGATGGATGGGGAGGGGGATGGAAGGGGAGTGAGGGAAGGGGAGGGCGGTGGAGGGAGGAGGAAGGGCAGTGAAACCGGGAGGAGGGAGGGGCGGAGGGCGGGAGGGGGGGATAGGGGGAGAGAGCGGGGCAATGAGGGGAGCGGGGCAGAGGGAGGTGGGGAGCAGGCAGTAGGCGCAAGATCGGCCAAATCTAAATGACAGGCAGTCTCTCTTTTTGTATTCTAAACTCACCCTCTCGCCTTGTATGTGTTTACATGTGAAGCACCAGCCAGCAGCCAGGCTGATCAAACCCACCACAAGATGTCACTGCGAAATTTAAATTACCATGGGATAGATAGGGAGTGAGCCGTCTTAGTATTATAGGGTCTTTGCCATAGCATTAACACTTTGTCCTACCAATAGAAGGGAGTTTGGGACTGGAAATCCTCAATATGACCTTTTTCTAACCCCATTACGGTTTGCCACTGCCATCAGATGGCAGTTTGATGGTGGAAATCATCTAGATATATGTATATTTATATCAATATGAGTTGTTTCCAGAGAACATGCTGCACAGGTAACTTACTGTGTTGTTGTTGTAAAGATAGTTTATTCGTTAAATAAGATCTTCTGTCAGTGCCATGGCACTGGTCTTCTGGCAATGTGGCAATACCGTCATTTACAATATAAATGTGGTCTGATATTGTCATTACCAGCTAGTTCAAGTCACCCGAAATATAAATAGTTATCATTCCAAGACTTACCTATGGTATAATTTGACAATTCACATATGAGATAATAACACCACAAGTTGTTCCCACTGCCTTCAGTTGACAAGGTGGATGTGGAAATATTGTATTGTTAGACCTTTTCCACCGAGCATGCTGCATAGTGAACTGTTGGATACACCAGTAGTTCTTGACAATGCTTTCAAAGAACAGGTTAGTGGTAGAACTCCTGTATAATACATTGTATACAGAACATGTTCAATTCTTTATTTCAGACTCAGGATTATGGTAGTTACATAATTTGGTCCAGATACAAATTAATGTGAATAGGATATAAGTAATAGTATGAATACTACCATAGTAACCAATATCAAAATGTTGGTCTACATACAGTAGTTTGTACCAGTGTCTCCATATGGCAGACGTAAATCTGAGATCACTCTCTTCTATTTGTACAAGTCCCTGTATTATAACACTTTCTGACTTGTCAAGTCTAGTAATAAATTTGAATAGTAGATTCCTGATAACAGCCTGGCACATCAATATTGGCAAACAACTGACTAGCACTGTGATACCTAGGTAGACGGAGTAATAACCTCATAATGTCATTATATGCTACATTCAGTTTTCTAATGCTAGACATTCTATAGTTCCACCAAATCTCTGCAGTATACACAGGAGTACAGACAATTCTAAATAAATTTACATTGATATCAGCTGTACGCATATGAAATTTCAACATGTTCCGCACGAAGCTGTTACCCTCAACAGTGATTCTTGCCATTACCGCCAGGATGGGTTAGTAGTGGAAATCCTCTATAAAACATTTTTCACACAATACCATGTGCAGTCAATTGCTACATTACTTTTACTACTGACAACATTAAGCATTCCCACTAGAGTGCCAGTTAGTGGTGGACTCTCCGAATGGGTTGAGCATACGCTTTCCATATGACAGGTCGTAGGAGTCAAACCTGTGGGGTTCAGTCCCTAGTCCAGTTAAATCAATGACTTACTAATCTATGATTGTCGCTATCCAGCCCAGCATTCTGCAATTCTAGGGTATGACAAAGAGCATTGGAATGAGGGAGAGTGTCCGTTTTGCAATTTGGTAGGTGAGGGTTCGAACCTTGAGCGAGTCAAACCAACGATTTAAAAAGTGATAGTTGTCAGTAACTAGCATGTCACTTGGCATTAGGCCTACTATGATAGGCCAAGGAGAAGTGGAATGAGGTTTGTTGTTGTTTGTTTGTTGTTGGTTTACGTCCTAGCAACATCTAAGGTCATATCAGGACGGGGGTAGTGGAATGAACAATGCAAAGCGTCTGCAGTTGAAATGTCCCTTACATAATCAAGTAATGTACCTTAAGCCCCAGTCACACATACCCGGATCAGGGGCCGGAGGAGCCCCGGACTGCCATCCGGGATGGTCCAGGTCGATCCGGGGTGATCCGTGCCTCGTCCTTGGCTCATCCGTGCAGACACCCCCTGATCCGGCCTGGCTCGTCCGGCACCGTCTGGGGTCAGCCCCGGATTGTTTAAAATGTTTAAAACATCCGGGGTGGTCCGGGGGATTTTGCGATCCGGGCTCAATCCGGCCTGATCCGGCCTGATCCGGGGGGGGATCCGGGGGTGGTTCGGATATTTCGGGGGTGGACCGGGCATGTCCGGGAGTGGTCCAGGGTCATTTTGAGCCATGGTTAGACCCGGACCATCCCCGGACTATCCAGGAGTACCCCCGGCCTAGCCACGGACCACTCCCGGACTGCCCCCGTAAGAGCGGGGGTGATCCAGGATAGTCCGGGGGTGATCCGGGATAGTACGGGGGTGGTCTGGGGCAGTCCGGGGGTGGTCCGGCCTCATCCGGGGCCAGTCCGGCCCAGTCCGGGGGCAGTCCGGGGGCAGTCTGGGGCTCGTCCGGGGCTCATCCGGGAAAGTGTGACTGCGAGGCAAAAATCTACGAAAACAGTGATTTTATCCGTGGCAGTCCGGGACAGTCCAGGCCATTGGTCCGTGGGTGGTCCGGCTCAAAATCCGGGGCTCGTCCAGCTATGTGTGACTGGGGCTTAAATGAAAATATTGATCGATTGGTGGAGTGAGCATAGAATGGAGGAAGCGAATTAATTTTGCTAAGCTGCAGATTGTCCTGATATCCAGGCCGCTCTAACTGCACACCTGGGACGACTTAAGGTCAGCGTAATAGGATAAAGGATAACAGCAGGAATCTGTATTCCATATTTGTAAAATCCGATGAGAGCATCAACATTCTCAAAACAAAAAACAAAGTCTGGCTTGGTTAGAAAAGTATGTGTTGCTCCATAGAAGAGGAGACTTAAGTCCTATTCAATAGAACTAAAGCCCCTGTCACACATCACCGGATTGAGCAACGGACAGAATTGTCTAGTCCGGGCGTCATAAGTATCAAAATCTATTAAAATCTGTCAAACCTGTTGCAATTTCGGGTCAAAGGCCACTGGATGAACGGATATGAAACAGACATGAAATGGACATGAAACGGACATGAAACGGACATGAAACGGACATGAAACGGACATGAAACGACACAAACTCATGAATGGATAGCCAACAGATGAAACAAACTCAAATCGGACAAGAACCGTAGACATCAATTCGACGGCATCCGTTCCAAGTTTTGTGCATGTTCAAAACTTGTACGGACACAAAACGGACTATCAATGGACTTTGTTCGATTTCTTTCCGTTTCCTCCAATCCGGTGATGTGTGACAGGGGCTTGAAGCCTATGGTGTCTAGCATTTGGACGAAATGTAATTTGTCTTTGTTTCCACTTCAAATGGCTCTGAGGTTAGCTATTTAGAATAACAAGCGTTTCAAACTCAAGTATTGTAGGTCATAGCGATCAACCTAATATATGTATCTAAAAATTAAAAACCGACAAATCTATGTCAGTTGTTGTCTGTTAAATTGAGTATGTTGTTGTGTTTTACAGGTAAAGTATATCCAGTTCATATTGGGTAATGCAGTATAGAGGGCATCAGATTTCCCACTCCTAACAGCAAGACTGAACTAACCACAGTCCTTGACCGATCCTAGTAACGCCAAGTGGGAGACTACTTAGCGATAAATGGCAATTCTGTATATCTTGGTTTGACTTATTTTGGATTCGAACTCCGACCTTCCGTACGAGAAGCCTGCGATCTTACCGATGGTGCCACCGCGTCCAGTCCGGGGATAGGGGATGGGGGATCGGGGATGGAGGGTTGAGGATGGAGGATGGAGGTTGGAGGATGGAAGATTGAGCATGAAGGGTGGAGGGTTTGGGATGGAGGATGGAGGATGGATGGTGGAGGGTGTAGGGTGGAGGGTGGAGGGTGGAGGATGGAGGATGGAGGATGGAGGATGGAGGATGGAGGAGGGTGGAGGATGGAGGATGGAGGACGGAGGGTGGATGATGGAGGGTGGATGATGTAGGGTGGATGGTGGAGGGCGGATGGAGGAGGGTGGAGGATGGAGGATGGAGGGTGGAGGATGGAGGATGGAGGGTGGAGGATTGGGGAGGAGGAGAGGATGAGGGTGGAGGTGAAGGGGGTGGAAATTGAGGATGGAGGGTAGAGATGGAGGGAGAGGATGGAGGATGAGGTGGAAGATGGAGGATGGAGGATGGAGGGTGGAGGATGGAGGGTGGAGGATGGGGGATGGATGCTGGAGGATGGATGATGGATGCTGGAGGATGGAGGCTGGAGGCTGGAGGCGTGATGAGGATGGAGGGTGGAGGGTGGGGGATGGAGGATGGAGGATGGAGGATGGGGGATGAAGGATGGAGGACGTAGGATAGAGGATGGAAGATGGAGCATGGGGAATGGAGGATGGGATGGAGGATGGGGATGAGGATGGGTTTGTGAGGACGGAGGATGGGTGTGGTGGAAGATGGAGGGTGGAGGGTGGAGGATGGAGGATGGAGGATGGACGATGGAGGATGGAGGCCGGAGGATGGGGGATGGAGGATGGAGGACGGAGAACGGAGGATGGAGGATAGATAGGTGGCGGTGGAGAATGGGGGTTAGGAGCTGGTCGATGGGGGCTGGACGATGGGGAATGGAATGCGGTTTTGGGGGAATGGAGCATGGGGGATTGAGGGGGGAGGGCGGGCAGGGATTGTCCACATCAGCATAGTTCTGCATATGGATGTCGGCATATGAATATAGACAGAGTAATGAACCCGTACTCTGTGGGCGGTTCGGTATCATAGCCTAAAGGTGCCTCATCTTCTCCCCATCACCGAACACTGAAGGTTGAGCGAATGTCCTGAAATTTGCATCAAACATAGTTTCCATAATGTCGCGACAGCCGCGACAAGCCAACAGTTTCTTAAAATGCCACATTCAATGGTTTTTTCAGTTTCGGCTACATTTTGAAGATAACTATTTGGGATTGGTGGATATTCACTAATCCTCTGCGATGGTTTGAAGTGATGTTTATTTCATACTACATGTCTAAATTTGATGGTATACGGATTTTCAGTTTGGATTATATATTCGCAAAGAACATTATTATTCTCGGGCGACAGAGTGGGGACCAGGATTATGTAACAGAGAAGCAATGGGTGCCCCACTCGCTTTGTGACATACGCGCCTATGTGGAAATGTTATAATACATAGTGACCGAGGTTGTGATGTTATGTTCATACTTAAGATACTGTTAATAATTATTGAAATGTTCCCTTCATGCACCAGAAAGAGTGCATTGAAGGAGAGAAGCATTGATATATATTTGTTGTAACTGTCTGCAACTACTTGTTACCACAGGGCCAAAAGAAATGGACAAGCACACACAGCCCTCCTGCATACATTATGGACACCTCCTGCAGCTGATTGGCTGGCTATGTGAGCCCAGTCACCTGCCTTCCTTATACCTGACATACAGACCCCACATGAAGCACTCTTCAAGAGACACTCCACTCTCTACACTTGAACTAGCAACATCTATTCCAAAAGACACTGAGCTGTGTGCAACAACCATTAGACCCAGTTTCAATGGGTTGTAGGCACTGATTCTGATATACACAAGTAGGAGTGATGAGGATCTGTGTGGGCAGTTGGTGAGGAGTGAGGGTGAAAGCCACCAGTAGGTGAACAGGGTTGATGCTAATAAAGCACAACCTCTTCCGTGTCAATCTTGCGTGACTTGTCTTCCTTTATTCCTTATGAGTTGTTGAGAGTGACGACAGGTGGCAACTGACAAAGAGTTGTCAGAACACACCTGTGAAGACTAGTAATGTTTGGGGTTCAGACGGCTGAGTCCCGACATATTACAAATGTATTTGTTTCCGAGTTCTCTTTAGAAAAAGCCCTATTTCATTATTTTGTTTCCATATTATCTTATTTATGCATAGGTTGTCATTTATGTGGTTATCTAGATTAAAGTTGTATCGTCCAATGGTTTTCAGTTTCTGTCATATTTCTAAGATAAATGTATTAAATGGATCGTCATAATCTACATCACATTAATTGGAATTAACTTTTACTTTAAATGGCTATTTCAAGTGTAAACATGTCAAATCAGTTTTGACAAGCCTGACAACAATCTGACCCCATATGTCTTTGCTGTAACAGACTCTATTAAATTGACTCTGTATGCCCTTTTATGGGGCTACAAATCTTTGATAAGCGCACCGGTATCTAAGTTAGATATGTAGAATCAAATCTTGATAATTTGTTTGGTTTTGAAAAATTGATGTTTCCTCGGACTGGATAGCATTAACTCCCAGCTATTTGTAGTATTGTCCCCTTGCAAATAGTTGGTTTCCTAGGGTTGCCTTCCCCAAAACACTGTTGACATTTTGCGCAGGCGCCTGAGGAGTTACACATTGTTTGTAATGCTTTGGCATTACTGGTAATCAGGATCGCAAATACAGACCAAGGCATGCCAGTACTAAGGACGTCTATTGACCAATTTCATATGACGTCAGCATGGCTATTTAGGTCAGTGCACGCATTGCTTGGCTGCAGGACAACATCCGGTCACACTGCAAACTCAATGGCTATGGGAAATCTTCATACAGAAAAAGTTAAATATCTCTAAAACCACAACACCTAGAAACAAACTGAGTGGAATACAGATAGAAAACATGTTTACCAAAAAGATTATATTAAATTGATATGGTTAGGGTTCTGGATTTCTATAAATTTGGATAAAATCAATGTTTTGTACTATGCATACCGGCAAACTCAATGCATTGTCAATGGCAGTGAGCAATCTTCATACAGAAAAAGTTCAATATCTCTAAAACCACAACACCTAGAAACAAACTGATTGGAATACAGATAGAAAACATCTTTACCAAAAAGATTATATTAAATTGATACGGTTAGGGTTCTGGATTTCTATAAATTTGGAATAAAATCAACGTTTTGCACTGCGCATACCGGCAAACTGCCCGCGAAGGGTAAAATACGGCAATGCTATGTCTATGTGGAGCTTTTATTTTTGTAAAATAAATGTAAAAGCTTTCATTGGATCGATTAAAAATATCTTAATGCACGATTGAAGAGGAAGATCTGAAGTATTTAATGTAACCTAAGAGCAATTTACGCTGAAAGTATTAAAAACAGAGATAATAGTGAAAGTTGGGATATTCTGAGTGTCAGTGCCAGTGCATTGTCAATGGCCGTGAGCAATCTTCTTACAGAAAAAGTGAAATATCTCTAAAAAGACACCACCTAGAGACAAACCGCTTGGTACACATATAGAAAACATATTTAACGAATAGATTATATTAGAATTATATGGTTAGGCTTCTGCATTTCTATTAATTTTGAATAAAATAAATGTTTTACACTGCGCATACGGGAAAACTCTGTGGCAGTGTGCCTTCGTTCTGCAGCCGAGCTGCGCACGCATACCCAATGTTTACAAACATTGAAAGAGGTCTATTGTGTCGCTGACTAGCGGAATTCTTTAGAACTATGTAATCAACTCAAACGCCGACTAGCGGGTCTTTTGCAATCTCGCCGCCGATCGGGTAAACAGGACTTGATGACGTATTATGCAGTATGCTTGAACTGCCGATGCGCCCCTTTTCTGGCAGACTTTCACTATATAAGGCGACGTAGCACCGGGGTTTGGTCATTACGACCGGAGGAGCCAGGAGACAATAACTAGCCTAAATCGGCCTCCCACCCACCCCACATGTGAAAGTGGAAAGTAGGGTCATAGCATCTCTAGCCTCGTTTCTTAAGCATTTGTGAGCTGACATTGTATAACCTGACGTTTAACTTTACCTTAATTAAAAATGCCATAACTATATTTGCTGTGTTCACATTTTTCCTAATTATTTGCTGCAGCTGACCACAGAATCTTGAATTTACATTAATTTTCTCCAACTTCTATTTCGTTCAGATGTGTGCGAGGCAAAGCTGCTACCCAATGGCACTGAGCACCGATCGCTAACCGGTAAGACAGTGCTATTTTGACTAGAGACATGTACCAACAGTAATGTTTAGGTCTTTACACTGGGCAGTTAATTAGATTCGAATCATGGCAAATTCATTAGTTAGTGGTGATTACTTAATGTCATCTCGGCAGCAAAGATGATAATCATGGCAAGAATGAGCAGTATGAGGCCGGATAGTGTTGCGGTCATCAAGAAGGGTAGAACCATGTTAGTTTATGTTAGTTTATGGTAGTGATAGTTTTGTGTCCTGGCAACATCTAAGGTCATATCAGGATGGGTATTGTCGCAGTGTTGACTCATGGGGTTTGGTCATTACGACCGGAGGAGCCAGGAGACAATAACTAGCCTAAATCGGCCTCCCACCCACCCCACATGTGAAAGTGGAAAGTAGGGTTGACTCATGGCGACTTTATAGTACTGCCCCATTGGGAAATCAGAAAACTGACCCGATATCCCACTCAACACTCAGCTAACCAGTCCTTTCCCTATCCTATTAATTCTGAGCGCCTGGCTAGGAGGCGACAAGTATCAATTGTATATGTCATTGGTTTGACTCGACCAGGAACAGAACTACTGATGGTCCGCACGCGACATCTGCGCTCTACCGACTCGACCACCGCGCCCAGTCACTTAGTTAAAGTTGCATGGTCCGATGGCATTTGAATTTTTGTCTTATTTTTTAGATAAATATATCAAATTGATCGATACAAGCTACTAATCATTAGTCCGGAGTGAGTTTGATTAAAGATGATTAGTTTTGAAGTAATATGAGCTGAAAGAACCAAAAATAATGTTGACAAGCTTGCCAAAAGTCCTGTGGCTATGACCCAGATGGTCATCTCGTGATGACCATGTGATGTGAGATGACCTGGAACCTTACATGACTGTAGGTAGGTATTTCTGTTTGGATGGGAACATTCTGGGAACGGATTAGTGCATTAGGCCTATGGCACTAGGGTTTTTAACAAAATATAATGTGTGTCTGTTGTCTCCTTGTGTCTGTCTATGTATGTCTGTATGTATATGGGTGTGTGTATGTCTATGTGTATGTATGTGTGTGTCTATATGTGTGTTCTGTGTATGTGTATGTGTGGGTATGTATGTGTGTATGTGTGTGTCTGTCTCTGTATGTATATGTATGTGTATGTGTGTGTATCTATGTGTGTATGTGTGTATGTATGTGTATGTATGTGTGTGTCTCCCTTTGTCTGCGTGCATCTGTCTATGGGTCTCTGTCTGTGTGTGGCTCTCTCTGCAAAGTCAGGTCGGGTGTATGTGTGTCTGTGCATGTCGGGTGTGTGCATGTCTCTGTGTTTCTGTGTCTGTGTGTGCTGTATATGCATGTATGTATGTGTGTCTATCTATGTGCGTATGTAGGTGTGTATGTGTGTGCATGTAGGTGTGGTAATGTATGAGTGTGTATGTGTGTGTGTGTGTGTATGGGTGTATATATGTGTGTATGTATGTGTGTGTGTCTGCCTCTGTATGTGTGTGTCTGTCTATGTGTCTCTGTATGTGTGTGTATATCTCTCTCTGCAACGTCAGATCTGGTGTATGTGTCTATGTGTATGTCGGGTGTGTGCATGTATATGTGTTTCTGTGTATGTGTGTGCTGTTGGAGCATGTATGTATGTGTGTATCTATATATATGTGCCTGTCTGTGTATGTGTATACACATATATATGTATGTTTATGGCTGTGTGTATGTATGTGTGAGTGTGTGTATGGGTGTGTCTGTCTGTGTATATGTATGTGGGTGTATGGGTGTATGTATGTGTGTATGTCTGTGTATGTATGTATGTGTGTATGTATGCGTGTGCATGTATGTGTGTGTCAGCCTCTGTATGTGTGTGGCTGACTATCTGTTTATGTGGGTGCTGTCTATGCATGTCTGTGTGTGTCTATATATGTGTGTATGTCTGTGTGTATGTGTGTATATGCATGTGTGGCAATGTATGTGTATGTATGTGTGGGTATGTGTGTGTCTGTATGTGTGTGTCTGTCTGTGTGTATGTGTGTATATATATATGTGTGTGTATCTATGTGTGTATGTATGTGTGTATGTATGTGTGTGTATGTGTGTATGTCTATGTGTGTATGTGTGTGTATGTCTGTATGTGTATGTGTGTGTGGCTCTCTCTGCAACGTCAGGTCGGGTGTATGTGTGTCTGTGTATGTCAGGTGTGTGCATGTCTGTGTGTTTCTGTGTTTGTGTGTGCTGTATGTGCATGTCTGTATGTGTGTGTCTATATATGGGTATATGTATGTGTGTCTATGTATGTGTATGTATGTATGTGTGTGTATGTATGTGTGTGTCTGGCTGTGTGTGTATGTATCTGTGTATGTCTATGTGTCTCTGTAAAGTCAGGTCAGGAAACAGACAGACACATACACACACACAGACACATCCACCTCATATCCCCTTCCCCTCTATGGCCCTGCACAGTAGGCCTACTTGGTTGGGGGGAGGCTAATGAGGTCATGAGATTGGCCTAGTTGGTTAATGGCCTCCTTGCATAATGGGTGTTTCAAAGTGAGTGTCTAAAGGGGTGAGCTTATGAATTCACTGGTTATTCTGTATATGCTGTCCCAAATCATTAGCTAATACACCAGTATATAAGTTGGATATATAGGATCAAATGTAACTAGGTGTTTTATTTAATTTTGACAACATTATATTTCATCGGACCATGCAACTTTAAAAGGTGATGCAAGCTGCATGCATTGTAAAATCCTTGGCACGGGAAAGAATTGCAAAGACATTTATTAACATATATTGTACAGACATGTATAGGTAATAATTCATAGTGATTTCCAACAGGCTGATTGCAAAGGCTGAGCTCTGCTTTAAACCATTCCACCCACTTGGATTATTTCACGCCAACACATAAGTATAGTGTTGTCAAGGGCAAGAGGCAGGGGAAGTGACAGATGCATGGGATATGCCGATGCAGATGCAGATGCAGATGTAGATATAGATCCAGATGCAGATGCAGATGCATATGCATATGCAAAGGCAGAGGCATACGCATAAGCATATGCATAGGCGGAGGCGGAGGCGGAGGCGGAGGCAGAGGCAGAGGCTGAGGCGGAGGCGGTGGCGGAGACGGAGGCGGAGGCGGAGGTGGAGGCAGGGGCGGGGGCGGGGATGGGGGTGGGGGCGGGGCCGGGGCCGGGGACGGGGACAGGGACAGGGACAGGGGCAAGGGACAGTGACAGGGACAGGGGCAAGGGATTAGGACAGCGGCAAGGGATTAGGACAGGGGAAGGGGCAAAGGAATAGGACATGGGAAGGGGCAAGGGATTAGGGATGGAGAAGAGACAGAGACAGAGGCAGAGGAAGCGGAAGAGGCAGAGCAGGGGGGGGGGATTATGACAGAGGCAGTAGCAGGGATGGGGCATTGGAAGGGGAAAACAAAGAGGTAGAGGGAGGGCAGGGGGTCGTGCACAAATTGAGGCAGGGACAGGAGCCGGGACAGGGTTATGGGTAGGAGCAGGGGCAGGGGCATAAGCAAGGATCAGGGGCACGATAAGGGGCAAGAGCAGGGGCAGGGACAGGCCAAGGAGCATGTGCACTGTAATGGGAATGGGGCAGGGACAGGGGCAGGGCAAGGTCCAGCGGCACAGTAGGGGGCAAGAGCAGGGGAAGGGGAATAGGCAAGGAGCAGGGGCAAGATTAAGGGGCAGGAGCAGGGGATGGGGCAGGGCAAGGAGCAGGGGCACGGTAACGGGCAGGACCAGGGGCAGGGTAATGAGCAGGGGCACGGTAACGGGCAGGACCAGGGGCAGGGACATGGACATGGGTGCAGGCAAGAACAGGGCAGGTGCAAGGCATGGGGCAGGGACAGGAGCAGAGGGATGGGACATCGATGGGGCAGGGGCAGGGTAATGAGCAGGGGCACGGTAATGGGCAGGAGCAGGGGCAGGGGCAGGGCAAAGAGCAGGGGCTCCGTAAGGGGCATGAGATGGGGCAGGGGCATGGCAAGGAGCAGGGACACGGTAATCGGCAGGAGATGGGCTCGGTGCAGGGCAAGGAGCAGGGGAACGGTACGGGGCATTAGCTGGGGCAGGGGCAGGGCAAGGAGCAGGGGAACGGTAAGGGGCATTAGCTGGGGTAGGGGCAGGGCAAGGAGCAGGGGAACGGCGTAAATCTATGCACATCAACTTCCCAACTGAACACTCGCGTGTAAATAACGATTAATGTCACTCGGACGCTGTTGCATGTCGGGAACGCACACCTGGCGTTGTGTGTTTGAGGCTGGTCGTGTCAGAACGAGGTCAGTCGTTAATTAATTGAAATAGCCTGATCGGGGTCACACTGAGAGGTCCTTAAAGCTGCATAGTCCGATGAAATATCAAATTTTCAAAACCAAATCAAGATTAGATTTTACATATCACACTTAGATACTGATGCAGTTATTAAGCATTTGTTTCTGCGTAGAAGGCAAAACTGAGTCAATTTAACAGAACCTGTTACTGCAGAAGTTTTGGCAAGCATGCCAAAACTATTTGTCCATGTTTGCACTCAAAATATCTCAAATGTCTACCATTTAAAATAAAAGTAACTTTGACCTAATGTAAAGTAGATATTAGTGATCATTTTAATATATTTATCTCAGCAAAAATAGAGAAATTCAAAACCATCGGACTATGCAACTTTAAGATGTAGAACATTAGCATTGTTAATAGTTGACTCATGCAGGATCACTAATGATGGTTTGACATAGATATGCAATACCATCGAATTCGTCCAAATAGATGCAGAAATTGGGCTCAAAATGGTAAACTGTATCGGTCCTTAAACAAGGACAATGACATAGTCGTTTGTGCTTTTTGTTTTGATGCGTGTGGGTGTTTATTTAGTTGAATGATTACTTTTTAAGCACTGATGCCCTGGTCTTCAAGCTATGCATCTATTTATATATATATATATATGTGCTATATAATTAATTATATGAGTATAAAATGGGTGGAGTAGGCTTGCGCTATTTATTATATTATTATTCGCCATGCTATTTATTTGTGCAATTCTCGACCGATCTGCCATTTACTGCGGACCTGTGCAGGTCCAGGATAGTTTGACACTTTCCCACGCCTGGTCATATGCCAGTCGGTCGGAGCGGGCATCATATAAGCTCAATTTCAAAACTTGTACAGGTAGGGCTATCTATTGCTCGGCCAAGGGCCTCGGTTAAATAAACTAGGCTCACCACCACTCCTTGTTCTGTTGTTCCTTACTAGGGCATAGCCCACCTTTTATATATATATATCTATAAATATATAGATATATATATAGTGCGACTAACCCTGGTCTTCGTCCAGTGGAGGAACAGAAGATGCAGGTGGCGCCACCGGTACAGTGTCGGGTCCTGTGGAGTATAACAGTAATGATAATAATTCCCATATGTTTATTAATACATGCATAATGTGCTATGCATCACATATACATTCACATACAGTATGTATAATATATTATGCGGATATCAATGGGTGGAGCTATGTGTTAGTTGCTACGTTATCAAAACTACATAGTCCGATGAAACATCAAGTCTTCAAAACCAAAATAATAACCTAGATTTTATTCCAGATATCTAACTTAGATACTGATGCACTTATTAAGCATGTGTTGTTACATAGAGGGGAATACTGGGTCAATGTAAACGAACCTGTTACTGCAGATGCGTATGGCATTAATGGTTTGGTACGCTTGCCAAATCTAATTTTCCATATACACATTTAAATGTTACTTAAAATTAATTTAATTTAATATATTTAGATCAGAAAAATTAGACAAACTCAAAATCCCTCGGACTATGCAAATTAAATACTACCATTGATATTGCAATCCTTATTATTGGCCAATCGATGGCCAGTCTGCGATTGCTCCATACGCGCCTTAGTAGCGCCACCAAGGGGGGTTCCCACCAATTTGCATGGTTAAACTGCCATTCGCTGCAGATATTTCAAAATTATATGTTTGTGCTCGGCCAAGACACAAATAAATAGTGTCCAACCCAACATCCGTCTTTTATTTGGCATAGCCAAATTTATATATAGATATTTTGTGGGGGTGATGAAAATGGAAACTACACAGGTAGGCCTGGCCAGAGAGCGTGTATATAAACAGATGAGAGGGACAACTCCCGCGAAAAACGGTAACACAGGCTACAGTGGCGTTCCTGGCGGTTAGTGTTGAACAAGCCATGAGTTTGCCGGTACACTCAATGCAAAACATTTGTTTTTATTCAAAATTAATAGAAATCCAGAAGCCTAACCTTATCAATTTAATATAATCCTTTTGGTAACATGTTTTCTATATGTCTTCCAAAGCGGTTTGTTTCTATGTGTGTATTTTTAGAGATATTTCAATTTTCTGTATGAAGACTGCTCAAGGCCATTGACAATGCCTTGAGTTTGCCGTACGCGTAGTGAAAAACGTCAGTTTTATTCAAAATTAATAGAAATCCAGAAGCCTAACCATATCAATTTAATATAATCTCGTTGGTAAACATGTTTTCTATGTGTATTCCAATCAGTTTGTTTCTAGGTGGTGTATTTTTAGAGATATTTCACTTTTTCTGGATGAAGATTGCACAGGACCATTGACAATGCCTTGAGTTTGACAGCTGTGTCATATACTGTTCAACAACCACCACTTGGAGCGCCACAGTCGGCAGATGTTACATGCTCTAGTATGGGAGTTGTCCCTCTCATCTGTTTATATACACGCTCTCTGGCCTGGCTACGGTGATTGTGTCAAGAAGGCCGAGTACTGTACTAGTTAGAACACTACCCCTAGAATGGCAAGAATTATGGGTTCGAATCCTGCTCTGCACAATTAAATCCCATTTCCGTCACTCCCCACCACATTGGTGTTCTGACCAGGATCCTGTATAAGCTACATGCTGCATGGTTGTTGAACCTGGCCTGTATATATATATATATACTCTATAAGAATTATATGAGCATAATAACCCGGATTTCTATACTCGCTCCTCACACCCACACACCAGTAATCAGGTGCTGGAGCCTCGAACTAGTGCTCCAACCTACTCACCTCAGCTCTGACGGTGGCGCCACCGCTCGCCTTGATCATTATCCTCACTCACTTACCGTCACAGGTTTGTAATGGTATTGTCTGTATGTATGTTATTGTAAACATTAATCAACTTATGAATAGAAACCATTCGAAAGATGTAATATTCCAAGGTGACGAGTGCAGTAGTCTACACTGACCTCTCATACAAGGAGCCACCTAGACAGCTAGACGTGGACAGGGTGACTGCATCAGGGAGCCTAGGTAGTGTAATGGTTAGCATACTAGTCCTGTAAAAGTAAGAGCTGTGGATTCTGATTCTATTCTAGGCTAAGGATATCCTTCTTCTTGAAGATTTCTTCACCCAACACAAGAATATTAAAGCTGCATAGTCCGATGAAGCATCATCTTTTCAAATCCAAAGCAATTATCTAGAATTGATTCTACAAATCTAACTTAGATAAGTATGCTCTTAGTAATCATCTGGTGCTACACAGAAGAGAACCCTGGGTCAATTTAATGTAATCAGTTACTACTGAAGCCTTTGGGGTCAGAGAGTCTGTGTACTTGCTTAAACTAATGTGACATGTTTGCACCTCGGATATCTCAAAAGTTAGCCATTCAAAATAAAAGTTACGACAAACCAAAGCAATTTAGATTACAACAATCAATCTAATCTATTTATCTCAGAAAATGGCAGAAACTCGAAACCATCGAACTATGGAACTCTAGGAAATGTTATTAATTTGTAAGTCCCCATTTCTTTAAATAACTTATGTATAATTTCACTGTTCCTTTTCTCCAGGCATGTGATATTGGTCTTTCTTTTGTTATTTTGTCGAATGCAAATTGTTCTTAATGTTTCCTTAGAAAAGGAATGCCAAAAGGGTGTTGTTGACACATCTCCATGGACTGTTAGTGGTCCTTGATGTTGTAAGTTGTTCCTTTCCCTTGGGAAGCTCATCAAGTCTTTTGCTGATGATGTTATTACCGCTAACCATGGTTGTGTTTCCCATGCTGGTATTATCAGTACTGCGTGGGTGTGATTCATCTTGATCTTCCTGGCCAATCTGCTGATAATGCTGAATGGGGGGAATATGTAATAGAATTTATTATTCCAAATGAATGAAACTTCATTTACTCTCCAGGCTTCTGGCTCTGGATGCCAAGCCACATATTTTGGTAACTTTTTGTTGGTGCGTGATGCAAAGAGATCAAAGTCTGGCTTGCCCCATTTGTAACAAATACTGTCGAAAATGTTGTGGTTCAATGACCATTCTAAATGGTCATGGAAGTGTTGGCTTTTCCTGTCAGCCAAAGTGTTTTGGCTGCCTGGAATATGTGCTAGTTATAGCCATATTTTCTGTTTCTCTGCCCAAACGCAAATGAGTTTAGCCAGATTGTTACATGGTTTGGAGTGAGTCCCTCCCATATTATGAATGTAAGCCATAGCTGCTGTGGTATATGTTAGAACTCTTTCATGATTTTTAGCATTGTAAATCATACTGCGGAGTCCTAGATAAATGGCTCTAAGCTCTAATACATTAATGTGGTCGGAGATTTCATCTTCCATCCAACGGCCACCTGTTGTTTGTTGTTCTCTATGTGCCCCCCCGGCCTTCTAAGGAAGCGACTGTTTTGACGGCAGTGTAAGGTTCTCCCATCCTAATCAGGTTTGTTGAGTTGTTTATGTGTATAAGCCACCAAATTATATCGTTTTGGCTTTCTGGCAAAATTGTCATAGGCCACTCTATGTTTCCTTTAGTGCGAGCCAGTTCCAAGTTTGTATCTCTCTCTAAAGGCCCAGTCAGACCTTACTGGACTGAGTACCGGACACCACCAGACAAAGAATTGTCTAGTCCAGTAGTGTTCGGTGTCAAACTGTTGCAATGGCCGCCGGACGAAACGGATGCTAAACGGATGCTAAACGGACAAGAAACATACATTAATAAATAGCCAATGGACGAGAACCGGACGGCAACCAAATGTCAAACGGACGGACAGGACAGCTAACGGACACCAACCGGACACCAATAGGACACCTACCGGACACCTACCGGACTGTTCACATACAGGTGAACTCATCACGTTTGCTGTTGCAACAGAATCTTAAATACTTTCTATCATGTTTATAGATGGGCACCGTGTACTATGCATCTTTAAGGTCAACACTGGCTAGCCACGCACCTTGTGTGACTAAGTATCTTGCTGTTACTAACGAGATCATCTTTAAATGTTTCTATTCTACAAATTTGTTAAATAGAGTTAGGTCTAAATTTGTCCAACATCCCGGTTTGGTTTCGGTCTTAAGAAAATGTTTTAGATGAATTCCCCAGCAATGTGTAGTGCTGGTTCTATAATGCCCTTTTTGCAAAATTTAAGGACATGATTGTTTAATGCTTCACATTATGAACAGTGAAACATGTATGGAAATGGTATTCTATTTTGAATAGGTTTAATAGGAAATGTATTGCTTACTGTTACCATTGCTATTTTTTGCGTTGTGACTTCTATTTGTTCCCTGGGTGGGGGAATGGCTTCTGAGCGTTGAACTCCCTCTTGAGGGGTTTGTTCCCATCATTCCAGCTGAATAACTTCCTCTGGCCCCTTCCTCTGGCCCCCTAGTTGGCTGGTTCTTTGGTTACGAAAATCCTGGCTCAGCTTCTTGAAGCAGTTGGAGTTGCCATCAGCCAATTTCTTTTTGTCAGTTTCCATGTGTTTTCCAAATGTGGAGCTGGTCTCCACTTGTTTGAACAAGTATTGTAGTTTTCTGCTGAACATCTTGCCCTTATCTATCAGCTTTCCCTTAACAGGCTTTGGTGCTAGGAAGAGTGTGTATTCCTTTCAATCATTGTCTGTGATTTTCTTGGACTGCGCCACCTCTTTTCCAGCATCTGTGCAGACCACTTTAAATATGTTCTCAAAACGTCTGTAGGAGAGGAAGTTGCTGGTTGCTGGTAGTAATGCAATTCCTCCATTCATATTGTCACAGAGTGACCAGAACTTCCTCTGTGCCATCATCCTTTTGGTGATGGGCACAATGGCTGTAAGAGCCAAGAGCACCCCTTTGTGTACCATGTAGAAAGCTGTCTCAAAACTTTGTCCTCTCTTCACTGACTTTGACCTCAGGATCCATCTCTTTGATGGCGGATTCCGGAATTCCTTTAATTTCTGTGAATTTCTCCACCATCTTGATTATGACCTCTGCTGGTTTGAAGGCGTTAAAGTGGCCTTGAATGGTCTTCCTCATGAGCGTTGTTATGTGTATTTCCTTGCGCCTCAGAACTTTGCACTGAGTATGTGAGTTGACTCCGCCTTACTCTGCCTCGTATGGCTCCGAGACTGTGAGTAAAAAGAAGAACAATGATTAGGCGTTGTCTTAGGCAAAATAGCACACTGATAATTAGAGCATAATTATACTAGGTGTGTGTTTTATGGCATTAAATCAATTGTTAACGCAGTCATATGGGTAACAGCCAGTCACAGGATAGCAGTATGGGTAACCAACCGATCCTAATGAGGTAGGGACCAGTGCAGCAGTGCCTTCCCACACTCGAAGTACCTATAACCTTCTCCCACCTGTGGCTTTTTTCACCAACAAGTTGAAGAATATACTATAGCACTAGGAGGTACGCCTTAATAAGAATCACAAATGGGGAATCTTAGTGAGACCCAGGGAATGAATCCCCAATGATGTAACTGGCTCCTGCCAAACATCTCTCTGTTCGGCAACCAGCAGCTTAAATAATAACCAAACAATGGAAACATTGTTCTTTTGATCATGCCAATTATGATCGAGACTAAGCTGTAAAACAGTAATATCTTATCGAACAGTTTCAAGAAACTCTGTATGTGAATGCTAACATGATCTAAACCAACGTATCGAGTTTGAAAGATACTACTCTGTTTGGTTGTGTAGTAAATGTACAAAAACTGCCAGAGCTGCTCACAACACGTCCTCCTGCTGTGAGCTGATTATGCTAATTGCTGGACCCGGATGTTCTTCCATCTCCCTGGGATATGAGTAGCCAGAGGTGTTGTAAAGAAATACAATTTCAGATATAAATGTGTATTACATTAGATGCTCTACGTGGTAGCCATCTTCAGCGATCTCTCTTGTCAATGAACTACTCAGACATTGTACCAACAATAACTCCATGGACAATCTCCCTTTGAGCCATGCCACATGACTGCCCCAATGACCCTTGAATAATTCAGATGCAAAACCCCATAAATGCAAATCCAAAAATTCAAATAACAAGTGACATACTGGCATCAATGAACCAAAAACGATTACTAGGGGCAGCCTTCATTGATTTCAGCAAAGCTTTTGACACAGTCGACCACAATATGCTACTGAAAAAATTAAAGAACATGGGCATGAAGTCCAAGTCAATAAGCTGGACAAAATGCTACCTAAACAACAGGCAACAGGCAACAAAGGTAAATTCTTTATTCTTTATACTCTACATAAACAACCTAGAAAAATGGCTAGAAACAGAACATCTCCAACAATATGCAGATGACACAGTCATATATGCAGAGGAAAACACAGAGGAAGAGGTAACAACTAAGCTGAACAAACTCCTACTAAAGCTGGATAACTGGTGAGAGTCCAATAAAATCAATGCAAATAAATCCAAAACAGTGCTCTTCTCACATAAATCAATGCCAGAAAGAAATCTATACTGCAATCTTGGAAACCAAATACCTACAAATACCTATTCCTAATTTACATGGGGGCTAAAAAAGAATTACTAAAAAAACTGCAAATACTGGAAAATAGAGCCCTAAGGACCTGCCTCAAAGTAGACAAACTGCAGCCCACCTATGACATACACAAAAGAACTAAAGTAATGTTATTAGAAAACAGAAGAATAATCCATGTAAAAACCCTCACGTATGGATAGAGTCGAGACAATAAACATATAATCCAACCACTAAGGAACACCAGAGCAAACAATGCACCACTACTAAGGCAGACCAGAAGCCAAATAAAAGCTCACGAAAGAAGCCCACTGGAAATGGCTGCCAAAGTATGGAACGTACAAACGGTAAAGGAACGACAAATTCCTGACCTAAAAACATACACAAAATATCTGTGCAAAATAAAACAAGGAACCCCCCTCTAAGCTGTTCCACAAGGGGGCATGTGATATGTCACGGCACACCAGCTGGACAGCCCATGAGAGGTAACCTCCTGCCAGAAAACAGCCAGATAACACCAAATCCAAACATAAACCAACTACCTATTACATGCAAGCCTATAATATGTAAATAGAGTAGGCTAGTCTAGAATTAAGTGTAGGAAAAAATAAAAAGAGGAAGACTCTTCCCAACAAATTCCAAAAAAACTAACATAGATCACTAACCACAAACCATAATCTTAAGAACCACAGACCGATAACTGCCCAGCATTGAAAACAAGCTCGATCATCCAAGCTTATATGCTATGGACAGCATAAACATCCCATTAAAAAAACAACATAAAACAGCATTGGAATCAAACCTTCAAAAAGCTTTTTTTTTACATTCCTAATCTTCTGTCCATTGCTCCATAATCATGTGATCACAACAAAAAGTGGAATTAGTGAGAATTATTGGATTGGCGTTTACAGCGAGTAACACCTGAAGTCTTCATTTGTTCTAGCAGACCCACATTGGATTGAATAAAGCATTGTTTGTTGAATACAGGAATAAAATGTTTGTCAATTTGAAGTAAGGCACCTACATAACACAATATGCGAGGATTATATATAGCGCAGTGTGTAAGACTTAAGCACAAATACCAACATGGCGACATGAATTCACACCTAACTGGAGAATTATTAGCACACAGCTACACCTACACACACATATACCCACACATACCCACACCCACACTGAGTAACACTCACACACATTCATACTACACACACACACACATGCACACATACACACACCTGCACACCCAGATTGAGTAACACTCACACACAGTCATACCACACACACACCCACACATACACATGCCTGCACACCCAGACTGAGTAACACTCACACACATTCATACCACCCACACACAGACACACACAGACACATGCCTGCACACCCAGACTGAGTAACACTCACACACAGTCATACCACACACACACAGACCCACACAGACACACACCTGTACACCCATACTGAGTAACACTCACCCACATTCATACCACACACACATACCCACACAACCACACACCTGCACACACATACTGAGTAACACTCACACACATTCATGCCACACACACACAGACCCACTCAGACACATGCCTGCACACCCATACTGAGTAACACTAACACACATTCATACCACACACACGCACACACACATACCAACAGGCTCACACCCAGACCGAGTAACCCTCACACACATTCATACCACACACACACACATACACACACATACCAACAGGCAGACACCCACACTGAGAAACACTCACACGCATTCATTCCACACACACACATACCCACACAGACACACACCTGCACACCCACACTGAGTAACACTCACACACATTCATGCCACACACACACTCACACACATACCAACAGGCACCCACCCACACCCACACTGAGTAACACTCACACACATTCATGGCACACACACAAACCCACACAGACACACACCTGCACACCCACACTGAGTAACACTCACACACATTCATACCACACACACACGCACACACACATACCAACAGGCACACACCCACACTGAGTAACACTCACACACATTCATACCACACACACACATGGTCACACACATACCAACAGGCACACACCCACACCCAGACTGAGTAACACTCACACACATTCATGCCACACACACACAGACACACGCCTGCACACCCAGACTGAGTAACACTCACACACATTCATACCACACACACACACATACCAACAGGCTCACACCCACACCCACATTGAGTAACACTCACACATAACCAGACCAGAAAAACCGCCCCCAGGCACACAGAGCAATGCACACATCAACACAGACCCACACAGAACAACACGCGCACACCCAATCACACACATACAGTCCGGCCCCGTCTGGCCCGTCCCCGGCCCCGGCCCCGGCCACGGCCCCCCACCCCGGCCCCCACTCCGGCCCCCACCCCGGCCCCCGCTCCCAGCCCCGACAATGCAGGTTCTTATCGTGACGAGGCGTGACTGTAAGCAGGCACGGTGCTGAGACTGAGTGAAGGACAGTCTCAGCAAACACAGCACACCTACCTACGTCACGCCGCACACCTGCCACATCTCGCGCACAGGGATGTGTGTGTGGGGCGGGGGGGAGGGGGGATGGGGAGGCAGCGCGCATGGAGTGGGTGTGGATGGGTCGGTTGGTTGTTGGAGTTTTACGTCCAAACTAAATCTAAGGGCATATCAGGACGGGTACCGACTGGTGACAGTGCACCATCATGGCGAACCTGTTAGTGCTGCCCCACATAGCACCATGCTAGGAAGTGACAAGTATCAATGTCATAAGTCTTTGGTTTGCCTCGACCAGGATCTGAACTCCGATTTCCTGGTAGATCATGGGATTCGAACCCACGGCATCGAACACTGGTCTAATCAAAGCAATGACTTGAAACTTGATATGTGTCGCTTCCTAGGCAGGTGCTGCACATTATTAGGATAGGGCAAGGGCTGGTTTGCTCAGTGTCAGGATAATGTGACTGAGTGGGATATTAAGGTCTTGGTGCTGGTGGCCTGGTTTCTCAGTAGGGCAACAGTATAAAGAGTCCGCAGTGTCACACGTCGGTACCCGTCCTGACATGACCTTAGATGTAGACAGGACGTAAAACTAAAAGAAATCCCGCGTTCTGCCAAAACGGAGCACGAACGCTCAACTCATCCGGACTAAATGGATGTGGAGAAGGGTTAGAGAAGAGGTGCTAGCCTAGAAGAGTCAGTGTGGGTGTGGGTTGGTTGCTGGAGTTTTATGCCGTGGCAACATCTAAGGTCATATTAGGACGGAGTGGGAGTGGGTGTCGTTGTGGGTGGGGGTGCATATATATATATATATGTGTGCATAGATGTGTGTGAGATGGCTAGAGGGGATCCTCCCCATGTAGTGGGAAGAAGGCGTAGTCCATACCTGATGACGTCACAAGCCCAACACCTCATCAATCATTTCCCGACAATTTTCGCTTGTGGCAATTAACGCGCATGCTCATAGGGTGGGATTAACGCTCCTCCCCCCCCCCCCCCCCCCAGCACACACACATATCCAGCCATCGATCCACGCTTCAACCCCCCACACACCCACACACACACGGTTGATATATGTGCCACTATGATATGTATGCTAATTGCAGCGCGTTGATCTTGGTCCGCACCTGGTGGGGCCTAAAGCTGCATAGTTCGATGAAAACATCAAATTTTCAAAACATAAACAATTATCTGGATTTGATTCTATATATCTAACTTAGATACCGGTACACTTATTAAACATCTGTCACCACATAGAAGGGACGAGGGAAGCATCACATTTTCAAAACAGAAAGCAATACACTTCATCACGGTTTCGAATGCGCATGCGCTGAAAATGACGTTGGGAGCAAAGCAAGAAAATGGCATTGGGAGCAAAGCAAAGGCGTACGCCCATTGAGTTTGCCGATACACGTAGGGCAAAACTGGCATTTTATTCCAAATAAATAGAAATACATAACAATTTGGCATAAACATGGATGGAACGATGCAATATAATAATATAATGAATATGTTTAAGACACAACTCTCCATAATTAAGCATTTTGAGCTAAGAAACATACAAGTTCAGTCACTTTACAGGCTGATGTTTACATCACCATTCATAAGCCAGAAGTAATTCTTGTTTAAATATTAAAATGTTAAATGTGTCAACAAAAACTTGTTTCAAAGAAATATATAACCAATATCTGATTAACCCTACTCATTTTCTATTTCTACATGTCATTAACCATAGGATATAAATAAAAACATGAATACAATAAATAAAATTGACTCTGGCTATGGCTCTAACACTAGTCTGAGTGCCCAGATTTGTCTAAATCTAAATGCGCATGGCATAAGATGTGCTGATTATGTTGATGTAAATGCAATGCTGGATAAAAGATTAATAATATAATTTAGTATATATATTTGTATAGTTGGTATTCTATGTGGTGTGACTTTTTTCTAGGTCAGACTCCTAATCTGAAGGTTGGCGGTTCGATTCCCCATGCCCCCAGCGCTGCCAATTTGGATTTCCACCGCTGTGTATAACTTACAGCGTCATCAAACGCCAGTTGCTCTCATACCATGTCTATGTGGTGTGGGAGGTAAAAAATCCCTTGGGTCGGTAAAAGTGTAGGCTCGGGCTTTCTATCGACAAACTGTCTAATGGTGAAACCAAGCCTATTCAGGCTTATCCATGATAGGCAGTATAAATCTTCAAGAACAAAAAAAAAAAAGTTTGAAACAAGAGCTGAGATGAGCTGAAACTAGCAGATTTGATAACTGCTCCCAGTGACACATTAGCATGTGCCATGTGCTTCTTGCGGCTTTGTTTTGCTCTGATGCATCCCACAATGCACCGCACCGCTGGAACCGTGATATAGTCTAATATCTAGATTTGATTCTACATATCTAACATAGATACCGATGCACTTATTAAACATTTGTCGCCACATAGAAGGGACGATGGAAGCATCACATTTACAATACATAAACAATTATCTGGATTTGATTCTACATATCTACCTTAGATGGTTGGTTGTTAGAGTTTTGCGTCCAGGCAACATCAACGATCATTTCAGATTGATACTGACTTGGGACAGTGCACACTCATGGCAACTTTACAATCCTGCCCCACTGGGAAATCAGACCCCATGCATCATCATCCCGCTCAGTCACATTATCCGGACACTGTGCTAACCAGTCCTTGCCCTATCATATTAAAGGTGAGGCTATGATGTGACATGTATCAATGTTATAAGTCATTGGTTTGACTGGACCGGGAACCGAACTCCCGATCTCTGGCATGCGAGGCCCGCGCTTTACTGGTTCGGTCATAGGGCCCGGTTATCTAACTTAGATACCGGTGCATTTATCAGACATTTGTCAACACATAGAAGAGAATAATGTGACAATTTAATATAACCTGTTACTACAGAAACCGCCATGCTTGCCCAAATTAAGTGTGCATGCTTGTAACTTTAAATATCTCAAAGGTTAGCCAATTAAGATTTTAAAATGTACTTCAAACTAAAGTGATGTTGATTATAGCGACCAACGTGACATAGTTATCTCAGAAATTGACCTAAAGTAAAAAACAATGGACTATGCAACTCTAAGGGGGTGTTGATAAGGGGTGGTGATAGCGGAGCTGAGGTTCTCACCAGCTACATGTGCCGAAGGGGGTGGGAAGGGGGAAGGGGCGGGAGGGGGGAAGAGGGAGTGGGAAGGGGTATGGGAGGGAGGCTGGCATGGGAGGGGCATGGGAGAAGGGGGAGGGGAGGGGAGACGGGGATGAGTTGGAGTGGAAGAAGGGAAGCCAATGGTGGGGGATGGGAGAGGGGAGAGGGGGACGAGGTAAGGGGACGGGTAGGAGACCGGGGGGAGGACGGGAAGAGGGGAGGTAGAGGGGAGAGGGGAGGGGGAGGGGAGGGGAGGGGGAGCGTTGAGGGTGGAGGGATGGTATGGGGCGAGGGAGAGTGATGACATGGGAGGGGGGAGGGGGAGGGAGAGCGAGGGCGAGGGAGTAGGTGGAGGGGGGATGGGGAGGGGAGAGAGGGAGGGGAGGGGAAGGGGAGGGTGAGGGGGAGAGTTGAGGAGGTAGGGGATGGTATGGGGGGTGGGAGAGTGGTGAAATAGGAGGGGGAGGGTGGAGAGCGAGGGCGAGGGAGTAGGTGGAGGGGGGGTGGGGAGGGGAGAGGGGAGGGGAGGGGGCGGGGTGGGTGCTGGGAGTGGGAGTGGAGGGGGGGGGGAAGGGGTCATGTGGGAGTTAGCACCTTTAATCGGAGAGGTTGTTGCAATGTGAGGAGGCCAGGGCCTGTATGCATGGGCCGGAGCTAAGGCCCTAACCGCGGCTAATTTAGCCCCACACGGCTAAGAGTAGAAAATCCGCATGGATGAGCCGGTGCCAGTTCTAACCGCCGACCGTAGCCTAGGCTAAGTTACCCTTACTACAAGTCAGGTTTAACTGCTAGCCGCCCCGGTTAGTGTGCCGTGTGAGGCTCTCAATCTATTCAATGCTGTCATATTTAACAGAATTACACACGCAAAAAGTGAAATTTTATCAATTTAACCCTAAATGCGAAGCGATATTAACGCCGCCGCCGCAGCAGCGGCGATATTAATATTTTCGAATCGACGAATGTAAAGTAAACAAACCGCCGCCGCCGCAACGACGTCGATATCCATACTGTCCAACGTCAAATAAAAATGGCCGCCGCCGTCGCCGCCGAATCGGCGGCAATATATTATGCCCAAATCTATTCAATGCTGTCATATTTCACAGAATTACATACGCAATAAGTGAAATCTTATCAATTTAACCCTAAATTCGAACCGATATTAACGCCGCCGCCGCATTGGCGGCCTTATTCATATTGTCAAATCTAGGGAATTCCCAAATCTATAAATATCTTCACGGTTAGCTATCCGCCCCGGTTAGAGGACCCGAGCATACTGTTTGACCTACTTCACCCACCCCATCCTAGCCGCGGATAGCTATCCGTGATATAGTGTGTAGCTCCGGCTACGCGTAGCAGCGGCCCATGCATACGGCCCCTGGTGGCTGGCGAGACAAGTTCACACACAGCGTGCACAGACGGGGGAGGCCCGAAAACCCCACACTCGCCTGTAGGCTCACCTCTTCCATGTATATTATGTATACATATGTATGTGGGTATATATGTGATGTGTAATTATTGTGCGAGTATAAAGGAGCAGAAGGGAATTCTGTTATTAATGTTTTTGTTATACATACTTATTTACTACTTTGTGCATCCTGACCGCCACACTCCGACTGGGTGGCGCCACCACCGGCCACCTTTGTCCCTACTGGACGAGCTGCAATGTACATTCACACTGGATAATTTGCTGGGTTTTGTTTCTATAGGCTAGAGCCTCATATTCCTTATGCCAGAGAATATATTGATCTCAACCTACCTTTCATTTTGTGTCTCTATGTTGTACTGTAGCAAGCCTATATGACAAAAAGTATCCGCTGCGACTGACACTGGTCTACATCCGGTGGAGGCGAGTAGGCTGCAGGTGGTGCCACCGGTACAGCATTGGATCTTACAGAGAATAGCAATAATAATAATAATTCCCTTACATATTTTGATACTTGCATAATGCCTTATACATCACATGTATATATATATATATATATATATATATATATATATATATATATATATATAAATATATATATACACACATATATATACACATATATAACCACGCACTAGAAATATATGTTGTTGTCACTAAGTCAGTTATACTGTAGTATTTTTATATGTTGGCGCGTGCCGAAAGTGACGACGTGCGCCTAACACCTTGGCGACGGTGAGTTGGCACTATACGCATAGGGGGCAGCACCTGACTAGTGTCCACAATTAGCACTCAGGTCTTGCCGCTGCCTGGAATATGGGTCATGCCTAATTCATGAACGGAGCGCTTGGCACTTGTAGGGGTCAGCGAGTTGTTTGTACCCCGCATGCGCAGTGTACACTTAGCCGGGAGAGCCAGTGCTGGAAACACTCAACTGAACCAGTTAAGTGACGTAATTGAGTAAGCGCGAGACCTACATGTCTCTTATTGTCTAGTCACAGTTACAGTCAGCCTCCAAAATGTTCCGAGGTTTCCAGACACTTAACGCTATCAAATTTGTCTTAACAGATTGGGTGGGTGGGACGGCAAAAGTTGGGGGCCAATAGGGTACATCTTGATGGTTCGGCAACTCAGGTTGATCTGATTGAAGCGCTGTGTTAGTCGGTTAGTGTAGGTTTATAGTCTCTAGGTGGCGTGGCGGGTAAGTGACAGCGATAGTTCAGCCTGCCGAGTACAGGTGGCAGCAGGGTTCAATCCATAGCAAGTTTGTGGTTAGTCCCACACCAGCACAAGACACTCCAATCAACACCCCTCTGAAACTACCGTCATGCTGGGGATACAAATGGGAAATATTGTGCCTAGAGTGGGAATCAAACCCAAGTATATTGCATACCGTGCCAGTGTGCTAACCATTACACCACTTCCTGATCTCCCATTCTATCCATGCCTACGTGTCTATCCGGCTCATCGCCTGAGAGGTCAGTGCAGACTACTACACTCGTCACCTTGGAATTGTAAGTCTTTTAAATGGTAATTTAATGCTTACAATTGCATACATACAGGTAATCCACATATATCTCCATATATACAGGGTAGGTTCAACAACCATACATCATGTAACTTGTACAGGATCCTTCTCACTGCACCAGTGTCATGGGATGTATGAACATGGGAAATATTGCGCCTAGAGAGGGAATAAAACCCACATCTCTTGTATTCCTGACCAGTGGGCTAAAGCGGCTGTCACACATCACCGGATTGAGCAACGGACAGAATTGTCTTGTCCGGTGGTGTTCGGGCGTGATAAGTATCAAAATGTATTAAAATGTGTCAAAATGTTGCAATATCAGGTCAAAGGCCACTGGACAAACGGAAATGGAACAGACATGAAACGGACATGACACGGACATGAAAAGGACATGAAACGGACATGAAACGGACATGAAGTGGACATGACTGGATAACCAATGGACGGTAAGCGGACTAAACGTACTCAAACCGGACAAGAACCATAGACATCAATCCGACGGCATCCATTCCAAGTTTTGTGCATATTCAAAACTTGTACCGGATTTGGCCAGATATCAATGGATATCAACGGATATGCAACAGATATGCAATGGATATGCAACAGACACAAACGGACATTGCTGGATATCAACAGACTTTGTTTGGTTTCTTTCCGTTTCCCCAATCCGGTGAGGTGTGACAGCCGCTTAACCGTTACATAATCTAGGTTTCCTGAGGTCACCACACAATCCATGTCTACATGTGTACATAGCTCCTGGCTTAACAGGTCAGTGTATTCTACTACACTAACCATTACACGAATCCTATGACCTACCAAGATAGGAGGCTGACCCTGAACCCATTCGGCAAGTCCAATATGTGATATTCAGAATACATTCTAGAAAAGCTCATGCAACCACTTAGTAACGCTAGGATAAGTGGCGACAAGCATAAATGTTTAAGTCATAGGCTTGACTTGAGCAGGGTTCGAATCCCTCGACTGACCAACACGGGAAGCGGGTGTTCAACTGATGCAGCCATCCCGTCAGGTTAATGTTATTTAATCGGGTTAATTTGAAGATAGTGGAACTTACCAGTTTGTGTTAAAGAATTGTGGCATGCATGTCAATCGGCTTCAGCAATTGCAGGTTCTATAATATTGACTTGGTCAGGTTGGAGAGCTTACCTCGATCGGGCTATGGTGGTTAAATACTTCATTCGACCCCCGGTTCAATTTCCAAGGTCGAATTTTATATAGGATTAGTTAGCAGGTTCAAAAATATGGTTATGGCACACTGAGTTTTGGGAAGTTTACATATTGGAATACATCACTAGAAAGCCAAAAATTATATCTAATTTCCTGGATATTCATAGGACATTTAGTTGGGACCGGATTGAGTAAATTAACAGTGAATATTAGGAAATAATTCAGTAGTTACAACACATGGCTACAGGACAGAACTGCCCATGTTATAACTGTGTTGGTATAGCCATAAATCCCAAACAATAGAGGAACCTCCAGCCAACAATAGGGGTATATGCTGGTCTGTGGCCCACTCATATACTTCCACTTGCCACTGGGGGAGGTCCTGTGGGGACTGTTGTGCATCATGTAGATATATTTTTTGCATACCAATATGCATAATAAATAATTCACTGTGATTATGCATCTGATGCATAATCACCACAAAGATGCTGGTACAACATTAAGAAAAACCTACCTTAAATATTATTGTATTTGATTTATTTTATTGTTGTGACAGCAGATATACATATACACACATATACATATATTAATAAACACTTTATCGATTTAAAACGGTATGTATAGCCTCTCAGCTTCCCAGTGAAGTCGGGTCGGGTGAACTCGGGTCGGTTCAACTTGTGTCGGTTCAAGATGTGTCGGTTCAAGTAGGGTCGGGTCAAGCAACGTCGGGTCAGCTAAAGCCGGATCGGGTAAAGTCGGGTCGGGTAAATTCGGGATGGTTAAAGTTGTGTCGGCTAAAGTCGGGTCGGCTAAAGTCGGGTCTGGTAAAGTCGGGTCTGGTAAAGTCGGGTCCGGTAAAGTCAGGTCCGGTAAAGTGGGTCCGGTAAAGTCGGGTCTGGTAAAGTCGGGTCCGGTAATGTTGGGTCCGGTAAAGTCATGTCCGGTAAAGTCAGGTCGGGCAAAGGAGTCGGGCAAAGGAGAGTCAGGTAAACTAGAGTCGGGTAAAGTAGAGTAGGGTAAAGTAGAGTTGGGTAAAGTCAGGTCGGGTAAAGTCAGGTCAGGTAACGTAAAGTAGTATTGCCATTTTTATCATTATATATTTGTTATTATTATCATCGTTATTATCATTATTATCATCATTATTATTGTCATTAGTATTACCGTATTATTTTAATCATTATTGGCATTATTTTTAGATTTACATATACATGTATGTATACATATAATATATATATAGATATAAATATACATATACACATACATATGTATATACATATAAATATACATATACCTATGTGTATATACATATTACATATGCACCTATGTGTATATATGTCTATATATACATGCATTCACATCTACATATATGTATACATATATACATATGGAGACCTATATATGTGACTACATAATTATATATATATATATATATATGTGTGAATACATACTGTATTTAGAGATGACTGCATCACATATTGTAGAGTGGTCCTCCATTTGTCACTGGTAAGTTAACCCATGTGTAGTCTGTTTCACTCTCAGACTTATTGCAAGGGGCCTAAGCTCTGACACTTTAACACTCAGATTTTAACCAAAAACTGCCAAGGAAAGCTTTCACACCTCAGGTTGCCAATGGTTCTCTGGGCTGCACCTCCACTGACAGCTGAGCTCACTGAGTGTGAATGTGTCAGAGCTTATGCCCTTTGAATAGGTGTGAGAGTGGATTGGATTTGGTTTATAAGGGTGTGTGCCACAGTGCACTGCACACACATATTTCTGAAGGCACACACTACACAACAGTCAACTTGTTACTTGCAAATGGATTACCATTGTGAAGGATCTGGCACAGTCATCCTTACATTTAGGAACACTGGTAAGTTATTCTTCACCTGATATTGCAATATTATTTATATATTATATATAATACATACATATGTATGTGCATATATGCATATATACATATAGCTTTAAAAGTATGTGTACATGTACATGCATAATCAAAAATAAATTAAATATAAATGGAATGTTATTTAGGGTAATGGCAGTGTTTGGTTAAAATCTGAGTGTGAAAGTGTCAGAGCTTAGGCCCCTTGCATTGTTGCAATAAGTCTGATAGTGACACAGACTACATATGGATTAACTTAGCAGTGACAAATGGAGGACCACTCTAAGATATGTGATGCAGTCATCTCTAAATACAATATGTATTTATATGCATATGTGTAGAGTCATGTATATATGTCTGCATATGTATATATAGATGTGTATGTATGTATATGTATGTATGTATATGTATATATATGTATATATATGTATATATATATATGTATGTTAATATATATGTATATGTATGTATATGTATGTATGTATGTATATGTATAACATTTATAATAGGCATAGGGGGTTTGGGTTTCCCGGGGTGTGGGAGAGGAGATGGCAGCCTATCGGCGCCGGGAATACCGGCTTCCCGGCACCAGGGTTCCCGGCCTCCCGGCGCCGAGACTCCCGACACTAGGCCTCAATTCAAATAATATAAATATTAATAAAATGTGATAACCAACAATAAAATAAATGAAATATGAATGCAATAATATACAGGGTAAGTTTTTATTAATGTTGCTGTACCAGCAAGAAATGCCATATTCGTGGGGATTATGCATCAGATAATTTTATGTGTATGTATGTATATGTATATATATGTATGTATATGTATGTATATGTATGTATATGTATGTATGTATATGTATGTATATGTATGCATATGTATATTCATTCATTCAATTCAGACTCATGACTATGGTAGTTACATAATTTGGTCCATAGTAGGTAGATATAAAAATTGTTTATGTATGTTTATGTATGTTTATATGCATATATGTATGTATATGAATGTATATGAATGTATATGAAATATGTGTATATATATGTATGTATAGGTATGCATAGGTATGTATAGGTATATGTATAGCATTTATAATAGGCATACAGGGTTCGGGTTCGGGGTGGGAGGAGATGGCAGCCTATCGGCGCAAGGAATCCCGGCTTCCCGGCGCCAGGGTTCCCAGCCTCCCGGCGCCGAGACTCCCGGCACCAGGCCTCAATTCAAATAATATAAATATAAATAAAATGTGATAACCAACAATAAAATAAATAAAATATAAATGCAATAATATACAGGGTAAGTTGAATGTTAATGTTGCTGTAACAGCAAGAAATGCCATATTTGTGGGGATTATGCATCAGATGCATAATTACAGTGTTATTTATGAGCATAGCTTACTGACCTCCTGTGAATAGAAATAAAAAGTGATAACCAACAATAAAATAAATCAAATACAATAATATTTAAGGTAGGTTTTTCTTAATGTTGTACCAGCAAGACAAGCCATATTTGTGGTGATTATGCATCAGATGCATAATCACGTGAATTATTTCTTATGCATATATATATTGGTATGCACAAAATATATCTAAATGATGTACAACAGTCCCCACAGGACCTCCCCCAGTGGCAAGTGGAAGTATATGAGTGGGCCACAGACCAGCATATACCCCCATGGTTGACTGGAGGTTCCTCTATTGTTTGGGATTAATGGCTATACCAACACAGTACTGTCATGGGCAGTTCTGTCCTGTAGACATGTGTTGTAACTACTGAATTATTTCCTAATATTCACTGTTAATTTACTCAATCCGGTCCCAACTAAATGTCCTTTGAATATTCAGGAAATTAGATATATTTTTTTCCTTTCTAGTGATGTATTCGAATATGAAAACCTCCTAAAACTCAGTGTTCCACAACCATATTTGTGAACCTGCACCATAATCCTATATGAAATTCGACCTTGGAAATTGAACCGGTACTCGAATGAGGTACTTTAACCACCATAGCCCGAACGAGGTAAGCTCTCCAACCTGTTGGTGTTTGCTTCTCTGAAGCAATACATGTTTTATGACTGCACCCGTATCTAAGGTGCATACCTGGAATCAAAGCTAGATAAGTGATTTGGCTTTGAAAATGATCTCCTTTGATCGGATCATGAAGATTTAACGGTCGATTTCAACCAGCTGTCTGAACTATGTGCGCTGCCGTAAATATAAATATATATATATATATATATATCTGATGTATAACAAATTATGCGAGTATCAAGATATGTAAGCGTTAATTATTATTATTATTTGTTATACTCCGTAAGACCAACACTGTACCGGTGGCTCCACCTTCCCTCCTCGCCTCCACCGGATGTAGACCAATGTCAGTTGTGCCATCGCAAATATATATATATATGTATGTATATATCAAGAGTTCAGGTGCAAAACCACCTAAACGGCAATACAAATATGGAGATAAACATTATAATCAAACCTTCAAAAAGTAATGTTTGTACATTCCTACTTGTTTGTCCATTGCTTCATAACCATACAATCATATGACAGGTGGTATTATTGAGAAGTCAAATTATTTTCAGGTTAAAATCTTGTATTTAAACTACATTTTTGGATTGGCCTTTACATGCTTTTGCACCTGAACTCTTCTTTTTTATATATTTATATTTAGATACGTCGGTGCATATTTATATTTAGATAAATATATAAAGTGCTGCATATATACATGGATAATGCTTTATGTCATATCAAAAGGTCAACTGCATCGATCAAGTTCTTGTCCTGAAATACGAACATATTCATCTCCGGTTAAATATTATATATATATATATATATATATATATATATATATATATATATATATATGGATAATGATAAACTCTTTATTGCATATAATAAGCTCTGTAGTGGTCGCCCCCCCCACCGTCCGGTAGGGGTGGGTGGCGGGTACCAGCATGCTCTCCCCCCCCCCCCCCCCCTGCGTGGGGCGGGACTCGCCACTGGCGCGGAAGCATCCCAAAGATATATATATATATATATATATATACAGTATAACCCCGTTAAACCAAACTTGAAGGGACCCTATCAATCTGTTTGGATTAACCAATCATTGGTTTAACCGAGCTTTGACTTTGACTTGGCTTTGGCAAAAACAGGGGTGCATTATGAATGTACAATATATGTGGACACTATGATTATTGTTTTTTATGTATATACAGTTTAACCCCATTAAACCAACCTCGGTTAAATCAAAGGATCGGTTAATCCAAACTTGTTTCGGCGACCTGGCAAAATACTACCATTTATCATATAACAAAGTTCAGATGACCTTAAAACCACATGAAAGTTTGATGTAACTGTACTGGAAGTGACCTGGGGCCGACAATTTTGTTTGGATTAACCGGTACTTTGGATTAACCGACTTTTGGTTTAACCAACTTTTTTTATATGATTAATGGTAGTATTTTGCCGGGCCGCCGAACAAAGTTTGGATTAACCGATCGTTTGGTTTAACCAAGCTTGGTTTAATGCGGTTGTACCGGGGACACAAAACCACGTAAACACCTATGCAAACATGTATTTTAAATACAAGATTGTACCCTGAGTATAATCTTAATCCTCACTAATTCCACTTTTCATGTGATCATATGGTCATTGTGCAATGAACAAGAGAAGTAGGAATATAACAAAATACACTTTTTGAAGGTTTGATTCTAATGTTTGTCTCCATTTTTGGATTGGTGTTTACGTTGTTTTGCACCTGAATTCTTCATATCTATATATATATATATATATATATATATATAGAATACTTACATGCATAATAAGGAACATGGAGAACATGATAGTGGGTACAAATGATATATTCCCTGGCTAGAGGAAATGAGCCCTTGTCGCTGAGGCGTGAGCGAGCAGGTGGCGCCACGAGGGAAGGTAATGAGTTACCAATAGATGAGCTAATGAGTAGGTGACCAGCTGGTGACTTAGTGGCTGGGGAGTAGATGGATCTTCCGGCTTATTATACTCGTATAATGATGGTTCATCCAGCATATATATACAGCAAGACACACATATCCTATCCTCGCCGCTAATCCTAGTAACTGTTGTTTGTTGAGATCCTGGCAAAATGGGTACCGACTTGTGACAGTGCACCATCATGCCAACTTTATAGTGTTTCCTCACCAGGAGACCAGGTAAACAGCACAATGATCCGATATCCCACTCAGTCACATTATCATCATACTGAACTAACCAGTCTTTGCGCTATCGTACTAATGACAAGTGCCAGGCTAGGTAGTGAGTGACAAGTATACTTTGTGTAAGTCATTGATTTGACTTGGCTGGGATTTCAAACTCCCGACCTTCAGCACAGGAAGCCTGCATTTTTTCCGATTTGGCCACCGAATCTGCATATGACACACATATAATTTAATTGTGCATGGTACCCCTTCCACTACCTAGCACCAACGTGTTACTCCTGCAAAGGATAGTTGTGAAATCAATATGCATATCTACATATTCTTATATTCTGCATTGACCTCTCAGGCAAAGAACCACATATAGAGAGATAGCCACGGGTAGCGTGATGACATCAGGGAGCCTAGGTGGTTTAATGGTTAACATTCAAACTTCGTAATGGCAAGATGTGTGGGTTCAAATCCTGCTCTACCCATAATATTTCCCAGTTTCATCATGCCTATGAAATTGGTTACCGTCACATGGATCCTGTACAAATGACTCTTTAGTATATTTATTGTTGGTTACAAACTTACCTGAACCACACAGATAACTAAATGCAGCTAAACTGAAGGTCATTACTCAAAGAGCAGTAGCGTCTGGACTAAGCCCTACCAGGAGAAAATAAAGCGGTAGCGTAGCCTGTCTCCAACTAGCTGGAAAGTAAAGCACCATCGGGGAGTTGTGGGCAATGGCAGAGAAGGTGTGAAAGCCCACTGGCCAATCGAGTTGACGGAGAGATAAATGTGGTCCGTCCACAAAGAGATGGGTCCAAGGTACAGCGAAGAGTCCAGGAAGGAGACACATTGTTCCCGCCAAATCCTGTGCAATGTAAACATTGTGAGCAATTTCCTTTCCAAATATTTACCATTCAGTTACAGTCACTTCAGTTTAATTTTGGTAATATTTACCAGTTTAGTGATCTGCTTCAGAATGGAAGCCAAATTCATTCGATGTTCACCACACATTTCACCTGTTCATGATACACCCATAACATATATATATGCATCGTCAAACTATGCCAAGAGAATCCCAAACAATTAACATAGATTTCTAACCAGACCAATCAACTATCTATCTGCTACTGAAATGCAGGCAATCAAATACCTTATCAGCAGCCACTGTGTGGTAAGATAACACAAACCCTACATCTGACCAGCATTGAAAACAAGCCTGAATACCTGGGCATATATGCTATGGACAGTATAAATACAGCCTCAATAAATAAAATATGAAAAAACCTAATATCTATAATATTTATATATAGGGTTGAGTAGTTAAGTCTTTGGCAAGGAATTTCAAGCCCTTGCCCATGTAAAAAAAAACAACCAAAATAATCCTCTCTTGGGCCTGACACTGGTCAACATCCACTGGAGGAGAGGTGGGCCGAGATGGTGCTACCGGTACAGTGTTGCATGTTACTAAATATAGCAATACTCATAATAATACATAATATTCCCTTCTGTATCATTATACTTGCATAATACGTTATATATCATGTAAATAGCTGACAGGTATCAACAACTATTCAGAGTATCAGTGTCATGATATGATAAGATATCTTACTTCGGCTATATATATATATATACACACATGTGGAGTTCAGGCGCAAAACCACGTAAAGGCCAATCCAAAAATGGAGATAAACATTGGAATCAAACTTTCAACAATTTTATTTTGTTATATTCCAACCTTTTTGTTCATTGCTCCATAACCAGGTGAATATATATGAAAAGTTGAATTACTGGGAAGTAAAATTATTTTCTGGCCAATGGGGAACACAATTAAGTCACCATGAGGGTGCACTATCACAATTCGATACCTGTCCTGCTTTGAGCTTAGATGCTGCCAGGATGTACCATTGCAACAAGCAGCCAACCAACTGATGATGCCGGTGTAGTAAGTTGAAAACACTACCCCACAACAACACTACTGTAGTGTTGTCAACCTAGGTTCAAAGCACTATGATAGTGTTTTGAACCTAGTTGAAGGTAGGTTCAAAACACTACTGTGGCTACGCTGAAAACACTATCCTTAAGTTTAAAACACTACCTTTAAGTTCAAAACACTACTCTAAATAAAGTTATAATTGTGGTTTGTAGTAGATGGGGCAGTATGTAATAGGGTGGGGCAGTGTGCAATAGGGCAGCGTGGGGCAGTATGTAATAGGATGGGGCAATAGGCAGTAGAGTGGGGCTGTAGGCAGTAAGCTGGGGAAGAATGCAGTAAGGCGGGGCAGTGTGCAGTACGTTGTTACGCACCGCAGCACTATCAGCGTATACTAATATGTGGTGCAGACTCCGGAGCGCTATCAGTGTATACTACTGTACCTCTCAGGCAAGTAACCGCATAGACAGGTAGGCATGGGTAGTATGTTGATATCAGGCAGCCTAGGTGGTGTAATGGGTAGCACACTGGCCCGGAATGCAAAGAGATGTGGGTTCCAGTCCCGCTCTAGGCGCAATATTTCCCATTTTCATCAACCCCACATGACATTACTAATACATTGTTAAACGCCACAGCAATATAAGCGTATACTATGTAGTGCACTAAGGTGTGAGAGTATGCAGTAGGGTGGGGCAGTATGCTCTAAGAGGGTGCAGTATGCAGTAAGGTAGAGCAGAATACAGTAGGTTACATTTTGCGGCGCTACAGCACCCACTGGCACTGCAGTGTCATGATATTGTCTTGAACTTGGGTAGTGTTTTGAACGTACTTAGGGGTAGTGTTTTGAACTTAAAAGTAACGTTTTGAACTTAAGTTCAAAACACTACCGTAGTGTTTTGAACGTTCTACACCGGTCAATCGTTAGTTAGTTGTGATTGCATAAAGCTGTGTCACCACCAAAGGCCATAATCACAGAGAGAAGTATTCAAATCTTATTTTGTTTCATTATTTGTCCAGTCATTGCTTTTACAGAGAATGTAAAACTCACAAGCAACTATGTCTAAAAATAAGATACTTTTGAATTCAAAGACCGACAATTACAATTACGCGACAACAAATTTGAGGACAGGTACAATTCTAGATGCTAAATATATTGTTCTTCGCGAATTGCTGAAATTTGGCTTAATGAATGATATCAGACGGTATAGTCTTTGCCACCATCAAGAAAGCTAGGATCGCTTCTTGTGTTACATTAGTCAAAAGGTCACGCAGGGCGTTTGCATTGTTAAGGCCCTCTGTCACACTATGACGCTTCTCGCCGGCGACCCGGTGACGTGTGTAGATTTTGGGCGATAATTAGTGAAATATCGAGACATGCTGGCAGCGCATTATGAGCGCGTCGGTACACGTCGGTAAACATCGGTACACTATCCTTGACGTTGACGATCGGCTGAGAACGCCGGTGTGCATTATTGGTCACCCAAGGTTTTAAGTGTGTCAAAAAAAAGCCAACGACCGGCAGCACGCGCAAATATATGGGTAAGGAGGATAGGCTGAAGTCGAGCTCCGTTGGATGCGCCGGAATAACATTATGGGAAAGCTAGGCAGATGGCGCGCGCATGGGCGGGTCGTTTCCACACGTTGTGCCAAATCGTTGCTTCCTTGGTTTACGCCCTAGCAACATTTAAGGTTATATGAAGACGTCGCGCCAAACTTCTTTTTTTTTCCCCCCAACACGTTGACACACGTTGGTGGCGCGCTACTAACACGCTACTCACATGCTGCGCCAATGTCCAATTTCCCTATATTTCCCCTAAATCTCGACGCTTAAAATTTTATTTTCAACGCTGACGGGTCGCCGGGAGAAGCGTCGTAGTGTGACAGGGCCTTAAGACCGGTAGCGCACCTACTGGAGTAGCCTGGAGGACGCTGGGTCACACAGCCTATCAGATTAAGATTAAGCCCCGGCTGCTGATTGGATGGTTAGCCGCACTGAGGCGTAGTAGATTGTGACGTCATATCACAGATATCCACCTGTGCAGTTCTCAGAGACTGGTCATGTGGAGGGCAGTAGTGGTAGGGGGTCGGGGTGGTGGGGGGAATGGGTGGGAGGAATGGGTGGGGGGGTGGGTGGGGGGGATGGGTGGGGAGAAGTAGGAAGGGGAACCAGATGGGATGGCTGAATGAGTTAGAGCGCCCGTCTCCCGTACTGGTATATCGTGGGGTCGTCGGTTCGAACCCCGGTCGAGTCAAACCAATGACTTAAAAATTGATACTTGTCACTTCCTAGCCAGGCACTCGGCATTATTAGGACAGGGCAAGGACTGGTGTGCTCAGTGCCAGGATAATGTGACTGAGTGGGATACCAGGTCATGGTGCCAGCGGCCTGGTTTCCCAGTGGGACAGCACTATAAAGTCGCCATGATTGCGCACTGTCACAAGTCGGTACCCGTCCTGATATGACCTTAGATGTTGCTAGGACGTAAAACAACAACAACAAGTAAAAAAGAAAGTAGGAAGGGTGGGGCGATCCTAGAGGTAGATAGCGGATAGATGAGGGATATTGTGTTTTGACAATGTTGATTGATTTGATTGATTGGTGGGTCTTTTGCCGTGTCGGGACCATAGCCCATATTCACGGCGTTTTAACAATGTATAGCTTTGAAAATCACATCGACGTGTCTTCTAATATAATAACAAATTGGGCAATGCCAACGCATGGAGTCAGTATCGTATAACATTGACATCACGTGTCCTGTGGCCATATGTAGATATATATATATACATATATATATGCCATATAATAATTATATGAGTATAATAACCCAGAGTTCCATACTCGCTCCTCACACCCACCCACTAATAATCGGGTGGTGGAGCCTCGGGCTAGTCATCTACTGCTCCAACCTACTCGCCTCAGCTCCACCAGTGGTGCCACCGCTCGCCTTGCTCATTATCCTGACCTACTTATCGCCGAAAATGTTAACAGTATGTAGTTAAACTATTATATATACAGTAAAACCTCTCTATATCGACCCCTCCACAGATACACCACTCCCTCATATCGATCGCTTTATTTGGGTCCAAACAATACCATTGTAAGGATATTCTAACTCTCTAAACCGACCAGCTCCCTAAATGGACCATTTAAAGTTGGTCCCATGGTCGCTCGATTTAAAGAGGTTTTACTGTATATATAAGTATATGCATGTGGAATACATACATATATGTATACATACAGGGACATATCTGATTTCCGTAAAGATTTCAATTGCAAAGTTTGTTGCAACAATCTATTTTGCATAAGTATGCACTTTAAAGTTCAAGTTCGTTGCTTGGCTGGAAAATCACCTCTTGAGTATGCTATACACTGACCTTGCTACATGCTTCTGGCTAAATTATACTCAACTCAACTCAAATTGAGGTAGCAACAGTGATCTAGGTTGTAAACCATTAATAGCTAGCCGCTATTTATATATATATATACATATATATATATATAATGGGTATTTATATATATACATAGGCCCTTGGCCATCCTCCTCTAGTGCATATTTCGGCCAACTACGCCAGAGACTCTGGAACAACCACCATGTGTCCATGCGGGTCAAAGGCAAGATCTACTGTGCAATCGTGCTATCCACCCTACTATACGGAGCCGAGGCCCTGGAAGTGTACAGAGACATCTGCATTAAAATCATGAGGGTAACCTTTGGCAGGACAAAGTGACAAATAAGGACTACTCGACCGGACGGGGCTGCCCTCTATGGAAGATTTTCTGATCAAAAAGAATCTCCGGTGGACTGGACACCTCATGAGGATGTCATCAGACAGGCTACCAAAGCAGATCCTCTATTCTCAACTGTCTTCTGGTTACAGAAAGAGAAGGTGCCCTCGTCTCCGGTTCAAGGATACCATCAAGAGAAACCTGAAGCTGAGAGACATTATGACTGGCTCATAGACATCACTCTTACAGCAGAGAGCTAAATGGAGAGCAGCAGTCAAGTAATGAAAGCAGTTTTTGTCGCATCACGACCGACTGCATGATGATGATGACATAGGGCCATTGGCTAGATGTTGGGGTGGCCAAATGAGTTGAGCGCCCCTCTCCCGTTTTGCTAGATATTAGGATTCGAAGTGTAAATATTTAACTAAAAGTTAAAACAAGTCTTAAAAAAGTTTTGAAGTTTTAAAAGTTCAAAAAAAGGAAGATAATGCCACTACTACAACAGGCGGATGTTTGCGCGATAACATTCATGCAAACACACTATTGCATACCAGCACCTCCCACCCCAACCCCAACTCTGAACCCGCAACTCAACCAACCCCCTCCCCCACCTCAACCCTCCTCATTCTGCACACTACACCATAACAATGCACCGAGAGCGGTGGCCGAATCGGTAGAACACAGGCTTCGCGTGGGGGAGATCGGGAGTTCGGTTCCCGGTCGAGTCAAACCAATAACTTACAAAATTGGTACTTGTTGCTTCCTAGCCAGGCACACAGCAGTATTAACATACGGCAATGACTGGTTGGCTCGGTGTCCTGATAATGTCACTGGGTCATGGTGCTCTCGGCCTGATTTCCCAGTGGTGCAGCACTATAAAGTTGTCACGAGTGTGCACTGTCACAAGTCAGTACCGGTCCTGGTAAGACCTTAGATGTTGCCAGGATGTAAAACTCCAACGAGCAAGCAACCGTACCAACAACACACCCACAACCCCCCAACAAGCACCCACCTCCACCTCAACAATGCTAGACCTGACATCTGGGGCCATATGCAGGAGTCAGTGTTAGCGGGGTTTGGTGTTAGAGCCTATTACCGTTTAGCTATCACCGACGTCGGGAACTGTGTCAAGTCGTATGCAGGAGCGGGTAACACTTACATTATAGCTAAACCTGAATTTATTTATAGATTTGGGAAATCCCTCTGCATCTGTACCCATATATTAGGCTTAAATATAATAAATGCTATCATATTTAACAGAATTAGATACGCAATAAGTGAAATTTGAACAATTTAACCCTAAATTCGAACCCTCCTTAAGGCTACCGCCGCATTGGCGGCGATATTACTAGTTATATTTTCGAATCGACGAACGTAAAGTCAACAAACTGCCGCCGCCGCCAGTATGGAAAATGACATCGATGTGGCGGCGGCGGCGATTTGTTTACTTTACGTTCGTCGATTCGAAAATATAACTAGTAATATCGCCGCCAATGCGCCGGTAGCCTTAAGGAGGGTTCGAATTTAGGGTTAAATTATTAAAATGTCACTTATTGCGTATGTAATTCTGCTAAATATGACAGCATTGAATAGATTTGGGCACAACCTTACGCTAACACCGCCCTTAAACGTCCTATGAAACCGGGTTAGTGTCGCGGAGCTTAAACGCACGGTGTTAGGCCTATTACTTACTTGTGCATCCCGACTTTTCGGCGCTAAACCAGAAATCCCCTCTAAACGCGTTTTGGCTCGCTAACACCTCGTCCTGCATATGGCCCCAGGCGCTGTATGCATGAAGAATTATTTATCGGCTCCAGTGTTAAGGGTCGCTTTCGGGTTAGCTAACGCCGGTGTTGGGAAATGGGTCACTGGGTATGTACGGTGCCAAAGCGTGTTGGCATTAGCTAACATCTCAGTTATTTATAGATTTGGGGAACCCCTCTGAGTCTGTTCCCAGCGAGCACCGCTATTGGTCTAATCGTACGGCAGTGACAGTGGATACGAGTAGGTGAGCTGAAGCAATGCTATGTCTATGCGGAGCATTTATTTTTGCAAAATAAATTTAAAAGCTTTCATTGGGTCGATTAAAAATATCTTGATGCGCGATTGAAGAGGAAGATCTGACGTATTTAATTTAACCTAAGAGCAATTTTCTCTGAAAGGATTAAAAACAGAGATAATATTGAAATTTGGGATATTCCGAGTGTCAGTGCCAGTGCAGCTGAGTGCTACCGTCGAGAATATCGCCGCCATTTTTGGTGTAATTTGACAATATCGCTTCGAATTTTGGTTTAATTTCATCAAATTTAACTTATTTTGTATATTATTGTGTTAAATAAAATTGGTCAAATTAATCCCAAAATCGAAGCCATATTAACGCCGCCACCGCATTGGCGGCGATTTGTTTTCTTTACATTCGACAATATGAATATCGTCGTCGATGTAGCGGTGAAGTTAATATCGCTTCGATTTTAGGGTTAATTTGATCAGATTTCACTTTTTTAGCATGTAATTCTGTTAAATATGATAGCATTGAATAGATTTGGGCCTAATCGGTACCTAAAACCACCCATAAACTTGCTATGGAGTGGTGTACGCAACGTTAAACTCACAGTGTTTCTGTAACACTGCTCCATGCATAGCGACTTTTCGCCATTAAACTAGAAATCCCAGTTTTGGCTCGCTAACACTGCTCTATGCATACGGGCCCGGGGGCCGTGTGCACCAATTGGTGTTAGGGCCTTAACCGCGGCTTGGCTAGCTCCACACGGCTAAATGTGAGAAATCGGTATGCACCAATCGGTGACAGCATTAACCGCGGACTTTACCCTAGGCTAAGCTACCCTAGTTTCAAATCATGTTTAACTGCTAGCCGGCGCAGTTAGTGTGTGTATATGGATGTCAATCTATTCAATGCGATCATATTTAACACATTTACATACTCAATAAGTGAAATTTAATCAAATTAACCCTAAAATCGAACCGTTATTAACGCTCCCGCCGCATTGGCAGCGTTATTCATATTGTCGAATTGACGAATGTAAAGTAAACAAATCGCCACCGGCGCTTCGACGTCGATATCCATACTGTCGCATATCAACAAAACACACATCGCCACCGCCGCCACTGCCGCCGCCGAATCGGCGGCAATATATTATGCCCAAATCTATTCAATGTGATCATATTTGACAGATTTACATACGCGATAAGTGAAATTTGGTAAAATTAACCCTAAATGCGAACCGATATTAACGTCGCCGCCGCTTGGCAGCGTTATTCATATTGTCGAACCGACGAATGTAAAGTAAGCAAATCGCCACCGCCGAATTGTCGTCGTACCTGCCGTCTTAGCGACAATGTTGTCATATACCGGCGCGCGCTGGGAACAGGCTCAGAGGGAATCCAAAACTCACGAAAGTAGGTCACGGTTAGCTATCCGCCCCGGCTAGAAAATTGGTGCATACCGATTCACACACTTCTCCAACCCGCCGCTCCGGCTAAGCCTATCACCGATTGGTGCATACGGCCCCAGGGGCCGTCATGGCACGAATCCGGGTTAGCTTAGCGGAGTTAAGGCAACTAGCCCCGGTTTTAGCTACCTCAGTCTAGCGGGGGGGTTTGAGAAAAGTGTGAATCGGTATGCACAATGTTTTAGCACCGCGGGATAGCTAAACCGTGAGTTTATTTATAGATTTGGGAAATCCCTCTGCGTCTGTACCCATATATTCGGCTTAAATATATTGAATGCGACCATATTTAACAGAATTACATATGCAATAAGTGAAATTTGATAAATTTAACCCTAAATTCGAAACGTTATTAAGGCTACCGCCGCATTGGCGGCGATATTAAAAGTTATATTTTCGAATCGACGAACGTAAAGTAAACAAATCGCCGCAGCCGCCGCATCGACGTCCCTTTCCATACTGGCGGCGGCGGCGGTTTGTTTACTGTACCTTCGTCGATTCGAAAATATAACTATTAATATCGCTACCAATGCGGCAGTAGCCTTAATAACGCTTCGAATTTAGGGTTAAATTGATCAAATTTCACCTATTGCGTATGTAATTCTGTTAAATATGATCGATTGAATAGATTTGGATCCATACACACACAATAACCGCCCCGGTAGCAGTAAAACCTGATTGAACGTGGTTTATCTTTAGCCTAGGTACGGTCGGCAGTTAGCACTGGGCACGATTGGTGCTACGATTTCTCAACATCTTCTACCGTGTGGAGAGCTAGCCTCAGCCACGGTTTCTAAGCCTATCACCGATTGGTGCATACGGCCCCAGGTGGCCAAGTGGCGTACTAGGCTCACCACATTGCCCCCCCCCCCCTCCACCCCCCACCCCCATACGGTAGGGATAGTTCTGCCCATGATTATCATTCTTGTTTTTTTCTTACTGATTCTAAGTAAAAATGGAGCTTAAATTAATATTGATGGAATGGCTACATGTAAATATAAATGAAAAGAATGCAAGTTGAAATCACGTGATCAGATCTTAAATTCTCCCTGTAAGAAAGTGCCATTTCCTTATGCTACTTAAAGGTGGGTAGATACGATAGGTAAGGGGGTTAATGTGTTCACCTGGATAGTGATGCACAGGAGGAAAAGAGAGAGGGTCCCAAAATTGGTGAGGTTGATGGCATTACTGGTTCCTTGCTACATGTATCTAACCACTGGCTACTGGTTCCTTTTAGGTTAATTAATGATTACTAGCTCCTGGTTAATATATGATAATTAATGGTTATTGTAGGCTAATTAATGGTCACTTGTTCCTGGTTAGTAGTTGGTATTTAATGGTTAGTGTATCTCAATTAATGGTTACTAGCTCCTGGTTAATGGACGCTAATTAATGCTTACTACTTCCTGGTTAATGAATGTTATTTAATGGTTATTGTATGCGAATTAATGGTCACTAGTTCCTGGTTAATAGTTGGTATTTAATGGTTAGTGCATGTCAATTAATGGTTGCTAGCTCCTGGTTAATGGATGCTAATTAATGGTTAGTATATGCTAATTAATGGTTACTACTTTCTGGTTAATGACTGCTTTTTAATGGTTATTATATGTTAATTAATGGTTAATAGCTCCTGGTTAGTGAATGCTGTTGAATGGTATTGTAGGCTAATTACTAATAATTAGCTCATGGTTAATATATGTTAATTAATGGTTAATTTAGGTGAATTAATGGTTAGTACTTCCTGGTTAATATATGCCAATTAATGGTTATTGTAGGTTACTTAATGGTTACTAGCTCCTGGTTAATGAATGTTATTTAATGGTTATTGTAGTTTATTTAATGGGTGCTACTTCCTGGATAATATATTCCCATTAATGGTTATTGTAGGTTAATTAATGGTTACTATATTCTGGTTAATGTCTGCTAATTAATAGTTATTATATGCTAATTAATTGTTCCTAGCTCCTGGTTAATACATGTTATTTAATGGTTATTTTAGGTTAATTAATAGTTTCTAGTTTCCTAGGTAATGAATGTTAATTAATGCGTCCTGCTGCCAGGTTAAATGGGGGCTAATTAATTGTCCACATGAGATAAAAAATGGTTACTAGTGTACCCTTAATGGATGCTAATTAATGGTTCCTCCATCCAGGTTAAATGTGATCAATTACCTTCGTACTGGTACCTGGTTAATAAGGGCTACTCACTGGAGACGCGTAGCTAATTACTGACGACTGGAGGCTACTGGTTCCTGTTGATGTGTGTCTAATTATTCTATACTGGTGCTTGGTTACAGCATGCTAATTACTACACACTGCTACTAGACATGATCTCTTGGTTAATTAAAACTTGTTTTATTTAACTACGCCTCTAGAGCGCAGTGATTTCTATCATCGGCTATTGGATATCAAACGTATGGTCATTCTGACATATTTCTTTGGAGGAAAACTGCTGCCGCCACGTAGGCTAGTCTTTCCGATAAGCAGCAAAGAGTCCTTTATATGCACTTTCCCACACAAAGGACAGTGCATCGCACATCGTTTGATGAACCAGTTGTGGACCACTGGTTCTTTATTGGTTAATACTTCCTCGAGTCCAGTTAGGAGGAGGAGAGAGGAGAGAGGAGAGAGGAGAGAGGAGAGAGCAGAGAGGAGAGAGGAGAGAGGAGAGAGGATGTGGATACAGTGATGACTTGATGAGGCTGCTGGGTGTGTGGATCTTAGATGGCTGATGCCAATGGCAAGTAGGGTGGCAGTTTAAGCAACACATTGTTCATGTTGTCCACAACATGGGTAATCGGGCATGCAAACTTGCCAGACCTTTCATAACTGAGGGTCAATAACTGTGGCGCCACCTGTCTGCCAATGTTCTACTAGCTCGAACCTTGTATAACCTATGCCACCTAGTATTTTTTGGAGTAATGCTAAATCTAGCCTCGCAGTCCAAGTAATGGATAATGTCCTCGTCTATGCACTGATTCTGAACTAATCGCTCTTACGCCATCTAGCAGGATTTCCTCTCAAACACACAAAACTCTGCGCAGCCACACTTTCAAATCACTTCGATTTTGCCATCCCACCCACCCTAACAGATGAGTATATAATGACTAGGGTTAAACATCTCTAGCCTCACTAAGACATTTTATAATACATTAGAATCGGTAATGATTAAGGAAAAATACTAAATGAATGTGGTGTTCTCTGTTCAATTCCCCGTGCCATGAGATCCACCGATGTGTATAACTTACAGCATAATCAAAGGCCAGTTGCTCTCATACCATGTCTATGTGGTGTGGGAGGTTAAACATATGTTGGGTCGGTAAAAGTGTAGGCTAGGGCTTTCCATCGACAAACTGTCTAATGGTGAAAACAAGTATATTCATACTTATCCATTATAGGCAGTATAAATCTTCAATAAACAAAATAATTAAATGTGCTAGGCTAGTGTTGCTCAATTATGAGAAGTCTCGGTTGAGTAGCTCAAGGCGAAGTCACACTGTTGAAGGAGCTCGAGGATAGCTCGGAAACAACCCGGACATTTAAATGCCTAGCCATCTGGTTCTAATATGTATTTATTATATGACTATGAAGGCATCAGGCTGTTAGGAGAGATATGCTTTAGACATATGATAGCAACATCATACATAACAACTGCCACATAGTAACAGATTGCATAGCAATATTACACACCACATATCACCATTCTCCATGGCAATAAATAACCAGCTGGGATAGCCGAATTAGTAGTTTGTGGGTTCAAACCCTATTCGAGTCAAACCAATGACTTAAAAATTAATAGTTGTCACTTCCTAGCCTGGCGCTCAGCATTATTAGGATAGTGAAAGGACTGGTTGGCTCAGTGTCAGAATAATGTGACTGAATGGAATATCAGGACAGGTAGCGACTAGTGACAGTGCACACTCATGGCGACTTTATTGTGCTGCCCCACTGGGAAATCAGGCCACTAGCACCATGACCTGATATCCCACTCAGTCACATCATCCTGACATTGAGCAAACCAGTCCTTGCCCTATCCTAGTAATGCCGAGTGCCGGTCTAGAAAGTGACACATATAGATTTGTAAGTTATTGGTTTGACTCGACCAGGGTTCGAAGCCACAAACTCATGGGTTTGGATCACCCCGATTTCCCAAAACAGGGGACAGACGCTCAACTCATTCCAGTCTGGTCGGCATTGGTCGTAATGCGAAGCATTACGTTTGATGCGAGGGAAGGGAGAGACCCTCCCCCGCCCCGCGTGTCGCGCTGCCTTCTCACCTCGCCCGACCGCGCTCACTTCCCCCCCTGAGCGACTCACCCCCCCCTCCTGCCACTGCTCACCTCCCTCCGCCCCTGAGCGACTCACCCCTGCCACTGCTCACCTCCCCCCGGCCCTGAGCGACTCACCCCCCTCCTGCCTCTGCTCACTTCCCCCCTTATAAGGCCGCCCGCCGGCCTCCCTCAGGCACTCAGCCTCCAGCCGCCTTCCAGCTCTCTGCCCCTTCTTCTTCTTTGGACTTTCCACCTCGGACTTTCCACCTCGGACTTTCCACCTCGGACCGCTGCCCAACTCCAACCACAGACAATGCCTCGAGGAAAAGGCCGTGGACGCAAGAGCTCCCGGGCTGCCCCTCGGACACCGGGGCCTGCCGCGACGCCGCGCCGGGAGGAGTCACCGGTCTCCGCCCCGGCGACGCCCGAGGCGCCCTCGGACCGCGGCTCGGGCTCCCAGATCTCAGCCCCACTGGAGGCGATGCAGCGGATACAGCTCGACCAGCGACAGTCCGCAGCCGACGCGCGGCAGTCCGCGGCCGACGCACGCCAGGCCACGGCGGACATCCACGCCCGGATCGACGCCCTCGCCCTCGGGGAAGCTCGCCCCGTCCCAGACCGCCCGACGCCCGCCTCAAGACAGCAAGCAGCCCTTACGCCTCGGGCGCGCAGCGCCATCACGGAGCGCCCGCCGCCGCCGCCTCACGCGACCCTGCCCGGGGAGCCCCACCCGGAATACGAGCGCTACCACCACCTCGACTCCCAGGCCCCGCACGCCACCTCCCCGGCCTACCAGGAGGACTTCACCCGGCACAGCCCCTCTTCCGCCGCCGACGCTGTCCGGGAAATACTGGCCTCCGCCGAGGCCCGTCACTCCACGAGGCGACAAGGTATTCCTGCCAACTATGTGTTCCCCTCTGACCTCGTGAAACGGGGGGCAGAGAGGAAGTCGGTGAAACGAGGGGAAGCTACGAGGGAGGAATACGTCCTAGCCATCCTCACCCTCCTGGACCACCCCGACTTCCCCTCCCACTCCACCAAGGGACTCCACCACCACCTCCTCGCGGTCTGCCGCGACAACCTGATTTACCCGTGGGGTACTGTCCGCCGGTACTCAGAGAGTGTCTTTACTGCCATCGCGGACGGGACCCTCCCCCACGGGTGGCACGACCCGGTAGCCATCAACCTCCTTAGGCTAGAGTCCCTGGCCACGCTGCCCGAGGACCACGCCACCGCCGCCCGCCCACTCGACTCCCTCCAGCGAGCCACACACCTCCCCCGAGCCCACGCCGACCCCCGCACCGCCTACGATAGGGAGATGCACGGGACGCCCTGCCCGGCCTGGAACCGCGCCCCCGCCTCCTGCGATCGGGCCCACCTCGGGGAGGCCCACGGGGAGGCGGGAGACAGACGCCATCACGTCTGCGCGTATTGCGCCAACGTGAGGCGCGTCTTCACCATGCACAGCGAGGCCGACTGCATCACGAAGCAGACCCGGGAGAGCCACACCCCCCCCTCCACCTCGGCGGATTTTTGATTCGCCGGCCGCCCCCCGGCCGGCCCGGGGGGCCCCTCCCGGCGCCCCACCTTCACCACTGCCGACAGCCCCGCACCTCCCCCCGACAACCTCCCAGCGACCACCGATCGCAGCGCCGCCCAGTCTCAGCCGGGGATCACCACCTCGGGCATCACACCTCAGTCCACAGCCCAGCCCAGCCTCACGAGGAACCCTCTGCCAGGACCCCAGCCGCCGACCGTACCGCCCCCGCCGTCCACCGACATCCTCCCAGCGACCACCGACCGCAGCGCCGCCCAGCCTCACCCGGGGACCATCACCTCGGGCCTCACGCCTCACGCCTCACGCCTCAGGCCACAGCCCAGCCCAGCCTCACCGACGTAGACGTCTCAGTCGTGGACCCCCACGACACCGCCTTCATCGACCCCACCGGACACGCCCCGGTCCGCACCCGACCCAGCCCCCACCCTGTGCCGAACTTCCCACCTTCCACCCACATCAACACTCCCCCCACTCACATACGCCCAGGGGGCTGCGAGTTACCCCTGCTACCCTCTAACCACCTTCCTCCTCCCCGGGGCATGCCCCCCTCCCCAACACTCGTCGGACCTCCTCACCGGATCTCGCCAAGGAGCGGGCCTCCTCTCTTTTTTGGGCCCCTCGCTCCCTGCCGACACAGGCCACAGACACTCGCCGCCCCCAGAGGGAACCTGACCCCCGCCTCGGGCGCGCCTCGAGCCCTCTCCTACTTTTGGTGGAGGGCTCCTCGGCACCCCCTCACTCCACTGACATTGACACCACATGAACTCTTATATACCTCTCTGCTACCATTTGACACCATGAACTTTTGACATTACTTTCCTTATTACCTTACGCTGTGCATCTGACTTATTACTTCATTGATACATTTGTTTATTACCTTACACTGTGCATTTGACTTATTACTTCATTGATACACTGTTTGCCCTGTATGTCATTGAGGCGTGAATAAAACGTCTCTTTTCCCACCCCCGCCTCTGCTTTCTTCCTTCTCGCGCATCGGTCGTAATGCGAAGCATTACGTTTGATGCGAGAGAAGGGAGAGACCCTCCCCCGCCCCGCGTGTCGCGCTGCCTTCTCACCTCGCCCGACCGCGCTCACTTACCCCCCTGAGCGACTCAACCCCCCCTCCTGCCACTGCTCACCTCCCTCCGCCCCTGAGCGACTCACCCCTGCCACTGCTCACCTCCCCCCGGCCCTGAGCGACTCACCCCCCTCCTGCCTCTGCTCACTTCCCCCCTTATAAGCCCGCCCGCCGGCCTCCCTCAGGCACTCAGCCTCCAGCCGCCTTCCAGCTCTCTGCCCCTTCTTCTTCTCCACCCACCCACCCAACTCTCCGTCCTCTACCCTCCCCCCTCTGCGGTGGAGGGCTCCTCGGCACCCCCTCACTCCACTGACATTGACACCACATGAACTCTTATATACCTCTCTGCTACCATTTGACACCATGAACTTTTGACATTACTTTCCTTATTACCTTACGCTGCATGTGACTTATTTACTTCATTGATACATTTGCTTATTACCTTACACTGTGCATTTGACTTATTTACTTCATTGATACACTGTTTGCCCTGTATGTCATTGAGGCGTGAATAAAACGTCTCTTTTCCCACCCCCGCCTCTGCTTTCTTCCTTCTCGCGCATCATGTGATATATAACGCATTATACAAGTATACATTCTAGGGGAACTTATACTTCTCACTAGGTTCCTCCATAGGCGCCGGTTGGAGTGCCCCCCCCCCCATCAGCTGTCGGGGTAATGCATACACCCTCCCCCCCTCGCGCCGCACACACTAGTATATATATATATTGTGGAAATAATGATATTATGGAAATTGGCAATTGGCTCCAGATTAATGTGATTAAACCTGATTAATGTGGATCCATTTTCTCATACCTACACCAGTATATATGCCATATTTTGATCGATTCATTAGGACATTTACGCACTGTGATACAACTCCATAGCTAGATATTTCCCACACACATACAGATCATTGATAATATATAATTGATGTTATGTTGGTTAGTACAACCCTTATAAATCCTCAGGTGCGACTGACGCTGGTCAACATCTGGGGGAGGTGAGGTGGGCAAGATGGCGCCACCGGTACGGTGTTGTATCTTACCAAGGATAACAATAATAATAATAATTAATATTACCTTTTTTTAAATTTATTTTTGTTGGTAAATATGTTTATTCAGCTGAATAAGTATTTTGTCACTGCGAAAGCACTGGTCTTCCAGCCATTTATATAGAATAAGGTATACAATAACTGTTGAATACACAATTTGCAGCATGTAACACAATGAAATTCTGTAACGCAAATGTTCCAAAGCAATATGGTAACGGTAGTGTCATATAACTAGATCAATATTAGTCAGATCAATGTGAGTATTGACATAGTATTTATACTGTAATCAGAAGTTATCTTCTGTATTCATTTGGTAAAGTTGTAGTAAGTTTTAATGTTCAGTTGCAGTTAGGCAGGCGGTATATAAATGTCAGTTTGTTAGAAATATTCTAGTGTAACTCTAGTGTAGTTAGTGATGTGAGTTTATGAATTATGTTGTTGGGGTGGGGTTGTTAATAATACACTGGACCAGCTGTGACCAGTGAATGAGTGGGACCAATCCCAGTGCATTTATGTCTTAAATTTTACATTTTTATTTGGACTGTCTCCGTAACTGTGAATCTTTATGCTCGCATAATACTTTATACATTATATCTGAAATTCGATACATCATAAGAACAGATTAACATTTGTGCCAGCTGTATTTAACTATCAACTATGTATCAATTAGTGAACTTATACCCCTGTCACTATGATTTGTTTGTTGTTGTTTTACGTCCTAGCAACATCTAAGGTCATATCAGGACGGGTAGATTGTGACAGTGCCACTCATGGACTTTTATGCTGTCCACTGGGAAACAGGCCCCGCACCATGACCTGGTATCCCACTCAGTCACATTATCCTGTCACTGACCAGTCCTTGCCCTATCCTAATAATACCGAACGCCTGGCTAGGAAGCGACAAGTATCAATTTTAAAGTCATTGGTTTGACTCGACCAGGACTCGAACCCACGACCCCACGATCTACCAGCATGGGAGACAGAAGCTCTAACTCATTCGGCCATCCCTTCTGGTCCACAGTATGATGTAACGAGCAAACGTAAGCCTGACGTTATTACGTTTCGTCATTACGTTGACCTATGTTGGATTATGTTATGATGACGTCAGAATGACGTTAGACTGGCATCGAGCTACGTCACGTTACGTCATGTTACATCGGCGCACGTCAAAGTTTTGAACCTGTTCAAAACTTTCAACGTAACTAGAACGTAAGGGTTTACGTTCGCCGTATGTTCTGTACACGTTCAGTGAACGTCAATGAAACAGGACAGCCCAGGGCAGGACAACCAGAAATATAAAAGCCAGATAACATATCTAACAACAATATAAGTCAAATCAAATTCAAACAAACATAACTCAACCACCTATTACGTACAGGCCTATGGACATGTAAATGAAATAGGCTAGTATAGAATTAAGTAGAAAAAAATGGAAACTTCCTAAGAAAACCCCAAAACACTAACATAGAACCTTAAGAAAACAACTAACATAGTAATAAGAATAGAACAAAAATACAATGCCAGGAGGGCCCCAAAAAAAACACTAACATAGACTACTAAACATACCAACAGACTATCTATCTGCTACTGAAATGCAGACAATCAAATAACTTATCAGCAGCTACTGCTTGGTAAGGCAACACTAAAACTACAGCTGGCCAGCATTGAAAACAAGCCTAGGTACCTGGGCTTACATGCTATGGACAGTATAAATACAGCCTCAATACAAAAAAAAAAAACAAAAAAAAACGCTGGTCACTACGTTGCATTACGTTGCATTATGTTGACCCACATTAAAGGTGGCGGGAACGTGCAGTCCGCATCGGGAAAACGTCGGGAAAACGGACACCTAACGGACGTCCAACGTACGTTTACCGTTTTGCCACCGTTTCATGACGTAAGTAACGTAAGGTAACGTAAAGCAACGTAGTTCTGGCGATGAAATAATGTACATAACGTTCCCTGAGCGTAATTAGGTTGTCCTCTCTCGTTGAATGACGCTATCACTACGCTTTACCGCTGTTACTCTCTCGTCTACTACGCTGCATCCACGTTCAACTTGTGCCCAAATTTGCATACTACGCCGAGAAGTTCAACGTTCTTCACGTTCTCGCTACGCTGACGTCGTTACGTCGTAGTGTGACAGGGCCTTTAGAACTGATATAATATACATAGTATTTGCAGATATGGTGGATAGATCGTTCTCTCTTTCTACAAGGTTGCAGTATAACCCCATCTCTGACGCCAGCTAGCTAAAGGATCAGAGGATTAAAATATATATTTTGAGGCATCGTCAAAGTGCGTCATGTTCACCATTAAAGCTGCATAATCCGATGAAAGCATCACATTTTCAAAACCAAAGGAATTATCTAGATTTGTTGGCTATGCACCTAATTTAGATGAGGGTGTAATTATCAAACGATGCTCATCACATAGATGGGAATACTGAGGTAATCTAATAATTATGGTGTAAAGCCTTTGGTGTGCTTGACAAATATAATTTGACATGTTTACACATCATATATCTATAACAACAATTATCCTTTTCAATTAAAAGTTACTTCAAATTAAAGTAAGGTAGATCATCGTACCACCTGATATAGTTTACTAAATAGATTCTATCAATTATTAATAAAACTTTTCTTTTTCTATGGGAATTTGTTTCCCTTGACCACAAATATATGATTGTGAGCTTTCTAATTTAATGAGTGTCTATTGGCACATAATTGATTGTCTGCTTTTACATGTAAAAGCGATGGTTTGAACAAAAAACTAACATTTCTCGTTGTGAATATGGCCTATGCTGATGACACGGTGTAAAACAACCACCAATCAATCAGTCAATCAGATCATCGTGGTCAAACTAATATATTTATCTAAGAAAATGAGAGGAACTCAAAAGCATCGTATTATGCTACTTTAAAATGACTGTTCGGGCACCTTCCTTGGATGTCAGTTGTAGTTGACTGCTTCTGGTTGATCCCATGGCAAACATCACTTAAGGTGGCTGGATAAGGTAATGGTAATAAGATAGGATAAAGGGTTTCAACCCCCGCCCCGCCCCTCCCCAGCCCCGCCCCGCCCCTCCACCGCTCCCCCCCCCCCCCGACCCACGATACCCCGCCCCCACCCGCCCTACGGCCCACCCGTACCCCCCCCCCCCCCCCCCCCCCCCAACCCCCCCCCCCCCCCGGATTGTCCTCCTCTGCCCCACTGCACCCAGTAAACCGCCCATTGTCCGCCCCGCCCCTCCATGAACCCCCGCCGCCCCCCCCTCACACCCTACCTCCCGTCCCGCCCCGTTCTGCCCCGGATTGCTCTTCTCTGTGCCGCCCTACATAGTGCCTGTGTCATGCCCTACTCTCCCGGCCTCTGCCCTCCACTCCACTCCCCGCGCCTCCCCTCCCTACCGCTCCGATCCCCGCCTCTCCTCCCCCCTCCCCTTGGCTCCCCTCCAGTCTCCTCTCTCCCCGTCCGTCCACTCCCCTCCCCTCCCCCGTCCTACCCTTCCTTCAGCACTCTCCCATCCCCGCGCTCCATTCCCGACCCCCCGCCCCTCCCTTCATGTCCCCTTCCCCTCCACTCCATCCCCTCCCCTCCACCCGGCCTCCCCTCCCATCCCCACCATCATCCCCCGTCCCTCCACCCCTCTCCGTCCCTCCACTCCCCTCCCCACCCTCCCTTCCCATTACCTCGCCCCCCTCCTCCCCTCCACGTTCCCGCTCCTCCCCCCTGTCTTTCCCTCCTCTCCCCTCCGCTCCATCCCCACCATCCCTTCCCTCCCCCGGCCCTCCCCTGCCCTCCCCTTCTACTCCATCCCCTCCCCTCCCTTCCCAATCCGGGCTCTCCCCTACCCGCCATCCCTTCCCCTACCCCCGCCCCTCCTCTCCCATCCCTTCTACTCCATCCCCATCCCCTCCCTTCCAATTCCCGGGCTCTCCTCTACCCGCCATCCCTTCCCCTCCCCCGGCCCCCATCTGCCATCCCTTCCACTCCATCCCCCTCTCCTCCAAATCCCCTCCCCTCCAATCGCCCCTCCTATCTCCCTAGCTCCCCTCGCCTCCACTCCCATCCCATCCCTGCATGTCCTCTTCATGACCCGGCAGAGGGGGCTCCCCCACCCTGCCCCCATCACCACTCCTGGCGCCGCGCCCCGGGCTCCAACCACCAACCGACCACTACGCGTAGTGCGGCGGGCGGCGCTCCTTCTCCCGGCCCGCCTCCCTCCGCCCACCCATTCATGCTTTCAACGGGGCAGCGCCACGTGCTGCGCCGCCCACCCTCCCCCCACAGGGCGTGTCGACCAATCAGAGGCGGTGAGACAGACGCCGCTCGGAAAGCCGGCCCTGTGAGCGTATGGAGCCTGCCGCTGCCTTCCCCAATCAGAATACCGCCCTCCCACCTCTCCTCCACACACATGCACACGCCCACACACGCACACAGGCACACACGCACACACGCACACACGCACACACGCACACACGCACACACGCACACACGCACACACGCACACACGCACACGCGCACACACACTCGCACCAGCAGCAATATCCGCCCCGCACACCTCCTCCTTCTCTCTCTCCTCTCCCTCTCCACATTGCTCCCTCCTCCTCTCCCTCCTCTCCCTCTCTATACTGCTCCCTCCTACTCTCCACACTGCTCCCTCCTCCTCTCCCTCCTCTCCCTCTCTACACTGCTCCCTCCTCCTCTCCACACTGCTCCCTCCTTCTCTCTCCTCTCCCTCTCCACATTGCTCCCTCCTCCTCTCCCTCCTTTCCCTCTCCACATTGCTCCCCCTCCTCTCCTAATCCTATCTCTCCCTCTCCACATTCCTCCCATCTCCTCTCCTTCCTCTCCCTCATCTCCGTCCTCTCCCTCCTCTCCCCGCTTTCCCTCGTCTACCTCCTCTCACTCCGCTCCCTCTCCACATTGCTCCCCCTCCTCTCCTATCTCTCCCTCTCCACATTCCTCCCATTTCCTCTCCTTCCTCTCCCTCCTCTGTGTCCTCTCCCTCCTGTCCCTCCTCTCCCTCCTCTCGCTGCAGTCACTCCTCTCCCTCCTCTCCCTCCTCTCCATCCTCTCCCTCCTCTCCCCCCTCTCCCTGACCACATTGCTCCCTACTACTCTCCATCCTCTCTGTCTCCACAGTGCTCCCTCCTCTGCCTCATCTGCCTCCTCTGCCTCCTCTCCCCTCCTCTTCCTCCTCTTCCTCCTCTCCCTCCTCTCTCTTCTCTCCCTCCTCTTCACTCCTCTTCCTCTCTCTCCCTCCTCTTCCCTCTCTCTCCCTCCTCTCCTCCTCTCCCTCCCCCCTTCTCCCTGATCCTTGCGTCCCTCCTCCTCTCCATCCTCTCCGTCTCCACAGTGCACCCTCTCCCTCCTCCTCTCCCTCCTCTCCCTCCTCACCCTCGTCTCCCTCGTCTCCCTCTTCTCCCTCCTCTCCCCTCTCTCCCTCCTCTCCTTCATCTGCCTCCTCTCCCTCCTCTGCCTCCTCTGCCTCCTCTCCCTCTACACATTGCCTCTGCTCCTCTCCCTCCTCTCCCTCCTCTCCCTCCTCTCCCGCCTCCCTCCTCTTCCTTCTCTCCCTCTCCACATTGCTCCCTCCCCCTGTCCCTCCTCTCCCTCTCCACAATGATCCTCCGTCCTCTGCCTTCTCTCCCTCTCCACAATTCTCCCTCCTCCCTCCCCTCACCTCTCCTCTCCCTCACCACATGTCCAACCCTCCCTCCCCCCTCTCATTACACTGCACCCCTCTCTCCCATTCCCCACCTTCTCTCCTCTTCAACATCCCCCACCCATCACTCTTCTCCTATCCATCACCCATCCCACCGTTCTGCTCTACGTCTATATGTTGCCAAGAAGTCAGACTCCAACAACCAACCAACCAAACCCATCCCTTCTCACCTTTGTCCATTCTCTTCATCCTCCCTCTTCCCCCGGGCATTCCTCCCCTTCCCATCAGCCCACCCACTCCATTACCCCGCATTCCTTTCCACTCCCCCCTTCCTTCCCATCCTCCCCCATTTCCACTCTTCCCATCTTCACTCCACAATCTCCTCCCCTGATCTTGTCTTCCCGATCATCTCCCCTTCTCCTTACCCTTCAACCCATCTTCCTCTTTGACCCTTCCACACTCTCTTAGTCCTCCTCTCCTCCTCTCCTCCCCTCCTCACCTGCTCTCCACCTTTGGCTTCCATTCCTCTTCCTACTCCTTACAAGTTCATCCCCATCACCCATTCTCCTTCTCTTCGCCTCCGCCGCTGTTCTCTCCATGCCCAGATCCCTACTCTCCACAATTCTGCCAGTTTCCTATTCTCCCTCTTGTCAATGTACTCCCCCTCTCTTCTCCTCCTCCCTTCCTCACTTCAACGTAAATCCCCCTTCTCGTCTCACTCTCCCCAATTACCCTGTTCCCTCGCGTCCTCTGCTCCCTTCCGCCCACCTCCCCTTCCACCCCTTTCTACTTTCCACCAATTATCCCCTAGTCCCTTTCTTTCCCCCATCACTCTCCTTTCCCTCGACCTTCCACTCCCCCCTTCTCCTCCCACCTCCTCTTCCCCTCGCCCTACGAGCCTCCCCTTCCCTCTCCCCGCTCCCTCCACCCAGGCACCACTCTCCCTCCACCCAGGCACCACTCTCCCTCAAGCCTCCCATTCCCTCTCCCATCTCCCTCCACCCACCCCCCTATCCACTCTCATCAAGCCCTTCCCTTCCCCTTCCCCACTCACTCTGCCCCTCCCCAACCCAGTCTTCCTCCAACCCCCCTTCCCACTCCGCGCCCCCTTTCCCGCCCCCTCTCCCCATCCCCTTCCGCTATCCCAAGCCCTTATACGCCTGCTCCTGCCCGCCCTCCCTCCCTCCCTCCTCCCAGCCTCCATGTCCCCACGCCCACACAGGTAGAAACGGATCCGGTCCCTAACGTGGGCGGGCCGGGCCACGCCTGAGCACGGCCGGAGCCCTTCCTTTCCAAGCGCGGCCCGGTGGGAGCCCCGGTGGCTTTTGTCTGTCCACTCTCCATCCCCCTTCCTACAAACTGTGTCATGAAACAATACCTGCGCACACATCCCCCCCCCCCCCCTCCTGTCCCTTCCCCATCCCTCCAACCTCACTGCTACCGACAAACACTCCCACCACACACACTCACCACTCAAACATGTGTGCATCCCTCCAACCCAACCGCTACCTACTGACACTCCCACCACACACACCACCCACACACTGCATCTATCACTCCAACCACACCACTCCTACCACACACACCACCCACACATCACGTCCATCCTTGCAACCCCAATGCTACCTACCAACACTCCTACCATACACACTCAGCACTCACACACGTGTCCATCCCTCCAACCCCACCGCTACCTACCGACACTCCTACCACACACATAACACGCACACACACGTCCATCCCTCCAACCCCACCACTACCTACTGACACTCATACCACACACATAACATGCACACACATGTCCATCCCTCCAACCCCACCACTACCTCCCGACACTCCTACCACACACATAACACTCACACACATGTCCAACCCTGCAATCCCACCACTGCCTACCGACACTCCTACCATACACATAACATGCACACACACGTCCATCCCTGCAATCCCACTGCTACCTACCGACCCTCCTACCACGCACACAGCACATATCCTCACCACTCACACACATGACCATCCCTCCGGTCCCACCGCTACCTACCTACGCTCCTACCACCCACACACACCACCAACACACACATACATCCCTCCGATCCCACCACTACCTACCAACACTCCTACCACACACATACCACTCACACACGCATCCATCCCTCCCACCCAACCGTGACCTACCGACACTCCTACCACACAAACTCACCACTCACACAGTGTATATCCATCCAATCCCACAACTACCAACACTTCCACAACACACACACCCACCACTCACACATTACATCCATCCCTTCAATCCCACTCCCAGCGACCGCCACACCCACCACACACACACCCACACCCACGCCCCCCACACACAACGACGGGACGAGCGTCACTACTCGCCGCTGTGACGTCAGAGTGGAACGCGGCCGCTGATTGGTCGAAGGGGCGAGGCGAATGAGTCGTGAATAATTGAAATAATAGTGTGGTTGGTGGCTGAGTGACTGATTCCCGGCATGCTTTGCCCGGCATGTGACGCGTGACGCGTATGGAGCGCGTGTGTGCAGTTGTTATTGTACGTACCCGACACGGTGGGGGGAGAGTGAGCGCGAGCCAGAGAGAGAGACAGTGAGGGAAAGAGAGGGAGAGAAACAGAGACACTCCGGCAGTTGACCAGCCCGCCTGCCCACCATCCCGCCACGCACGCGCGTAGACCACGGGATAGACGATAGGCAGTGAGAGGGACAGAGCGCGCGACCAACCGACACAGTCAGTCGGGAGGTCGGCAGTAGAGGGACGGGCATGGTTTTTACGACGACTGCTAATTTTGGATCCCCATTCAGTCGCCACTGAGGCGTCGGAGGGAGAGGGTGAGTGAGTGAGTGAGTAGGGCCTAACATACACTGACAGGAGGAGTTCCAGTTCTGTTCCTACCTGGTACTAGTAGTAGTAGTAGTTGTTACTTACTGGAGGAGGCAGTTAGATGGCCTAGCTAAGGTAACTGGCTACAACTGCATATGAGCGTCGGGTACTGGATGGAATAGGCTAGGATGAATCAGCAGTAGTACCACTAACATCAGCATTAATACTACCATAACTACTAATACCACTGATAGCGCCACATCCAATATTGCCGATACTACCACGATCACTCGTGCTACCACTGATATCGGCACAGCCAACGCCAACGCTACTAGTACCACTGATAGTGCCACAACCAACATCAAAGTCACTACTACGACCACTATTACTACCACTGATACTGCCACAGCCAACGTCAACACTACCACATCCACTACTACTACCACTGATAGCGACACAGCCAACATCAACACTACACCACCCACTAATACTACCACTAATACTGCCACAGCCAACGTCAACACTACCACACCCACTACCACTACCACTGATACTGCCACAGCCAACATCAACACTACCACATCCACTGCTACTACTACCACTGATAGCAGCACAGCCAACACCAACTCTACTACCACCACAACTACTACTACCACTGATAGCGGCACAGCCAACACCAATACCTATGCTACTACCACAACCACTACTATTAGCACTGATAGCACCACAGCCAACACCAACGCCACTACCACCACCACTACTACTACCACTGATAGCGTGACAGCCAATGTCAATGCTACTACCACTACTACTACCACTGAGAGTGCCGACGCCAACGCTACTGGCTGCATCACTGGCAGTGAGCAAGGAAGCAAGCAGGCGAGGTAGGCAGGCAGCAGTACGGCTGCAGCAGCAACAGTGTATTCACGATCCCGCCCGGCCCGGCCCGTCCGCCCGGCCCGCCCGCCCGCCCGCTAGCCTGGCCGCGGTCTCGCGACTCTACTCGGGGTAGTAATGTTACGGGGAACCATCATCGTGGACCACACTACCACTGCCATCACCTGCGGCATCCCAGCAGCCTAAACCAACCAACTGGTAGGCCAGTTCCGGCCGGACCATACCCCGCAAACCGGCCTCCCTGTGAGAGAGACAGATACAGAGGCAGAGGCAGAAAGAGACAAGTGAGAGACTCCCGAGGGCTGCGACTGCCAGAGCCTGCCAGGCACCCTGTCACACCACCCGGTCTCCTACTCTGACCGGACTACATTGAGGACTGCAAGTAGGAGGACGTGAAGGAGGAGAGGACAGAAACAGGATTAGGACCTCCTCTTTCTTGTCCTCCTCCTCCTCCTCGTCACAACCGGTGCCCCTCATTCTGCCGAAATTAAATCAGGAGAGGAAGGGAGGGAGGAGAGGAAATAACAGTACAGAGGAGTAGGACCTCCTGTTCCTCCTCCTCTTCCTTCTCGGTCACACGTGGGTCTCCCCGTCTGCTGAAGTCCTACATATATTACAGACATACCTACCTTGGAGGACAGTGCCCCCATAGCCATCTCCATCCCTAATCTCCACCATAACTCACCATCATCACCATCACATATAGGAGTTAGTAGCAACAACAACAGCAATAGCAGCAACAGCAGCAGCCGCAAAGGCAATTCGGTGTCTTCTCTACCAGCACTCCTCCGCAGTGGCCCGCAGTCACCCGCAGTAGCCCGCAGTGACCCGCAGTGGCCCGTACTGGCCCTCAGTGACCCGCAGTGGCCCGCAGTAGCCCGCAGTGGCCCGTTGTGGCCCGTACTGGCCCGGAGTGGCCCGAAGTGATCCGGAGTGGCCCGGAGTGGCCCGGAGTGGCCCAAATTGGCTCGGAGTAGCCCCGAGTGGCCCGGGGTGACCAGTAGTGGCACAGAGTGACCGGGAGTGACCCGGCAGCGAACCAGCACAGGCGTAGCAGGCCTCATTCACAAGGCCCGATTACCACAGCATCCAGCCTCTGGACTACAGGACTACACAGCATAAACTCCCACCGGACTCCCTCCTCCAGCCTCCCGCCTCCCGCCTCCCGTCCTCCCACCTCGCGCCTCTCGCCTCCAGCCTCCCGCCTCCCGCCTCCAGTCCTCCTCCACCACCTCCATCCACTACGACCAGAGGCCTGTGACTGGCATCAAGCAACAGGTAAGATTTGCCAGCTAGCTAGGGACGGCCGCAGCCTGCGCCAAATGATGATGTGACGATGGTCTTTCTGGTGTTGCTGTTAGTTGTTTTGTGGGGGGGGGGGGGAGTGGGGGGAGTGGGGAAGGGAGAGTTGGGAGGGGGGTGGGGGCTGGGGGTCGCCTGGGATGTATTTGCATGTCTTAGACGAATGTCATGGTCATGGAGGAGTCAAGTGTGTTTAGAATGGACAACCCGGGTTGGCTATAACATTGTAGGAAGCTGCCTATATATTAATAAATATACATATATGTATAATCATATATATATATAGGATCATTTGGAAAGTGAGCCGATGTAGAGGGTGACTGGCTATCAGTAGTTTGGAAGTGTCAAAAGGACACCGATCAAAAACATTAGGAGGCATTCTTAATTTATATACACATACATTCAATAGTAGGCCTACATATATATATACAGATGAACCTCAATCCAATGGACTAATAGGGTGGAGCAGTTGTCCGTTAAAGCCGTTTGTCCATTGTAGTGACAAAATTGCTTTTATCTATAGGTGCCATAGTGATAATGTGGAAAACAGGGGACCAAACACGTAAACAACATGTCACAATTTGGTGCTCATCCTAATATGACCTTAGATGTTGCTAGGATGTAAACGCTTACTCAAGTAGCGGTCTCAGTTCGCTTCACCCGGGAGTTTTATAAGATCGGACCAGATATTCACTCTAGCGGATTGTGTCTGTTGGATCCGGAATCCGTTGCATCGCTGTCCATTGGATCGAGGTTCATCTGTGTATATATATATATGCTTATGTTTACACAGTGGCGAGTCTATGATGGGGCCTACTCAATGGCTCTTGACCAGATGGGATGACCGAATGAGTTGAGCTTCCGTCTCCTGTTTTGGGACTTTGTTAGATCCAAACCCATGGGTTTGTGGGTGTTTGAACCCTAGTCGAGTCAAACCAATGACTTAACAATTTATACTTATTGCTTCCTAGCCACGCGCTCAGCATTATTAGGATAGGGCAAGGACTAGTTGGCTCAATGTCAGGATAATATGACTGAGTGAGATATCAGGCATTGGTCCTGGCAGCCTGGTCTCCCAGTGGGGCAGCACTACAAAGTTGCCATGAGTGTGCCCTGTCACAAGTCGTTAGCCATTCTGATATGACCTTCGATGTTGCTATGACAAAAAGCAACAACAACCTCAATGTAACCCGTGTTGGTAGACCATGAGGTCGTCGTTTCGAATCCTGATCGAGTGAAACCAATTACTTAAAAATTGATACTTATTGCTTCCTATCCAGATGCTCGACATTATTAGGATAGGGCAAGGAGCAGTGGAATGGGGAAGACCAATTGTCCGTGATTGAAATTTCCCCTGCTTGAACAACTAATGTACCAACAAAAAAAGAAGGAAAAGGGCTCTACTTACAGCAGCTGGATATCCGTATGTTTACATTAGTACCTGACGCTCCCGGTAGGGCATGGTTAAGGGAACTACTTCCTCCAGGTGGGATTGAATCATTAGTGTCATAGCTGTGATGTGGGTAGTGTTTAAAACACACTGGAACATTGATTGATTAACATAGACTCCGGAGTCAAATAGATCCGGAGGAACATGAAGTATAGACGTGTGACAGTGAGCACTCATGGCAAGTTTATAGTGCTACCCCACTGGGAATTCAGGCTGCCAGCACCATGACCCAATATCCTATTCGGTTGCATTAACCAGTCCTTGCCCTATCCTATCAATGCTGTGCACGAGGCTAGGAAGTGACAACTATCAATTTTTAAAAGTCATTGGTTTGACTCCAATGGGAACTGAACTCCCGACCTTCCGCACGCGAGGCCCGCGCTCTACCGATTAGGCCACCGCGGCCGGTAGTGCCGTGGTTGGTCATGCGCACTAAGCTCAGAACAGACGGGCACTAGGTGTGTTTAATCCCGTGGTTGGAACTGGGTTAGGCTTAGAGTTTGGGTGCGTGGGATGGAATCCGCAAGGAAGGCATGGGAACTGGATTTTGTTGTCCAGGTTTGTCTGTGTTATGTGCTAAAAATACCTACGGTGATATCAGGACCAATAACTACAGTCGTGTCACTGTGCGGACTGGTGCTAACTTTTCAGAGCCATCCCAATGCGGTACATAGTGCATGATTCCGCGGTGGAAGGTTGGGCATTCAAATTCCAGCCGAGTCAAAGCAATGATTTACCAAATTTATACTCGGCGCTACCTAGCCTGGTGCTCGGAATAATATAGGATAGGGCAAGAACATCGTTAGCTCAGTGTCAGGATCGTGTAACTGAGTGCCGAAATGGGATCTTGGTGTTGGTGGGCCTACTATCCTAGTTTGGGCAGCACTATAACGACACAATGAGTGCACACTGTTCCCGTAATTTCTGTTGTCAACATGTTAATATTTTTAGAATATGTATGGAAATTGTGAATACAAATGTATAAAGTCTAAATGTGTAAGGAGCATCATAAGTTGGTGCCTGTCGTGATATGACATTAGATGTTGCCAGTATGTAAAACCCCAACAAATAAGCAAATGAACCCATGTGGGAGACTGTTATGCTGACACCATTACCTGATCTTTCATTTGCACACGGTTGCATTGTTCTGAGACTGAGCCAACCACTCCCTGTCCTATCATATTAATGTGTGCCAGGCTAGGAAGCGACAGGTATCAATATTGGAAGTCATTGCATTGTTTGACCTCGGCTGACGAGTCTCTACCCGACAACCTTTAATGCCACACAGGAGGCCTGGCCAGTCTGCACTCTTACACATTCACAGCGGATGTGATGGCCTAATTGGTAGAGCACAGGCTTCCCTTGCGGACGGTCAGGAATTCAAATCCCAGCCGAGTCAAATTAATGACTTACACAAAAATTGATACTTGTTGCTTCCTAGCCTGGCGCTTGGCATTAACAGGATAGGACAAGGACTGGTTTGCGCAGTATGAGGATAATGTGACTGTGTGGCATACCGGGTCATTGTGCTGCCGCCCTGGTCTCTCAGTGGGGCAGTAATATAAAGTAGCTATGAGTGTGCACTGTCACAAGTCGGTACCTTTTCTGATATGACCTTAGATGTTGCTAAGATGTAAAACAACAACCAAGAAACTGCAGATTCAGCCATCATGTTCCATTCTGGCCTGTAGCAATAGGCAGGGATGGCGGGTAGTTGGACACTGGGTTCATTTGTTGGGGTCTTTCAACCGGGTAACATCTAAATTCATATCATGACTGGTAGCGACTTGTGACAGTGCACACTCATGTCACCTTTTATAGTACTGCCTCACTGGGGCCAGGCCATTCGCATCGTAACCCGAGTTCGCACTCAGTCACATGTATCTGAATGCTATGGTAAACAATCCTTACCCTATCCTATTAATGCCCAGCGCCAGCCTAGGAAGCGTGACAAGTATCAATTTCTAAGTCGTTGCTTTGACTCGACCAGTGTTCAAACGCACAGGTTCGGATACCCCGATCTCCTAAAACAGGAGACGGACACTCAACACTTTACGCCATCCCGTCTGGTCCTAGAGGATGTGCTGGTGACAGGGGGCGGGGAGGGGCGGGGAGGGGGCGGGAATTGGCAGGTGGGGAGACCCCAATAGCGGTCTGTCTGGCCACAAACTAATCCATCAGCACTTGACCGATATCGGCTATTATTCATCACAATGCCTGTTACCATGGCTAATGAAGCTGGTGGATGGGAGTGTGTTGTTAAATGGGAGGTTAGGCGGGGAGAGGTGGGGGCATGGATGGCTGCAACTTCCCCTAAGGCAAGCCCCCACTGCAAGCTCCCGCCCCAGCCCCCAGCCTCCGCCCCCAGCCCCCAGCTCCCAGCCCCCACACACAGCCCCCGCTACCGGGCCCGGTGGTCGAATCGGTAGAGTGCGGGCCTCCCGCGTCGGTTTGGGAGTTAGATTCGCGGTCGAGTCAAATGAATGACTTAAATAATTGATACTTGTCACTTACTAGCCTGGCGCTCGGCATTAATAGGATACGACTGGTTAGCTCACTGTCAACATAATATGACTGAGTGGGATATTGGGTCATGGTGCCGGTGGCCTGATTTCCCAATGGGGCAGCTTTATAAAGTTGGCATGAGTGTGCACTGCCACAAGTCAGTACCCGTCCTGATATGACCTGAGATGTTTCCAGGGCATAAGACTCCAACAACCAACCAACAACTCCCCGCCACCATCCCCCGCCCCTTTCTCCGCCCCCACACCCTTCCCCGACCCCCACACCCTTCCCCGCCTCCCCCACACCCCCTTCCCTCCCTCGGTTCCTTCCACGCCCCAACACATGCTTCCCCGCCTCCCCCGCCCCCTTCCCCGTCCCCGATAGCCTTCCCCGCCTCCCCCGCCCCTTCCCCGCCCCCATACCGTTCCCCGGCTCCCCCGCCTCCCCCGACTCCTTCCCCGCCCCACACTCCCTTCCCCGCCTCCCTACGCCTCCTTTCCGCCTCCCCACGTCCCCTCCCCTACTCCCCCGACTCTGCCCCGCCCCACACCCTGCCCCGCTTCCCCCGCCCCCTTTCGCGCCTCCCCACGTCCTCTTCCCCGCCTCCCCGGACCCCTCCCCGCCTTCCCCGTAATGATACGGGGACTAGTAGCTATGGGAAAGGTCACACGTTGTCACCCGGGAAGCAGAGGCGTTTATCTCCCGTGAGGGGAGTCTGGAGCGAAGGCACGGAATACGAACATAGATTATAGGTGGGCACCCTGGAGCCATACCATGGTAAAGGGGGGAGGGGGGTGTATAGAAGGGGCAATGGTGATAGGGCATGGTAGGGGAGAGGTGGTTATAGAACGGGTTGTGGTGATAGGGCATGGTAGGGAATAGGTGGTTATAGAAGTGGCAGGGGTGATAGGGCATGGGTAGGGAGAGCTGGTTCTAGAATGGGCAGTGGTGAGAGGGCATGGTAGGGGAGAGGTGGTTATGTAAGGGGCAGTGGTGATAGGGCATGGTAGGGGAGAGGTGGTTATATAACGGGTTGTGGTGATAGGGCATGGTAGGGAATAGGTGGTTATAGAAGTGGCAGGGTTGATAGGGCATGGGTACGGAGAGCTGGTTCTAGAATGGGCAGTGGTGAGAGGGCATGGTAGGGGAGAGGTGGTTATGTAAGGGGCAGTGGTGATAGGGCATGGTAGGGGAGAGGTGGTTATATAACGGGTTGTGGTTATAGGACATGGTAGGGAATAGGTGGTTATATAAGTGGCAGGGGTGATATGGCATGGCTAGGGAGAGCTGGTTCTAGAATGGGCAGTGGTGAGAGGGCATGGTAGGAGAGAGGTGGTTATATAACGGGTTGTGGTTATAGGGCATGGTAGGGAATAGGTGGTTATAGAAGTGGCAGGGGTGATATTGCATGGGTAGGGAGAGCTGGTTCTAGAATGGGCAGTGGTGAGAGGGCAAGGTAGGGGAGAGGTGGTTATAGAAGGGGCGGGTGTGATAGGGCATGGTACGGCACACTGGAGACATGGCATTGTATAGTAAGTTGGGGTAAATATAGGCGGGATAGTGGAGACAATGCAGCGTAAAGGGGAGATAGTGATAGGGCATGATTAGATGGAGATGGCGAATATAGAAGGGGCAGTGGTGATAGGGAATGATAAGGGAATGTGGTTATATAAGGGGCAATGGTGATAGGGCATGGTAAGGGAAGGTGGTTACATAATGGGCAGTGCTCATAGGGCATGGTTAGGGGAGGTGGTTATAGAAGGGACATTGGTCATAGGGCATGGTAAGGGAGAGGTGGTTAGAGAAGCGCATTGGTGATAGGGCATGGTAAGGGAGAGGTGGATATCGAAGGGCATTGGCGATAGGGCATGGTTAAGGAGAGGTCGTTATATAATGGTCAGTGGTGATAGGCATGGTTGGGAAGACGTGGTTATAGAAGGGGCAGTGGTGATAGAGCATGGTAAGGGAGAGGTGGTTATAGACGGAGCAGTGGTGATAGGGCATGGTAGGGGGGACGTGGTTATAGAACAGGTCATGTTCAGGGCATGGTTAGGGGAGGTGGTTATAGACGGGGCAGGGATAATAGGGCATGGTAAGGGAGAGCAAATTCAAGAAAGGGCTTGTTTCTTTGGGGTCTTTTCTTTTCTATCCTATCAAAATATGTGGTCATATCAGAAAGGGAACCGACATACGAGAGTGGGCACTCATGACAACTTTGCAGTGCTGCCTCACTGGCAGACCAGGCTGCCGGCATCATGACTCGATATCCCAAACAGTCACATTTCCTTTTAGCAAGATGAGCAGACCTTGCCATATCCTAATAATTATATTATAATGCTAATAACTCATATCACGATGGTTACCGACTTGCTACAGTACGCCCTGTCAGGATGCTACAGTGTACCATATCAGGATGGTTACTGACATGATGAGTTTATAGTGCTGCCACACTGTGAGATGATGATCCGATATCCCACTCAGTCATATTATTCTGATACCAAGCACACCAGTCCTTGGCCCTATCCTATTGAATGCCGAGCACCAGGCTAGGTAGCGACACGTATTAATTTAGTAAGTCGTAGGTTTAACTCAGCCGAATTTCAAAGCCAAACCTTCCACACAGGAAGGCTGCAGACGTTAGCGATTCGGCCACCACCGTTAGCCGCTAAGTTGGTTGTTGTTGATCAGTAGATCTTTATATCCTAACAACACCTGAGGTCATAGCAGGATGCATACCAACTTCTGACAGCGGACACTCATGGTGACTTTATAGTGGTGCCACACTGGGAAATCAGTCCACCATCACCATGACCGAATTTCCCTCTCAATCGTCACATTATCCTGATACTAACCTAACCAGTCCTTGTCCTATCCTATTAATGCCGAGCGCCAGGCTAGGTAGCGACAAGGATCAATTTTGTAATTCATCGGCTTGACTCAGCTGGAATTCTGACCTTCCGCATGGGAAACCTGAGGTCCTTATACCCCAGTCACACGAGGCCTGCGTTCGCTAACGATCAATTCGCGACATCAAAACCTCCTCCTTGCGCCCTCCTTACGCCCTCATTGAGTCCTGGCGCCGCGAAATCGCTACCCTCCCGGCGCCCATTTCGGAAATTTTGGGCGCAATCAGGTTGCTGCTGCTGCTGCACGTGCAACCTCCTTGCGCCCTGTTCCGGCGGCGCCATTCAAAATGGTTGCCGCCCTGGCGCCGCCCTGGCGCCGCCCTGGGTTGGTGGTAACATATGCGATGCTGCAGTCACCATGTGGTCGGCACCGACATGGCGCCGACATGGCGCCGACATGGCACCTAAAACGTACTTGAATCAATGTATCCAATGGAACGCCGGGTGGTTGGCGTCCTTTTGGGCGTAGGGAGGTTGGCGGCGAACGCTGCCTCTCGTGTGACTGGGGTATTAGCGATTCGGCCACCACGTCCAGCCTTACTCATTAAGTAGCCCGACACAGCATGCATGGGGCCAGTCACGTGACACCGGCGTTTGTTGGACAGGGTTTACCGTGTGCAGCTCATTAATTTACAATAATAATATTAATTAATATCTCCTTGTGTCGTCAGTGGCGTTCCCCTTTCACAGCATGGTGACATTTTATTGACGATGGACTATCCGGAATTATTTATGATACTTTAGCAACCGGTGCAACAGTATGTCACATATATATGCATATTTAAATGAAGAGTTCAGGCACAACACCCTGTAAACACCAATCCAAATACAGTACAACCCCGTTAAACCAAGCTCGGTTAAACCAAATGGTCGGTTAATCCAAACTTGTTTCGTCGGCCCGGCAAAATACTACCATTTATCATATACAAAAGTTGGTTAAGCCAAAATCGGTTAATCCAAAGTATCGGTTAATCCAAACAAAATTGTCAGCCCCAGGCCACGTCCGGTACAGTTACACCAAACTTGCATGTGGTTTTAAGGTCATCTGAGACTTTTTTATATAATAATTGGTTCTAGTTTGGCAGGTCGCCGAAAAAAGTTTGGATTAACAGATCGTGTGATTTGACCAAGGTTGGTTTAAAGGGGTTAAACTGTATATACATAAAAAACAATAGTCATATCGTCCACATACATTGTACATTCATAATGCACCCCAGTTGTTGCCAAAGCCAAGTCAAAGTCAAAGCTTGTTAACCCAATGATCGGTTAATCCAAACACATTTCTAGGGTCCCTTCATGTTTGGTTTAACGGGGTTATACTGTATTGATATAATCATTGGTATCACCCTTTCAAAAGGTTCGTCTTTTAAATCCCTATTTTAGTGTTAATTGTTCCATAAACATTCCATCACACCCGTCCTGATATGACCTTAGATGGTACTAGGACGTAAAACAACAACAAACAAACAAACAAAACATTCCATCACAAGCAAAATGCAATTAATGAGAATTGAAATTAGGTTCAACTGAAACATATTTAACTCTAATTCAATTTTGGGAATGGCATTTACGTGGTTTTGCACCTGAACTCTGCAATGATATATATATATGTGCATAAATATAACTGTATGTGCTTATGGGTCTATATGCGATAACGGCCAGACGCAGCTGGCATACAGTGCTTAGAAGCCCTCACAGGTGGCGCCAGTGTGGCCAATGCTGTACTACACAGAGTCAGTTAGATAGGATACAGTGAATATACTATTACATAGGGAACGGAAGATAGATAGTGGCCTTGTTTATATTCCCATAATAGATTATAGAGCACATCAGTATATACACGTATGTACATGTACGCATATATATAAATATGCATATGTATGTGTATAACATGCATATATATGTATATATATATGTGCATGTATATATGTATACATATATATATATATATATATATATATATATAATTATAATGTGATCGTCCAAACACGCCTAAAGGCGATAATGACCAGATGCAGCCGGCATATAGTGATTAGAGCCGCTCACAGGTGGCGCCAGTGTGGCCAATGCTGTCCTACACAGGGTCAGTTAGATAGGATACAGTGAATACACTATTACATAGGGAACAGAAGATAGATAGTGTCCTTGTTTATATTCCCATAATAGATTATAGAACACATATATGTAGTTGACCTACACAAAATTATCGGTGGTAACTGAGTAGGATAATGAGCAGGTGAGCGGTGGCACCACCGTCGGAGCTGGGGCGAGTAGACCTGAGCTGTGGATGAGTGTTCCGAGGTTCAACCACCCGATTACTGGTTGGTGGGTGTTAGGAGCGAGTATAGAATTATGGGTTATTATACTTGTATAATTCTTATACAGCATATATAATATGTATATATATATATATATATATAACGGTATATATTTATATAGGTTATGCCCTCCACATTTGAATAATCGCATTGTGCATTATAGACAATCCATAAAGAGTCCCTCATGGATAATATATATATATATATATATGAAGAGTTCAGGCGCAAAACCATGGGCACGCCAATGCAAAAATATAGTTTAAATGAAAGATGTTCACAATGAAAATAATTTTAATTCTCACTAATTCAACTTCTCATCTGATCACATGGTTATGGAGCAATGAACATTAGAGAAGGAATATATAAAGAGAAAGATTTCGAAGGTTTGATTCCAATGTTTATCTCCATTTTTGGATTGCCGTTTACGTGGTTTTGTGCCTGAACTATTCACATATATATATATATATATATATATATATATATATATATATATATGTAGTGGTCATGACATTTATATATATATATATATTCATATATATATATATATATATATATATAAATCTCATGGCCATTTTACAATGCTTCCCCCAATGGGAAACCAGGGCACCGACACCGTCGTCTATTTCCCACTCAGTCACATTATCCTGATACTGAGCTGGCCAATCATTGGAGGTGAGGCGGGCTGTATCCGGTGCTCCAATTTCAGCCGACCTTTATAATTATATACATAGAAAAATCCTCCGGTGTTACTGACAATGTGCCGCGTCCGTTAGTGACGAGGATGCCCGGTGGTGGCGCCACCAGTCATGTGGGTGGCATCAAGGAGGGAGGCATATCATATCATAATAACATATATTAAATTAACACTAATTCCCTTACGTGCATTTATATTCGCATAATGCGTTATGCACCACATACATACAGTAACACCTCTCTATATCGACCGCTCCACAGATCGACCACTCCCCTATATCGATCGCTTTATTTGGGTCCCAACAGTACCATTGATATGATATTGTAACTGTCTAAACCGACCACGTCCATAAATGGACCACTTAAATTCGGTCCCATGGTCGGTCGATTTAAAGAGGTTTGACTGTACATATCTAGCTTACAGTAAGTAATCAAACAAAGAGGAGTGTAGTCACCATAGCACCACGAAAGGTCAGTACCCTAAAAACATAGATGGCATCTGTTGGTGTTTCCATTGGGGCCTGCATTAGTCGTCCGATAGTGTGGTGGGAAGCCGTTGGGGTCGCCACCAGTATGTGGAACACGTAGTCAAGTATATTGTATAACTAAGAATAAATAGTACAAGTGGAAAGTTTCCTTAATTTACTAAATTACATATAATGTAATAAAGTGGCTGTCACACTTCGCTGGATTGAGCAACGGACAGAATTGTCTAGTGCGGTGGTGATAAGTATCAAAATGTATTAAAATGTGTCAAAATTTTGCCCTAACGGGTCAATGGCCACTGGACGAACGCAAGTGAAATGGACATGAAACGGACATAAACGGATAGCCAATGGACAAAACAAATTCAAACTGGACAAGAACCGTAGATGTCAGTCCAGCGGCATCCGTTCCTAGTTTTGTGCATGTTCAAAACTTGTACGGAGACAAAACAGACTTTGTTTGGTTTCTGTCCATTTCCCCCATCCGGTGAGATGTGACAGGGCCTTTCTGGAGCTTAAGTTATGCCGCATATATATATATATATATATATATATACATATATATATATATATCTATATATATAATATATATATAATATATAATATATATACTATATAATTTATTACAAAAGTGACAATAATGATCACTAGCCAGCCTGTCGCCATGCCATACTATTGATAGCGCATAGACCAGTTTGCGCGATATCGGGATAATGTGAGTGAACAGCATTTTAGCGTCACGGTCTGTGGCAGTAATGTGGCAGTAGTGGTGTCCCAGTGGGGAAGCACCATACAATTAAAGGTGACGATGTGTGTATGCCACAAATTGATATCCGTCCTGATCTGATAGCGTTGAGTTTCTGTATTTTTTCTGAGATACATATTTTAATTTGATTGTTATGATCTTCCTGACTTTACTTTGAAGTAACTTTTATTTTAAATGGCTAAGTTTTGAGAAATTTGAAGTGCCAATATGCAAGCATGCCAACACTCTGACACCATAGGCTTCTGCAATAATATGTTCTTTTAAATTGACTCAGTGTTCCCTTCTATATGGCGAGAAACTCAACACTAGTATTTTAAGTTAGATATGAAGAATTCAAGCACGAAATCCCATATTCGCCAATTCAAGGATTCCATTAAAATCAAAGGTTATTACCTGAATGTAATTTTAATTCTCAGTAATTCCACTTTTCTCCTTTTGAAATAATTATGGACTAATGAACATCAAATAAGAACGTAACAAAATGAACTACTTCAAGGTTCGATTCTAATGTTTATCTCAAATTTTGGATTGTCGTTTACAGGGTTTTGCACCTGAACTCCTCATATGTAGAATAAAATCTAAATGATTTATTTGGTTTTGCAAATTGTTTGCTTCATCGGACTCTGCAGCTTTAAGTGTTGCGAGGATGTTAAACCCCAATCAAGAAACACGCGCTTGCGACCAGCGGGACGAGCTGTGCTTCCAACATGGAGTCAAAATATGACCCAGTCGCTCTCTTTCCCACGCTCGCCTCAAGTCTTCATCATGGTCAGCATCCTTCGAAGGAGTTTGCATGTTTGTTGTTCTTTTATGTCGTAGCAACATCGAAGGTGATATCAGGATGGGTACCGACTTGTGGCAGTGCACACTCATGGAAACTTTATAGCTTTGCCCCACTGGGAAATCAGCCTGCTGCGACCATGACCTGATATCCCCCACAGTCACATTATCCTCATACTGAGCAAACGCATCCTTGTCCTATCCTATTAATGCCGAGTGCAAGGCTAGGTATCGATAAGTATCAATTTGATAATTAATTGGTTTGAGTCGGCTGGGATTCGAAGTCCCGACCTTCCACAAGAGAAGTCTGCACTCTACCGATTCGGCCACTGCGTCAGGCCCCTCCCAAGGTACACAATACACAAGGTGCTGCTGCAGCTGCCATGCACCAATATTCCAAAATGGGGCACTACCATGCATCTGCAACAATGTACCATTCCATTATATCATTCCCGTGCCCCCAGCTCTGCCAATTTGGATTTCCACCGCTGTGTATAACTTACAGCGTCATCAAAGGCTGGTTGCTCTCATACCATGTCTATGTGGTGTGGGAGGTTAAAAATCCTGTGGGTCGGTAAAAGTGTAGGCTCACGCTTTCTATCCAAGGTCTGGAATGCCCAAATGGTAAAGGAACAACAAATTCCTGACCTAAAAACTTACAAAAAATATTTGCGCAAAATAAGGCTAGGAAACCCCCACTAAGCTGCACTGCAAAGGGGCATGTGATATGTCACGGCCCACCAGCAGGATGCCCAATGGAAGGTAACCATGCCAAAAGTAGCCAGATAACACACCACACAGCTACGTACAAGCCTATGATATGTAAATAGGAGTAGGCTAGTCTAGTAATAAGAGTAGAAAAAATAAATACATATATGCCAAGAAAATCCCCCAAAAAACTAACATAGGCTATTAACCATACCAACCAATTATCTATCTGCTACTGAAATGCAGGCAATGAAATACCTTATCGGCAGCTACTGTGTGGTAAGAAAACACCAACACTACAACTGGCCAGCATTGAAAACAAGCCTGGGTACCCGGGCTTATATGCTATGGACAGTATCAATACAGCCTCAATAAAAAAAAACAATTTTAAATCGATCAACAGTGGAATGAGGAAGACCAGTCGTCTATGACTGAAATTTCCCCTGCTTAAACAACTAATCGACCAAAAAAAAACTAAAAAAAACCTGCACATTCCATTCGCTTGGTAGGCATGTGCCAAATGAGCGGGTAGCGTGCGCGTCTGACCCTCCATGGGAAAGGGTACCTCCGAATGGCATTGCGGCTATCGAGAAAAGGACAAATGAAATGTCCCACGACACAATAATCACTGGGGTGGGCAGCCACTATTTTGAGTAGGTCCTAAGATGGCGATATATTGGAGGAAGTGTTTGGGTGGTAGGAGAAAAAGAAGCCCTGAGTAATTCATAATAATAGAAGGTGTTGTCGATTTTAATCGATGTAATACATTCTAATTTTAACAAATATCACCATACAAGCTATATCCAATGGCTTCTCACATAGCATTTATTGTTGTTGGTACATTAGTTTTTTAATCAGGGAAAATTTCAGTCGCAGACGACTGGTCTCCCTCATTCCACTGCGCCTTGCACTATCCTAGTAATGCTGAGCGTCTGGTTAGGAAGCGACAAGTATACATTTTTAAGTCATTGGTTTGACTCGACCAGGCTTCGAACCCATGATCGCACGATCTACCACCATGGGAGACGGATGCTCTACCTCATTCGGCCATCCCGTTCTGGTGTAAAAAAACATAGGACAGCTCACAGTGCATTGTATTTAAAAACACACTAGACATCTACTGAGGTGGGGCAGTTATCGGTTGGTTGGTTGTTGGAGTTTTACGGCCTGGCAGCATCTAAGGTCATATCTGGAGGGGTAGCGCACACATAGGGACATTACAGTGCTGTCCCACTGGGAGACCAGGCACCAGGCACCATGACCTGCACCACCAGCACCATAACCTGATATCCCACTCAGTCACATTATCCTGAGACTGGGCCACCCACTCCTTGTCCTATCATATTAATGTCGAGCGTCTGGCTAGGAAGCAACGAATATCAAATTTAAAGTCATTGGTTTGAATCGACCAGGTTTCGAACCCGTGGGTTCGAATCTCACCATCTACCAACGCGGGAGACGGGAACTCAACTCAGTCGGGCATCCCGGCCAAAGCAGACGCAGTGGCAGAATCTGTAAGAGCACAGGCGTCGCGTGCGGAGGGTCGGTAGTTTGAATACTGGCGGCAAGTCCAAGCAATGGCTTACAAAACTGACACTTGTCGATACCTAATCTGGCACTTGGCATTCATCGTTTTGGGAAATGAGTTTTTAGTTCAGTTGTAAAATATTCCCATATTCAGCATAGGGGGGAATGCAAATGTTCTATTACTGATCGGTGTACGTGACCAGGCACATCTATGTATATATGTGCTCTATAATCTATTATGGGAATATAAACAAGGACACTACCCCCTAGCAGTTCTCTCCCTTACTTACTCTATACCCTAATGTCACTAAGCTATTACTACCATAGGACTAGGTTAGTTCCTTCATTCTCCACTGCACTGCCACTGTATGGGTTGATGGCGCTTCAGTGGGATGTAAATAGACATAATGTTGCTGGAACAAGACGGGATGGCCGAATGAGTTAGAGCATCCGTCTCCCGTGTTGGTAGATCATGGGATCGTGGGTTCGAACCCTGGTCGAGTCATACCAATGACTTAAAAATGTATACTTGTCACTTGCTAGCCAGGCACTCGGCATTATTAGGATAGGGCAAGGACTGGTTGGCTCATTGTCAGGATATTGGGACTGAGTGGGATATCAGGTCATGGTTCTCGTGTCCTCATCTCCCATTGGGGCAGTATTATAAAGTCTCCATGAGTGCGTACTGTCACAAATCGGTACCCGTCCTGATATGACCTTAGATGTTGCTAGGACGCAAAACAACAACAAACAAACAAAATAGTGGTGCTGGCAGGTCTGGCTGTGAGTGCACTCAGGGCCTACCCCCTCTGCTAGGATAGTGATCACCACACTCAAAGGTCAAGGTTGGTGGTGGCCATGGGGCCATACAGCTTGTGGTGGTGGGCAGACAACTGGTAGCCATGGGGACCAGGAATGCTGGATCCCTATTGGTAGGGCCAAGAATGCTTGTTTCCCATTGGGGGAAAGGGGTGGGATGATACTCTACAATGAACCCATGTAACCATATACATAATAAACCAGAGGGCTTGACTCTCTCTTCTTCTGTACACTTTATACTCTTCCTTTCTCTTTGTCAGTATAGATTTCACCATAGCCTCCCTACACAGCCACAGATACGAGCAGTAGACTTTACACAGTGTCAGGTTAATGTGATTGAGTGTGAAAGTGGGTTATGGTGCCAATGGTCTGGTCTCCCAGTGGGGCAGCACTATGAATGTGCGATAGGTGTGCACTTTAACAAGTCGGTCCCTGTCATGATATAACCGTGGAATTTGCCAGTACAAAATCAACAAAACAATCAAACAAAGCAAACAGTTCATGCATTGACAAGAAACTTATCCGATTTGTGCTAATTTGCAAATGTAATAGACTTACATGGAAGGCCAATTCAATGCTGACCTAGTTGTAATTCTATGGGGCATCTGAAAGTTGATAGCTGATGTTTGGCAGGTGACTCGAGTTCGATAAAAACCCACCCACAAATCGCAAACAAATAAATGCCTATGGCCAGTAACATAGACGTGTATCGATATCCAATTGTTGCTAGTCGAGACAATAATCTAGTCCCTGATAGTCAACCCACCCATTGTCGAATGACACGACTACATAAGCCAATCTCTAGTTGGTTCATAAAAGGAAAGTTTGTTTTATTTAACTGCGCCTCTAGAGCACAGTCATCATCGGCTATTGGACATCAAACTTATGGTCATTCTGACATATTTCTTTAGGGGAAACCTGCTGCCGCCACATAGGCTACTCTTTCCGATAATCAGCAAGGGGTCTATGTATATGCACTTTCCCACAGACAGGACAGGACATACCACATCCTTTTATGAACCAGTTGTGGACCACTGGTTGGAATGGAAAATAACCCAAACTGCAAATGGATCCACTGAGCAGGATCGATATGATCACCTACACCTTCACAGGTGGACACTTTACTGCTTGAGCAACGTATTGCTCCTTTGGTGACGCTCCAGTGGGGAGGTGAGGAGGAAATATTAGTAAGTGTGGGTCTGTCTACACTCCACTCCCACGCCCGTTGAACAGGCATCAGGATGCTGGATGGAGTGGGGTGTGGGAGGAGGGAGGCGGTGGAGGCAGGAGGAGGCAGGAGATGTACTAGTAGTGGCAGTAGTAGCAGTAGCTAGTGACACTCGCTCCCCCCCCACCCCCACCCCTACCCTCCTTGTCATTAGGGGTAGGTCCGGATTGGTCTAATACCATTAGGGTGGCCATCGGATTGTACGTGGACCGATGGGAGGGTAGGAATGGGGTGGGTGCGGGGTGGGTGTGGGGGTGGGTGCGGGGGTGAGGGTGGCGGCGGGGTGGCGGCGTGCGGTGGGGGTGGGGGAGTTGAGTGGATGGGTGGGGTGGGACTCCAGGCGCGTATGGGTTGGCCTCCAGAGTGGGTGTGAGTGTTTCTGGTATAGTGTGTGGTGTTTGGTGTGTGGGGTGTGGGGTGTGTGTGAGGTGTGGGTTGTGTGGTGTGTGTAGGGTGTGGGTTTGCACGGTGTGGTATGTGGCATGTGGGGTGAGGTGTGTGGGGTGTGGGTAGCGGGGTGTGGCATGTGGCATGAGGGGTGAGGTGTATGGGGTGTGGGTTGTGTGGTGTGTTTGAGGGTGTGTGTTGTTGGGTGTGGTATGTGGCGTGTGGGGTGAGGTGTTTGTGGTGTGGGTTGTGTGGTGTGTGTGGGGTGTGGGTTGTGTGGGTAGTGGAGGTGTGGGGTGTAGAGTGTAGGGTAGGAGTTGTGATGGTTGGTAAGTTGTTAGCTGAGTGGTGGATTGTGGAGGTGTGGGAGTGGTTGGGGGTGGGGTGGTATAGAGTGGGTGTGGCGGGTGAGTGGTCGTTGGTACCTTTTTAGGTGTGGGTGTGTGGAGGGTGGGAGTGTGTGTGGGGGGTGTAGGGTACGATTTGTAATAGTTGGTAGCTTCTTAGGTGAATGGGGAAGGTGGGTTCTGGGAGTGTGGGGGCGGGAGTGTGGGGGTGGGAGTGCTCCAGAGTGGGTGTGGCGGGTGAGTTGTAGTGGGTAGCTTGCTAGGTTGGAGGTTGTGAGTTGTGGAAGTGTCAGGATGGGGGGGGGGGTCCACCGAAGTGGTTGTGGCGGGTGAATGGCGGTGGGTAGCTTGTTACTGTCAGGTGGGAAGTTGTGGGTTGTGTGAGTGGTGAGGTGTGTGAGTGGTTAGGGATGCTGGCTTGGCTATCCGGGTGGGTGGGTTGGACAGGTAAGGTGCGGTTTGTCGGGGAGTGAGGTCAGGGGAGGGTGGTGGAATGGTTGGGTGGTTGTTGTTGGAGTTTTTCATCCTGGGAACATCTACGGTTATAGCAGGGCGGGTCCTGACTTGTTACAGTGAGCAGTCATGGTAACTTTATAGTGCTGCGCTATGACCTGATATCCCACTCAGTCATAGTATCAAAACACAGCCAACCAGTCCTTGCCCTATCCTAATAATGCAGAGCACCAGGTTAAGACGTGAAACGTATCAATTTGTATGTCATTGGTTTGACCCGACCAGGGTTCGAACTCCTGGAACCGGTGTGTTCGAATCTCACGATCTACCATCATATAAATTGGTACGTCATTGATTTAACTGGACCAGCGTTTGAATCTGACGATCTAGCAAAACGGAACCCGGACGCTCAACTCATTTGGCCATCCCGTCTGGTGGTGAGGGGTGGAAAAGGGGAGGCGGAGGGGGGAGGAGGAGGTCACGGGGCAGAAGGCAACATGTGGGTGTGTTGTCGGGGGGGGGGGTGCAAGGTAGAGGGAGGGGGTAGGACGAAAGTGGAGGTGGGAGGGTGGAGTGGGAGAAGAGGGCGGAGGAGAAATGAGGGTGGGAGGTGGGGGGGGGGTGGAGAGGAAGAAGATGCAACCCGACAAGAACCGGAAGTTGTGTCGTGCGATGTGAGCTAACGGGTCTGTTTGGAGTGGTGTGGTCTAGATCTGGTGAAGCAGGAGGAAGGGTATGGAGGACGAGGATTGTGGTAGAGGATGGAGGATGGAGGATGGAGGGTGGAGGATGGAGGGTGGACGCTAGAGGCTGGAGGCTGGATGATTGAGGATTGAGGATAGAGGATGGAGGATGGAGGATAGAGGATAGAGGATAGAGGATGGAGGATGGAGGATAGATGATGGAGGTTGGAGGATGTAGGATGTAGGATTGAGGATAGAGGATAGAGGATAGAGGATAGAGGATTGAGGATGGAGGATGGAGGATTGAGGATTGAGGATTGAGGATGGAGGATGGAGGATTGAGGATGGAGGATGGAGGATTGAGGATAGAGGATGGAGGATGGAGGATGGAGGATGGAGGGTGAGGATGAAGGACGGAGGTTGGAGTAATGGAGGGTGGAGGTGGAGGAAGGAAGATGGAGATGGAGGATATAGTAATGGATGATGGAGGGTAGAGGATTGAGGATGGAGAGGAGGATGTAGGATGGAGGGCAGAGGGGTGGATGGTGGAGGATGGAGGGGTGGATGATGGAGGTGGTGAGGATGCAGATGGAGGGTGGAGGGTGGAGGGTGGAGGGAGGATGATAGGATGGAGGTGGAGAATGAGGATAGAGCGTGGAGGGATATAGTGAGGGTGGAAGGGTGGAGGATAGAAGGTGAGGGTGGAGGGTGGAGATGGAGGTGAGGATGGAGGGTGGAGGGTGGAGGGTGGATAGAAGGAATGGAGATAGGAAAGTGGAGGGTGGAGGGGGGTGGATGGCAGAGGATGGAGGATGAGCTGGAGGGTGGAGCTTGGAGAATGGAGGTGGAGGGTGGATGGCGAGGATGTGGATGGAGGTGGAGGTGAGATGGAGGATGGAGGATGGAGGATGGAAGGATGAGATGGAGGATGGAGGTGGAGGGTGGAGGATGTATATGGAGGGTGGAGGATGGAGAATGAAGGGTGAGGGTGGATGGCATAGGAAGGAGGATGATGATGGAGGATGGAGGGTGGAGTGGAGGATGGATCAGGGAGGATGGAAAGTTTGGAGGATCAGGATGGAGGAGGGGGATGGGGGATGGAGGAGGATGCAGGTGAGGATGCAGGATGATATGATGATTGAGGATGAGGATAAGGATACGATGGAGAAGAGCATGGATGATGAGGATAGAGATGAGGAGGGAGATGGAGGATGGAGGATGGAGGGTGGAGGATGAGGAATGTAGGATGAGGATGTAGGATTAGCATGGATGATGGGGATGGGATGATGGGGAAAAGGAGCGTGAGGTTGGTGGAAGAGAATGAAAAGATAGAATGGAGATGAGATGACGTGGTGAAACACTTGGAAAAATGTTGCAAATATCTAGTTTTCCCAGTTAATTAACTAACAGTTTGACCTCTATCCTCTCTGGAGGGTGGATGGAGAAGGATGGAGGATGGAAAATGGAGGTGGAGGGTGGATGGCAGAGGATGGAGATGGAGGATTGAGGGTGGAGGAATGGAGTATGGAGGATGGAGGGTGGATGGCAGAGGATGTAGGATGGAGGATGGAGGGTGGAGGATGGAGGATGGAGGGTGTAGGATGGAGGGTGGAGGGTGGAGGATGTAGTATGGAGGGTGGAGGATGGATAATGGAGGGTGAGGGGGATAATGGAGGGTGGAGGATGGATAATGGAGGGTGGAGGGTGGATTGCATAGGATGGAGGATGGATGATGGAGGATGGAGGGTGGAGGGTGGAGGATGGATCAGGGAGGATGGAAAGTGGAGGATTCAGGATGGAGGATGGGGGATGGGGGATGGAGGAGGATGCAGGTAGAGGATGCAGGATGATGATGATGATGAGGATGAGGATAAGGATGACGATGGAGAATGAGCATGGATGATGAGGATAGAGATTGAGGAGGGAGGATGGAGGATGGAGGATGGAGGGTGGAGGATGAGGATGTAGGATGAGGATGTAGGATGAGCATGGATGATGGGGATGGATGATGGGGATGGAGCGTGAGGATGGTGGAAGAGAATGAAATGATGAGAATGGAGGATGGTGATGACGTGGTGGGAACACTTGGAAAAAGTTGGCAAATATCTAGGTTTTCAGTTAATTAACTAACAGTTGACCTCTATCCTCTCTGGTACTGGTCGTGGAGGCTTCCCGTACGGAAGGTCAAACCACTGACTCGAAAAATTGATATGTGTTGCAATGACCGGTTGGCTCAGTATCATGATAATGTGTCTGAGTGGAATTTTAGGGCATAATGGCAACGGGCTGAGATCCCAGTTGGGCAGCACTATAATATCGCCTTCAGTGTACACTGTTGAAAGTCTAATATGACATTAACTGTTACTAGGAGGCACACCCTCAACAAACACAGAGTTTGTCTGGACACTCGTCTGTAGTCCGTATCAATATTATTCTAAAAAATCAACTGTTCAATTGGTATTCTAATACAAATTAGCGGGCGTAAAAAGTGTAAATAAATGTGATTATGTACGAATGGAAGATGATGGGAGTTCCTTGGCGCTGACATGAGATTATTTACAAGAATAACTATCTTGGTGGTTTTCTTTTGATAAGCGATATACAACAAAACTAACCTTTCCTCAATGGCGTGGGTACAATTTTCCTCCCCTGGTGGTCAGTAAAGTAACTAACGTGACGGGCTAAAACGCAACAAACCCTCGCCTCCCATCCCATATACTCTAATTCCCTCGCCTCCCATCCTATGCCCTGTAATTCCCTCGCCTCCCATCCCATTACCTCTAATCCACTCCCCTCCCATCCCATATCCTCTAATTCCCTCTCCTCCCATCCAATGCCCTCCCATCGCCTAACCTCCCAACCCCTCGCCTCCCATTCCATACCCTCTAATGCCATCGCCTCCCATCCCATATCCACTGATTCCGTCGACTCCCATCCCATACCATGCCATCCCCTAACCACCCAGGTGCTCGCCTCCCATTCCATACCCTCTAATTCCCTCGCATTCCATCCGATATCCTCTAATTCCCTTGCCTCCCACCACATGGCCTCCCAACGCCTAACCTCCCAACCCTTCGCATCCCGTCCAATACCCTCCAATCCCCTAACCTTCCAACCCCTCGCCTCCCATCCCATATCCTCGCAATCCACCCCCTCATCTCCAATCCGCTCATCTGCCATCCCCTCATCTCCCCTGCCCTCACCTCCCCTGCCCTCACCTCCCGTCAATTCTCCCTCCATCTCCTCTCCTCCCACCTACTTGCCCCCCCTCCCCTCCCCCGTCACTTCCCATCCCCTCATCTCCCACCTCCTCGCCTCCCACCCGCTTACCTCTCACCGCACACCCTCCCATCCCCTCACCTTCCATTCCATACCCTCCCAACTCCTCGCCTGGCAACACATCAGCTCCCAGCCCCGCAACTCCCATCCCATGCCCCCCCCCCCCTCACCTCCCATTTCCTCACCTCTCATGCCCTCACTCGCCCAGCCCCTCACCTCCCTATCCCTCATATCCCACCCCTATCTCTCCTTCCATACCCTCCCATTCCCCCTCACCTCCCACCCCTCACCTCCATTCCATCACCTCCCACCCCCTCACCTCCCACCCCTCACCTCCCATTCCCTCACCTCCCACCCCCTCACCTCCCACCCCTCACCTCCATTCCCTCACCTCCCACCCCCTCACCTCCCACCCATCACCTCCCATTCCCTCAACTCCTACCCTCACCTCCCATTCCCTCACCTCCCACCCCTCACCTCCCCACCCTTCACCTCCTATTCCTCACCTCCCACCCCTCACCTCCCATATGCTCACCTCCCACCACTCACTTCTCATTCCCTCACCTCCCACACCTCCCTTCATATCGTGTCTTCTCCTGCACCAATCCTCCTACGCCCACTAATGCAAATTGCCTAATTCGAGCATTTGCTAACCGCCACCAACTGACGACCAACCCTACACAACCAGCCACCCTCCCACCCTGCCACCCACACTGCGCCTATATAGATAACACATCACCTCGTCTACCTCATCGTCCTGCCTCCCCCATAGCCTACTCAGCATAACTCTTTCCATCCAGTTCATGGAACTGTGATATATTATAGGGTATAGTGTATGTGTATGTCCGTCAGAATTCTATACTATATCATCTTGTTTTATTGTAATAGCATGTCACTATGATACTATGCATTATATGGAATCTCTGAGATTTACGGGTGGCGTAGTCCGGTATTAACAAATCTAGAAAGTAAGATTTTCAAAGTAAATCACAGTGACATTTTTCGCAGCAGGATGATCAATACTGTGAGAGAGATAAGTGACAAGAACTGCCGGTGGATGTGCCACCATAGGCCAGCATGCCGCAGTTAATCAACCTTTGTCCGTAATTGGACCTTAAATATAATATAAAGTAGAATGGTAATAATAATAATAAGAAAACCTCATACCGATTGATTTATACCCGTATATTTATATCCTAGCTATACTTATATAAATAGTTTGTTCACAAATGAGAAGCAAAGACTAGCGATTGGTTTGGGTTGAGTTCATTCTCTGGCAGGAGGCGAGGGAGGAGAGAATTCCTGCTCCAGAGTAAATAACATGGAAGTTAAGGTGGTTAGAGAGAAACAGTAAGGGGCTGCCATTATTTATATCAACATAATACATTATATAGTACATAAATAGTTTGTTCGTAAATGAGAAGTAGAAACTTGGACTTGGTTTGGGTTGAGTTTATTCTCTGGCAGGAGGATATGTGTTTATCGAACTGGAATCGTATGCAGTTACTACTACTACAGCTGATATATCATTCTTGGTGGGAGGTGGGGGGTTGGAGAGGAAGAAGATGTATCATTCATAATATGTCATTAGGTGTCATACTTTTTATTATCTAACAGGATTCACATGCAGTTACTATTACAACTGAGCAGAGTGACAGTTGGCTCACTCGTATAGGAGGCGGGGGAGGAGACAATGTCCGCTCCCCAGTAAATAACATGGAAGTTCAAGTTGCATAGTCCGATGGTTTTGCGTTTTGGTAATTTTTCTGAGATAAATATATTAAATTGATCGCTTTAATCTACCTTATTTCAGGTTGAAGTAACTTTTATTTTAAATGGATAAGTTTTGAGATATTTGAAATTAAATCAATTAAACTTAGTTTTGGCAAGTACACCAAAACTCTGACACCATAAGCTTCAACAGTAACAGGTTCTATCAAATTGTCTCAGTGTTCCCTTCTATGTGGCAATACATGCTTAATATCTAAGTTAGATATGTAGAGTCAAATCTATATAATTATTTTGGTTTTGAAAATTTGATGCTTCATCGGACTATGCAGCTTTAAGGTGATTAGAGAGAAGCATTAAGGCACTGCCATTATTTATATCCACATAGTACATTATATAGTCAATATATAAACAAAATATACACGTAGTAAACGGTTATCGGTTGAGATGATATTTCAGTCCAAATTATCACGCTGCCAGCAATTTCTCATGCCATAACAGATATCATAATGCAGATGCCCTATTGTTTTCAACCATAAGTAATAAATTGTCATTATGATTCATGTGTATTGCATAATCCTTTGAAAGTTCCCAAATCTTCATCAGCAAAGCACATGTCTAGATATATCCGACGTCCATGGTGATTGACATGCCGCCACATTTGCATATGACTATATATTGCATGCTGTATAAACTATTATACGAGTATAATAAGGCAGGAAGCTTCCACCTGCTCCTCAGCAGCATATCGCAGCTCAGTCATCAGCCACAGGAACTTGAACTGTATCATTTACTGCTTTAACCTTTCTAACCTCAGGTCCACCTGTGGCGCCACCTGTCCACTCACGCGTTTAAGTCTCGTGACCCACAGTAGCTGTACCGCTGAAAATTGTATAATGTGGCAGATGCAGTACACAACAAATACATGAGAATAATACACTGGGATGAACATATATTCTCTGGCTAGGTATATCAGCAGATTGACTAAGGAATACGAGGACAAAATCCCGAATATCACCAATGGTGGCGCCACTGGTCACGAGCGTGAGGTCGAGGACGCAGTGTGTAGAATAATCTATACATGTATATATGTATCCAAATCGTATATATATCCATGTATATATACATCTATTTATATATGGTTACATGATATATGTAATCAAGTATCCATTCAGTATCGTCCATATATATATACATATATATGTTTGTCAGTCTGGTGACAGCCCACAGTAGCCGGGTAGTGCCGTGGCAGGCCGCTAGGGGGAGCCAGCAACAGCATAAAGTACAACATAATGCAGAGTCAGGTACATTCAATAACCATGCACAAATATGACAAGTATGCAGGCCTCTGCTATTTATACTCACTTAATGGAGTATGCATCACAAATATGTACACATGCTAGAAGCCGAATGTGACTACCAAACATATCAATATATATAATAAACACATATAAAGCATTCAGGCGCAAAATCTGATAAATGCCATTTGCAGCAACATATCAATGCCAACCAGGTTTGAGCTGAAGCTGCCATCATTCTGATAATCAAATCCATTTATATCGCAGAAACCAACACAACCCCTTTATAATGCACCACCGAATATGAAATTGATAGACTTTACATGTAAAGCACAACAGCAAATTTTATTTTCACCGAGAACAACTAAATAGGATTTGTCGGTTTTCGTGTCTGAACTTTCCGTATGTATATATATATTTATCTATTCTGACTGCGGTAGCATCATGAAAGACTCAGGTGGTTTGTGTGTCGCCTACTATCACATTGTTTACTATGCAACTGCATCTTTCCGAGGACCCGGTTGTGTTTGTTCAGCCTGTGTGTACAGTCACAATAGGTTTAGCATTCTGCACCGCTGTGCAAGTGTTAGGTGGCAGTTGCGCCTCGTTCAACCTTGTTTTATCGAACTAGCAGGCCACTACAGTATTTTTTGTTGTTGTTGTAAATATTTTTATTCATCTGAATACATATTTTGTCAGCGCCGGGGCACTGGTCTGCCAGCCGTCGGAGTGGTCGCATTTCATCTGTACATAGTGGAAGTGAATTGTGTTGCATTGTGTGCAGCACAACCCATTCTGAACATAAAAGAAAGTGGGGGAGCAGCCTATGCTGCATAGTGTACATCATATGTATTCAACATAGTGCAAGGTATATGCATCAAGATAGAGTGTGTAGTAATGTACACTAATGGTTAAATTATATTCTGTGTTTGTATATCAGTTAGATTTGGTTTTAATAATGGTTAGTCTTTAAATAGTGCCATGTTGTGCATATATAGTGGTTTATATTGTGTGCATTGCTGGTTGAAGATGTAGTTATTCAGTGGTGGTAATGGGTCTAAAGTAGGGGTAGTGGGTCTTGAGTCATTGAGTTATAATAGTTGTTTGTCAAATGTGGATGGGGGGGGGAGGGGTCCATGGGTAGGGGGGTGGCGGACACGCAGGGAGAGAGCAGGCATGAGAGAGGGCGAAGTCAATGGGTCGTTCAGCAGGTCGTATTATATATTTTCATTTGCATATATTGTATATGTGTATATGGGTATGGGTGAACTAGCATTTCACTACGGTAATTTATATGTGTATGGGTAGATACATATATCTATATATACACATATATTCCTCCAGGGTGTGGTACGCGAGGGGGCCACACGAATACATTACCCCAACAGATATGCAGGAGGGGCTCACTCCACCTCAGCATCAATGGAGGAATCATAATTATACAGTACATGCTTCCATAAGTATACAGTACATGCTCCCATAATTATACAGTACATGCTGTGGTGTTCTCTGTGGAGGAGAGGTTATAGTGTCTGACATTTTTCTAGGTCAGCCTCCTAATCTGATGGTTGGTGGTTCGATTCCCTGTGCCCCCACCTCTGCCAATTTGGATGTTCAATGCTGTGTATAACTTACAGCATCATCAAAGGCCAGTTGCTCTCATACCATGTCTATGCGGGGTGGGAGGTTAAAAATCCCTTGGGTCGGTAAAAGTGTAGGCTCGGGCTTTCTATCGACAAGCTGTCTAGTGGTGAAAACAAGTCTATTCAGTCTTATCCATAATAGCCAGTATAAATCTTCAAGAAAAATAAAAAAATAAAAATACAGCCAGTGTTAGATATTACCCACATATATAACATTTGTGTATTAAAAGGCTATTATCTGAGATGTGATTTGAGTCCAAATTACTAGACCATCGGTAATTTGTCATGCCATACCCAATATGATAATGCCAATGCCCTTTTGTTTTCAACCACAAGTAATACATGGTCGCTATGATTCAAAAATATTGCATACTCCTGCGAAGGTGTCCTCATCTTCGAAAACAAAGCACTTGGATACTATATAGCTAACGTCGATGCCGATGCACTCATTGAACTCTTATTGCGACATAGATTGGTTGTTGGAGGTTTACCGTCCTGGCAACATCAAAGGTCATATAATGGCTGGTACCGATTTGTGATGGTGCACACTCATGGTGACTTAATAGTGCTGCCCCACTGGTGGGAAATTAGGATGTCAGCATGATGACCCAATATCCCACTCAGTCATATTATCCTGACACTGAGCAAACCAGTCCTTGCCTCATCCTATTAATGCTGAGCACCAGGCTAGGAAGTGACAAGTATCAATTTTGAAAGTCATTGGTTTCACTCGACGAGGAATTGAAGTCCTGATCTCCCGCACAGGAGGCCTGCGCTTTACCGATTCGGCAAGCACGCCCGGTTTGCTGCTTTGAATGAATATATAATGAAAGTAATCAAACCTGGAAATACTGCAAATGTATCCACTGAAAATGGGCAACGATAGCCAGCACAGCATTTGTAGAGATATTTCGCCTACTGTATTGCAAGTGCCAGTGTAGTTTTCTGATCGATGCCGTTGTGCTGACCTGCTCCGTTTGGAAAGAGTTAAACAGAGCTTCGGATGTCCATCATTTTTTTGTTCACCTCAAGTTTATTTAGCATTTTTGGCCATCTAATATATTCAATGTTACTTATTTATGATCAAAGTTATTCCAAGTTACAGTAATGGAAGGTCAACCAATGATTGATAGATTGATGATTGATTGATTGATTGAATGCTGATATGTTACCTCCATGTTGGCAGCAGCAAGGGGGATATTCTCCGCAGAAAATGTGTGTTTATTATTTCAGTTGTGTTAATCATATGAAGAATTCAGGCGCAAAACCATGTAAACACCAATTCAAAAATTGAGTTTAAATAACAGATTTTTACCTGAGAATAAGTTTATAACTCATTTATTCCACTCTTCGTATGATCACATGAAAATATAAACTGCTTGAAGGTTTGATTCAAATGCTTCTCTCCATTTTTGGATTCGCATTTACATGGTTTTGCACCTGAACTCTTCATATTGATATGCCTTATAATATATGCATCATGCTTTATCGAGATTAACTACAATCGGGATGGCTATGGTGTTCCCTGTGGCGGAGTGGTTAGAGTGTCTGACTTTTTTCTAGGTCAGACTCCTAATCTGAGGGTCGGCGGTTCGATTCCCCGTGCCCCCAGCTCTGCCAATTTGGATTTCCACCACTGTGTATAACTTACAGCGTCATCAAAGGCCGGTTGCTCTCATACCATTAGTGGTGTGGGAGGTTAAAATCCCTTGGGTCAGTAAAAGTGTAGGCTCGGGCTTTCTATCGACCAGCAGTGGAATGAGGAAGACCAGTCAGCTATGACTGACATTTCCCCTGCTTAAACAACTAATGGACCAAGACAAACAAATTAAAAAATGAGTTGAGCATCTGTCTCCCTTTTTGGGAGATTGGGGTATCCAAACCGATGGTTTGTCAGTTTGAACCCTGGTCGCGTCAAACCAATGACTTAAAAATGTATACTTGTCGCTTGCTAGCCAGGCGCTCGGCATTATTGGGATAGGACAATGACTGGTTGGCTCAGTATCAGGACAATGTGACTGAGTGGGATTTCAGGTCATGGTGGTGGTGGCCTGGTCTCCCAGTGGGGCAGCACCATGAAGTCACAATGAGTGCACCCTGTCACAAAGTGGTACCCTTCCTAATATGAAATTAGATGTTGCTAGGATGTAAAACGACAAGAAACAAGCACAAGTGATTCAAGGAATAGGCCGGATAGAGGATTTCCACAACCAGACATCCGACTGGCGGCAGTGGCAAGAACTAATAATCTGATCAGCAGCACCTTATTGTGCAGCATACGCTGTGGGAAAAGGCATTACAGATAATTTCCACCACCAACCCAACAGCCATTTTCCATTATGTCAACACCCGATGATGTGGATCGGAACTCAGTGTGCACAGCTCTGTGGCAAAGGTCTTTATAGCGAAGCTTGTTTGTGTTCCTCAACAAATCTCATCGCAAGTGGCTTTTATTTATTTATTTATTTTTTTCTTGAAGATTAATACTGCCTATTATGGATGAGTTTGAATAGACTTGTTTTCACCATTAGACAGTTTGTCGATAGAAAGCCCGAGCCTACACTTTTACTGACCCAAGGGATTTTTAACCTCCCACACCACATAGATTTGGTATGAGAGCAACTGGCCTTTGATGACACTGTAAGTTAGACACAGTGGTGGAAATCCAAATTGGCAGAAGCGGGTGCATGGGGAATTGTTGAATATAGTTGTGGGCCTGAGGCGATGAATGGAATCGTTGGAGAGTCTAAATGATGTAGATGTAGCCTGTTCTATTGTGCAAACCAGTGCATTGTATAATCGCCTTTGCCAATGTTCGATCATGCTGATATCGGCAGTACGGTGTAGTGTGACATTGTTTCGCTATTTCTACTTTGTTTTAGTCCATTGACAGTTATTTAAATGAATTGAAATATGAAGAGTTCAGGTGCATAACCACCTAAACACCACTCCAAAAATGTAGTTTAAATACAAGATTTGTGCATGAAGGTAATTGTATTTCTCAACAATTCCACTTGTAATATAATCACATGGTTATGGAGCAACAAACAAAAAAGTAGGAATATAAAAAAAATGTACTTTTTCAAAGTTGTATTCCAATGTTTATCTCCATTTTCGGATTGGTGTTTACGTGTTTTTGCGCCTGAACTCTTCATGTGAGCTTTTGCTGACTAACATTGATATTACCAAAACCACAAAAACAGAACAATAATATATGTCTCTCTAAGCGTATATATATATACATACATTATATACAGTAAAACCTCTCTAACTGACCACCTTCACAGGTCGACAACTCCCCTATATTGATCCCTTTATTTGGGTCCCAAACGATCGCCGATACCATACCATTGTAATGATAAAAAAACTCCCTAAACCGACCACCTCCCTAAATGGAAGTCAGTTCCATGGTCAGTCGCTTTAGAGAGGTTTTGAAAGTGAACAGGGTGACAGTTGGATCACGGTGTAGAGGAGGCGGGGAGGAGAGAATACCCGCTCCGCAGTGATATCAGTAACATTAAGGGACTCCAGTTATTTTTATCCATATAATAAATGATATAGTACACATATCTATATCTGTTTTTATATATTTATATATATAAATATCATTTAGGCTGATTAAAATGCGAAAGCGAAAAATGAATTTTGAAATTAACGACCCTACCAGCCATTTCCTACAGTTGATCACATTTGCTAAGAGCGGCACTGTTTGCTGTGATCTACTAAATGGATTGATCATGTGGTTGGGCAGGTGTTACCATAATGGTGGTCAATGCATGAACGGCTGGTGCACACTGGTGAAGTGGAAAGTCAATGGTTGCACATTCAAATTAGTATCAGCTGACCTCTACCAGAGATCATGTATATATATATATCAGAGATTCACCCGATACTTGTAGTACACAGGTGAACGACAATATAGTCTAAATACGGGCGAAAATAGCTTTAGTATGGAACATGAAGTAGAAACTGTGGTTCCATGATCAAATGGCTACATATATTGGCACAGATTTGGTGAAATGGGAGAGAATGCAAAAAGACAAGATGGCGGCCAGAGAACCCCATCGATTTCAGTTTTAAATTGCATTAAAGTATGTTTTATTATATTTTCCAACTCAAAAGTAGCGGGTAAATATGAAGACATCTACAAAAAATAGATGTTGCTTCTTAGATTTTGAAATTAGGCTCTCATTTCATTAACCCGCTTTTTTGACCGTTTTTATATAGGGTTGGTATTCACCCATGTACTGCGAGTACCGGGTGAATCCTGTATCTAGTATATATATAGAGATGTCCACGTCCTATCCCTGACCATGTAAAACATTGCGACTGTCACGCACAAAGCGGCGGTTTCTTGATGAAGGCACTTCAGTGACTGGTGGCTATGTTGGAAAAACAACCACTGATCAGCGTCAGTACATGACAGAACTAAAACTGATAGAAATATATATATTTGAAGTTGACCAGCATATTTATTTACCAAGGCTTTTGCTTTTCACTTTTCAAATTGTATATTTAAACTGTAAATGTGAAATACAAATACCATTTTAAGCTAGACCTTTGCCTGTGCCTATGGCACTGGAAATGGTGTTGTCATTTTAAAATAACAGATCCTTGACCATACCACAGGTCCAGTCATATATGGTGCAAAGTATCTAGAGACCAAGTTGTGAAAACAATTATGCATTCATACTTATATCTATGATGTTGCTAATCAACATTTATATTTTCATTTTTGGGGAGTATTTGGTCTGCATTATAAATATTTCTAGCTGCGTTTGAAGTAGGGTTTAATGTTCTGGGTTTTCTTTCGTATTTGTTTGTTTAATTCTCAATCTTTTGAAGTAATGGACTGACAGATAGAACATCTTGTCATATATGATATGACGGAAGGATGTGGTAGAGCATACACCTGTGAAGGTTTCTATCATCCAATATATCCTGCTCAGTGGACGCATTTGCAGTTTGGGCTATTTTCCGTTCAGACCAGTGGTCCACAAGTGGTTCATCAAAGTTTGTGGTATGTGTTGTCCTGTCTGTGGGAAAGTGCATATAAATGACCCTTTGCTGTTTATCAGAAATAGTATCCTATATGGCAGCAGCAGGTTTCTTCCAAAGAAATATGTTAGAATGACTATATGTTTGACATCTCCAATAGCCGAAACGCTCTAGAGACGTTGTTAAATAAAACAAACTTTTTTTATGTGATATGACCAATGTTCTTAGTTGTTCAATAATGACCGCAAAGAGGCGCCACCAGCATCTACTTTACCTACTTTCACCGAGTTGACAATCTCGTAGATTCACAGTGTCTTCTGCCTACACATAGAAAACATGATATGTGTGGAATATCTGAAGAGTTAAGGCGCAAAACCATGTAAACGCCAAACCAAAAATGTAGTTTAAATAGCAGAGTTCTCCATGAAAATAATTTTAATTCTCACTAATTGCACTTTTCATGTGATCACATGACTATGGAACAATGAACAAATAAGTAGGAATATAAAGAAATTCACTTTTTAAATGTTTGATTACAATGTTTATCTACATTTTTGGATTGGTGTTTGCATGGTTTTGCACCTGATCTCTTCATATGCATTTCAACTGCCCATAGATCATTAGGAATGATTCAAGCTGCGACACAGTATGCCGGGTCGCAGCTTCAGCATACAAATCGGAAGTTAGTGATTGATGCCTCTACCAGCCAGATCCATTTCTGGAGACCCTCCATCTTCAATCTGCATCGCCCGACCGGTTTGAGTTTCTGGCATCTATGATAAATACCTTAGATTGATCATTATTATTTACTCTGTGTTAGCTTGAAGCCGTTTTTATTGTAGATGGTTAACTTTAGAGGTGTTTGACAGGAAAATCCGCTAAATTAATGCTGTCATGCAGGTCGAGATTCTGACATCATAGCCATCAGCAGTAACAGGTTGTTTATTAAATTCTATGACTTGTTCCTTCAAAGTAGCAACACATGGTTAATAAATGTCGCAGTGTTGAAGTTAAATATCTATGGTCAAAATTAATATAACTGACCACTTTTTTTGTTTAAAAAAAATGTTTGGTTGTAAAACAGTTTATTCATCAGAATATACATTTGTTGTCAGCGCCAACGCAATCCTCTTCCAGCCGTTTACATTACATTGTAAATAGGTCAATCATCGGGTACTTAGATACAGCACATTAGTAGATTGTGAAGGGGGTCAGTGTGTTAGTGGGTTAGCCATAATAAGTTCAGTGTTATGGGTTAAGATGTTGGTTCGCTGCAAAAACTGTGCTGCTATTACCTTCCTTGACCATACCACAGGTCAAGTCATATATGCTGCAAAGTATCTAGAGGCCAAGTTGTGAAAACAATTATGCATTCATACTTATATCTATGATGTTGCTAATCAACATTTCTAGTTTTATTTTTTGGGAGTATTTGGTCTGCATTATAAATATTTCTAGCCGCGTTCGAAGTAGGGTTTAATGTTCTGGGTTTTCTTTGGTATTTGTTTGTTTAATTATCAATCTTTTGAAGTAATGGACTGACAGATAGAACATCTTGTCATATATGATATGACGGAAGGAGCGGAACGTAGATCATGTGGTAGAGCATACACCTGTGAAGGTTTGGATCATCCAATAGTTCCTGCTCAATGAATGCATTTGCAGTTTGGGCTATTTTCCATTCAAACCAGTGGTCCACAAGTGGTTCATCAAGTATGGGTTGTCCTGTCTGTGGGAAAGTGCAAATAAAAGACCCTTTGCTGCAAAAACTGTGCTGCTATTACCTTATAGCTGAGGTAAGTAATTGAGTGTGGGGGGGGAGGGGGAGGGGGAGGACAATGACATTTACAATGATCGTAGACTTTGGTTTCTAAAATTGTAAATTTTGCCTTTGACTAAGCAGATTTATCTTAATTATGCAGAAATACAGTCAGATTCCCGTGAATAGATCACTACTGTGTTAACATTCAACTTTAGCTTGACCCTATTTTGTTATAGAAAGGTAGAGCCCTATTACTTTGATCGGCAATATCTATTTTTACATCGATGCTAATAGTGATGGCGTAAGCTTTATGGCGTAACCAACCCCTGTCTTGCGTGCGGAAGGTCGGGAGTTTGTCTCCTGGGCGAATCAAACCATGACTTTAAAATTGATACTTGTCACTTCCAAGCCTGGCACTTGGCATTAATAGGATAGAGTAAGGACTGGTTAGCTCACTGTCAGGATAATGTGACTGAGGAGGATATCGGGTCATGGTGTTGGCGGCCTCATTTCCTAGTGGGGCAACACTATAAACTTGTAATGAGTGAGAAACGGTCACAAGTTGGTACCCGTCCTGATATGACCTTAGATGTTGCTAGCGCGTAAAACAGCAACCAACAGCAACAACCAGTCCCTGGAGGCAGTGTTGCCATTACTCATTAGGGGACTGTTATTGGCGCCTGAACCCTGAGTGGGCTGTCAGATAGTTGATGGTAAGAACGCATGCGCTTATTAAGCGTGGTGACAATGGAGCAACTAATTGGGCATATTCGATTAATCAACTCGGGTCACCCGAGCCACATTTCGGCGCATGCGCACATCCTACAGACTCGGGTTGAACACACTTCTCCACGCTCCGGTTGGAAAAAATGGTGACTTAATCCGAACCTTTCTCTTTTTTTAATTAACCGATATAACTACAGCAAAATAGGATTTAAATTGTTTTATGGTTGCATAGTTTAGTTATATTTCCATTTAATTAATCTGGGTTATTAAAATAACGAAAAAGCATTAAAACAACACATATGACTTGTGCTGGTAGCTGTTATCCTACAGGTACCAGCACAAATGTGACATCATCACTCCTAGCAAACCCCAACCAAGAGGTGGTTTACTGGGGGTCGGGACTTTTTGCACATGGCATGTATATTTGTTGACTCCACTTGTGGTGTTTGATTTGAAATTGTAGCAACTCGGATGACCCGAGTCGCCCTGATCGTGTTAATCGAATACGGCCATTAGGTTTTATTGACGGGGTTCAGACAGTTAGGAGAGGGTGCAGAGCCGTCTCGATTGCTTGTTGGAAATTTCCATTCTGGCAACATCTAAGGTCATATCAGGACGGTAAGGCAGTCTGAATAGTATGCAAATGGTACGCAGACAGGATGGACACATGAGTTGAGCATCCAACTCCCGATTCGGTGGATTGTGGGATTCGAAACCTATGGCTAACTGAAACCGATGACTTAAAGATTGATACTTGTGTCTATTATATAAATGGGTCATTCTTTAAAACTGGGCACCAGATAGTTGGTTTCCACATTACGATGCTGATAATTTGTTCTTTCTTTTATTGATTGCAAGTCCAATAATTATTGTATCCTCTGTGTACAAAGTATGTTTGCAATAATACATTTAGTGAAGCTATCCCAAGAAATAAATTAAAAGTTTACTTATATGATGTTGTGCTAATGTGAAAAAAGTGAAAATTTACACATTTACACTATGCATATAGCCAAACTTTTTTTCAACTTTTTTTTGTAAGTCATAGCCTTGTCTGCTTAAAAGTAATCAAGAACATCTTGTTTGACTATGTTGTATATGTTAAAATGAGGTTCTGGATGTGTCTTTGATTTTCATGTTCACGAGTGATATTAATGTATTGCTCAATTTGTATAAGATCTAATTCCAAAAGTGAAACTCATTTTTTTTCAACTCTGACATATGTACAACATGCAAACTTTCATAGGACATTGGATTATATTTATTTGGAAGGTTTTTTTACTATTATTTGGAAGGTTTTCACTTTTGGTCTCCATGACAAACTTTTGTGCCCAGTTTTAAAGAATGACCCAAATATTATTGATATTGGTCTCCATTATGTAAACAAATAGCTAGACAGACATTTACCATGTGGTTAAGGTTAAAGCTGCATAGTCCGATGAGAATATCAAATTTTCAAAAACCCAAACATTTGATAACACTTTGCAGTGTACAATCATTCACTTAACGAGACACTAAGTTCGAGAAAGTAATGTCAGTTTTATAATAACATGACGTTTATTACAAAAACAAGTCCGTACTTCAAGGAAGTGTGCTTATCTCGGATACTGAATAGGGAAAGTCATCGACATGGCCTAGTTGTTGTTTGTTTGTTGTTGTTTTACGTCCTAGCAACATCTAAGGTCACATCAGGGTGGGTACCGACTTGTGACAGTGCACACTCATGGTGACTTTATAGTGCTGTCCCACTGAGAAACCAGGGCGCTGGCACCCATGACCATTATCACATTATCAGTCACATTATCCTGACACCGAGCCCATCAGTCCTTGCCCTGTCCTAATAATGCTGAGCGCCTGGCTAGGAAGTGACAAGTATCAATTTTTAAGTCATTGGTTTGAGTCGACCAGGGTTCGGACCCCACAACCCCACGATCTACCAGCACGGGAGACGGACGCTCTAACTCATTCGGCCATCAGTTCTGGTCACATGGCCTAGTCCTTAAGCTAGTACAGTAAGTATGCAGTGTCATGAAATGCTGAGTAACCAACATTGGTCTAGCTAGGAGTAGGCATATAATGCGGTCTCAGTAATAAGCACAATTAGAACATAACAATACGATCAGATATGATTAACTAGTCAAAACGATTAAGGACTTAGGTGTAGGTTCAGCGCTCAACCCCCCAGTAGGGGTGAGAGGATGGGAGAGAGAACTTAATGGCTTGATCTTCAGCCATGACGTGACTGCCGGAGATATGCGAGTTACCAAGAAACCTCCGCGTGACCCGGTGCCTCATTAGCAAATTGTCGATGTTGATTTCAACATGGGTAATTTAACCCGCAAGAAAAAGTACATACTTAATATGGAGGCGACTACTGGCGCCATCTATAATGTCTTTCTTAACTAATAATGCTCCGACTGTGGCGCCATCTTCTGTAAATTTGCATAATGAGATGCGACCCAGTTTCATTATAGACACTTCGACCAGAGCATTTCAATCGACAGGACGTGTTCTCTCCTTTGGATTTACCATCCCACCCACCCAAACTACAAGTGACATTCATAGGGCTACGTGGCTGAAATCCTCGAAATCTTAATAAAGCAGACATATCATGGCTTAAATGTAACAACGAAATAGTAAGAATAAATGCCACTTTATACTGTACTTGTCTTGTGTTGGTTGAATTACCCATGTTAGCTGGGCCAACATAACTCATTCAAAAGGTAGCTTGACTCATTTGGCCACATCGCTCGGTATAATAGACCGTTTACTATAGCCGTAGCTAGGCATTTTTGGTTGGGGTGAGAAAACTGATTTGGGGACGACAGAGGATATTATATACTTGAAACAAATGAGTGCCAATGGTACGAGGTTGGTCAGTTGCTCATTGGAGTTTTACATAGTGGCAACATCTAAGATCAAATCTAAGATCAAATCAGTATGAGGTACTGTGGTCTGGGGACTGTGAAATATCTTTTAAACTAGAGGCTCAGAAATGCCATTTCCAGCCATTTAAGGGAGGTTGCATACTGGGTTCTTTTTTTTGTAGGAGTGAGGAGTGGGGGGGGGGGGGGGAGATGCACCGTTAGCCTCCAGGCACCTAGCTGCGACCCTGATGTACCAGCCAAGAACTGCAGGGGTTTATGCACATTAAGGCCTTGTCACACTATGCATTATTGCGTCGACTTATGTGACATACGCTGTCATATGGCGGAATTTTCAACATGCTCACAAATAGTACTTAGGTTATCTCAGTGTACACTAGTGGGTGTTAATGGATACTACTTATGCCAAACGTGCCCATAACGTACCCATAACTTGTCTAGGCATACACCAGCATACACCAGCGTGTTGGTGCAAAATCACATATAATAATAATAAAACATTTATATAGCGCCCGATCCAGCAAGCCGTTCTCAGGCGCTTTACATAACAAACAAATATACAGGAAAATAAATTTCACCTAGTTAAAAGCAGATTTAAACAAATGTGTCTTAAGACCTTTTTTAAAAGCACCAACAGATTTACAATCAGTGATATGTCGGGATACACTGATGCAATATGGCATAGTGTGACAGGGCCTTTAGCGACAATGTCTGACACGTCCGTATTCTACTACATTTATCCCTGTATGTATTATATATGCAGCGGGGGTGGGGGGTGGGGGGGATCAGGCTAACCCGATTGACTTGGAACGACACGACAGAGCTCCATAGATAAATACAAAGTGCAGAAATGAGGTGCTACCACAAGGTAGTGCATGTTTCATACAACAACCATTTCACCAACGAGGAAATATATGCCAAGATCTAGTGGGAAATGCGACCACAAGAACATCTCCCGACAATCGTAAACAGATGAAAACTGCAGTGGACTGGCCTTATTTGTCATTCATTAGGTCCGGGTAAAGCCATCTTGCACGGCTCCGTGAAAGGGGTTTGAAAATGAGGTGGACAAAGGAAGACGTGGGAAGTCAACATCAGGAAATGGACAGCAGAGAGCGTGTATATAAACAGATGAGAGGGACAACTCCCATACTAGAGCATGTAACATCTGCCGACTGTGGCGCTCCAAGTGGTGGTTGTTGAACAGCTTAAGCATATGGGCAAACCTCAAGGCATTTTCAATGGCAGTGAGCAATCTTCATCCAGAAAAAGTGAAATATCTCTAAAACTACACCACCTAGAAACAAACTGATTGGAATACACATAGAAAACATGTTTATCAACAAGATTATATTAAATTGATATGGTTAGGGTTCTGGATTTCTATTAATTTGGAATAAAACTGACGTTTTTCACTACACGTACGGCAAACTCAAGGCATTGTCAATGGTCGTGTGCAATCTTCCTACAGAAAAAGTGAAATATCTCTAAAACTACACCACCTAGAAACAAACTGATTGGAATACACATAGAAAACATGTTTACCAACAGATTATATTAAATTGATATGGTTAGGGTTCTGGATTTCTATTAATTTGGAATAAAACTGACGTTTTTCACTACCGTACGGCAAACTCAAGGCATTGTCAATGGTCGTGTGCAATCTTCCTCCAGAAAAAGTGAAATACTCTAAAACTACACCAAATAGAAACAAGCCGCTTAGTACACATATAGAAAACATGTTTACCAAAAGGATTATATTAATCAAAGAAGGCTTCTGCATTTCTATTAATTTTGAATAAAAACAAATGTTTTGCACTACACGTATGGCAAACTCAAAGCTTGTTCAACACTAACCGCCAGGAACGCCACTGTAGCCTGTGTTACCGATTTTCGAGGGAGTTGTCTCTCTCATCTGTTTATATACACGCTCTCTGTGGACAGTCATGCAGTTTGGCAAGTCCGAGAGGGCAGTGGAGAACAGGGACAAATGGAGAAAACTGGTTACAGGGTCATCTATGATGCCACAATCACCCTCACCGCTACGGGATTGATGATGATGATGATGATAAAGTGGACCCCGATCCCACCTCCGGATATAACATTTACTGTGTTTAAAGTGTAATGCTAATAAAGCTGGTTATCTACTGATGTAGACAGGATGGCCGAACGAGTTAGAGCGTCCATCTCCCGTGCTGGTAGATCGTGGGGTGGTGGGTTCGAACCCTGGTCAAGTCAAACCAATGACTTAAAAATTGATACTTGTCACTTCCTAGCCTGGTGCTCGGCATTAGTAGGATAGGACAAGGACTGGTTGGCTCAGTGTCAGGATAATGTGACTCATGGTGCTGGTGGCCTGGTCTTCCAGTGGGGCAGCACTATAACGTCGCCATGTGTGCGCACGGTCACAAGTCGGTACCCGTCCTGATATTACATTATATGTTGGTAGGACGTAAAACAACAACAAACAAACTGATGCATGAGGTCTTCATGTTTTTTTTACATAATTAGTTGAGCGGGTTAGGGGAAATTTCAGTTGTATACAATTGGTCTTCCTCAATCGACTGTGCCTTGCCCTATCCTAATAACACAAATTGCCTAGATAGGTAGTGACAAGTATAAACTGTTGAGTCATTGGTTTACCTCGACCAGAGTTCAAACCTGCAGGTTCAAATCCCATACCAAAACAGGAGACGGATGATCAACACATCTGGACGTATAGTCTTAATAATTGTCTAGAATAATAATAGGATAGTGCTTGAATAAGATAAGGTATTTGTGCTCAGACAATCAATCACTTACCTTTGTTTGTTTGTTGTTTTATTTCCTAGCTCCATCTAAGATCATAGCAGGACTGGTACCGACTTGTGACAGCGCGCCCGCTTGGGACACCAGGCCGACAGCACCATGATATAATATCCCACTCAGTCACATTATCCTGATACCGAGCCAACCAGTCCTTGCCCTATCCTAATAATGCCGAGCGCCTGGGTAGGAAACGACAAGTTTCAATTTTTACATCATCGGTTTGACTCGACCAGGGTTCGAACCCACGCTCCCACAGTCTACCAACACGGGAGACGGGCCATGGAGCTGTTGGCCTGATTTCCAAATGGTGCCGCACTATAAAGTTGCCATGAGTGCGCACTGTCACAAGTCGATGCCCGTCCTGATATGACCTTAGATGTTACCAGGATGTATAATGCCAACCAAGCAACCAACTCCCCCCCCCCCCCAACAGAGTTTACCGCACCGGTGGCGCCACCGTATTGACACTAGGGACATGAATATAACATATCAAATGCATGGCACTGGATAGCAAATACTTCGCATATAATAAATAGCTCAACTATTGTCGACACCTTCACAAGTACTTTTCTATTGGGAATTGTGGGTTAAAAACAAAAAGTCAGTGGTCGTTGATGTGTTTTCTTTTTGTTTTGGTAAAATCTGTCTTCATCATTTCTGTTGTCGCTAAGGGGGGGGGGGGGGGGGGGGGGTACACTGGGGCTGTAGACTTGGTGCATTGACGTGTCAGATGTAATAACGAGAGCTTTAACATAGCGTCACAAAGAGGGCACCTCCCAGCAATTGTTTTACTAGAATACTTTGTTTGCGTCCATTTTTTTGTTTATTCATTTTTTTTTTATTGGTCTGGTTTCTGTTGTATTTTCCTAGGCGCCGAAGCCATGTCGTGGTTGTACTAATATCTGTCGACATTCTGGAGTCCGATTGGTGTAAAATGTACCCAGGGGATTATGCAGTTTATGTTATGTCATGACACAAGCAACGTGTCCATTAATATATACAGTAAAACCTCTCTAACCGACTACCTCCACAGATCGACCACTCCCCTATATCGATTGCTTTATTTGGGTCTCAAACGACCGCCTACGCAATTCCATTGTAATGATTTTTTTAAAAGACTCCCTAAACCGACCACCTCCCCAAATGGACCATTTAAAGTCGGTCCCATGGTCGGTCGATTTAGAGAGGTTTTACTGTATATATATTAATTGTGTTGTGGGTACATTAGTTGTTTTAAGCAGGGGACTTCCTCATTCCACTGCTCCTTGCCCTATCCTAGTAATGCCAAGCGCCTGGCTAGGAAGCGACAAGTATCAATGTTTAAGTCATCGGTTTGACTTGACCAGGGCTCGAACCCCTGACCCCACGATCTAACAACACTGGAGGCGGACGCTCTAACTCATTCCGCCATCCCGTCTGGTTAATATGTACGATATCATTTATTACGTGGATATAAATAACTGCAGCCAATTAAATGTTTATGTCTAACCACCTTACCTTCCATGTTATTTACTGCAGTGCGGGCATTCTCTCCTCCGCCTCCGTGAGCCAACTGTCACTCTGCTCACTTTCAAAACTGCGTTCATTAATAGAGCCATACATATACGGAGCTCAAGCAAAACATCCTGTAACCGCCGATCCAACAATTCAGATAAACATTGGAATCAAGCCTTCAACAAGTTAATATTTTACATTCTCATTTTTTAGTTCATTTCTCTATAATCATTTCATCACAACAAGAGTGGAAATAGAGACAATTAAACTTATCTTCAGGGTAAAAATCTGTTATTTTAATTACAATTTTGGATTGGTTTATATGTAGTATATAATTTATTATGTGGATATAAATAACTGCAGCCCCTTATATGTTTCTATCTAACCACCTTAACTTCCATGTTATTTACTGCATTCTCTCCTCCCCCGCCTTCTATACCCGTGAGCCAACTGTCACTCTGCTCACTTTAAAAACTGTGTTAATTAATAGACGCATACATATGAGGAGCTCAAGCGCAACACCCTGTAAACCCTGATCCAAAAATTGAGATAAACATCGGAATCAAGCCTTCAACATTCTCATATTTTACATTCTCATCTTTGTGTTCATTGCTCCATAATCATTTCATCACAACAAGAATTGAAAAATGGCTGGAAGACCAGTGCTTGGGCACTGACAAAAGACTTATTCAACCGAATAAACATATTTACCAACAACAACAAAAAAGTGAGTGGAAATAGTGACAATTATAATTATCTTCAGGGTACAAATCTATTATTTTAATTACATTTTTGGATTGGAATTTAGAATTAGAGGGCTTACCGCGTGAAGTCTTCATATATAGATCCCTCTACGTATATTTACATATTGATATACGAGTCATAAATACAGGCATATCATATTATTTTCAGCTACGTACATGTATTATTAATAACATCTAAAGACATCCCGTCCTGATATGACCTTAGATGTTGCTAGGACGTAAAACAACAACAACAAACAAACAAACAACAATCTAAAGACATATCTGTAGTATACGCATGTACGTTGACATATGAGATATATATACAGGTATATTAAATTATTACTAAGTATGTATATAATATTATAAACATGTATAAATGTGTCTCTATATATATACATACATATATATTAAATTATTACTAATTATGTATATATGAAGAGTTCAGGCGCAAAACCAGGTAAACGCCAATCCAAACAATTGATTACAAATTACAGAATTTTAACTGAAAATAATTTAAATTCTAATTCTCATTAATTCCACCTTTGTTGTGATGACATGATGATGGAACAACGAACAAAAAAGTGGGAATGTAAAAGAATTAACCTTTTGAGGTTCGATTTTAATGTTTATCTCGATTTTCGGATTGGCGTTTACATGGTTTTGCGCCTGAACTCTTCATATATACATGTATAAATATGTCTCTATATATATACATACACATTGCTATATGAGCTATAAATACAGATATATTAAATTATTTATCGTTATGTCTTATTACTCATTACTTATATATATATATATATTTGAATACATATGTCTATATATATGAGCTGGTCTCAAAAGGTGCTACCTCTTCTTCTTTTTGTCCATTGTAACAATTGACACAAAACAGCACAGAAACGGTTACACTGAAAACACAAGGACCTTTGCTTGAAATCCATATGTATTCTATTGGAATTATGAAATACCATGTAAACAAACAAATCAGTTTATCCTGAGCAAATTCATAAGCAGATATTATGTTGATCGTTACAATGGACAAAGTTTTGTCCCATATTGCTTAGCACCTTTTGAGACAGTCTCATATATATATATATATATATATATACACCAACATTGGCCTCGCTGGAACAAACATGTTTCATTCACAAACGTAGGGGATGTACACATTTTCAGATGTTAGAAATGTTCATTTATGACGTGGTACCCGCACACATTTGAATTGCAAATATATTCACTGCCTATGTTATATATAATTATGCACGTATACATAACACAACTATACAAAGTAGAGTGAGTGGCGGTTACCATGAGCAGAGGTGGTGGCGCCACCATCGGAGCTGGGATTGGGGAGGCTGGAGCAGTAGATGAGCAGGACAGATTCCATCAGTCCGTGGAACTGAGTGAGTGAGGCTGGAGCAGTAGATGACCAGGACAGACTTCATCAGTCCATGGAGCTGAGTGAGTGAGGCTGGATCAGTAGATGACTAGGCTAGACTCCATCAATCTATGGAGCTGAGTGAGGCTGGAGCAGTATATGACTAGGACAGACTCCACCAGTCCATGACACTGAGCCGACCTAGTAGATTACTAGGACATACTCCATCAATCTATGGAGCTGAGTGTGGCAGGAGCAGTAGATGACTAGGACAGACTCCATCAGTCCATGGAGCTGAGTGAGTGAGGCTGGAGCAGTAGATGACTAGGACAGGCTCCATCAATCCACGGAGCTGAGTGAGTGATGAGGGAAAGGCGGGATATTCTGGGTTATTATACTCATATAATTATTATACAGCATATATATATACATATATATATATATATATATATATATATTCCACTTAGTATATGCTCACTTCATGACGGTTCATCAAGTCACACCTGTGCGATTATTTGTAATGCATTTTGGTTCTTCTAATTATGTTAACTGTGTTAATTTGGCGGCAGTAGGCGGTGACTATTTAGTAAGTCACGACTGACTCTGATAAATGGTGTTCGGTGGGAGAACATGGTCTGGATGTTGTCTGGACTGGGTCATCACCAGGAGGGGGTGGTGATGCGGTCGATCCGCGCAGACAGTTTGTGCGTGTGTGTGCGTGCGCGTGTGCGCATGGGTGTGGATGTAGGTGTGGGTGTGGGTGTAGGTGTGGGTGTGGGTGTGGGTGTGGGTGTGGATGTGGGTGTGGGGTTAGGTGTGGGTGTGGTGCAGCCGGCAAGAGGTCAGACAGGGGGTCAGGGAGGGGTGTCAGGGAGTGTAGGCTGTGGGATGTGGCCAGGCACCCACCACGCTCAGCTATTAGCATATGCCATCAGCAACTGTAGCCAGTTTAGGGGTCTAATAATGTTAATAAATAATAATAATAATAATAGCAATAATAACAATGATAATTCACACTGTAGCAACACATGAATACCGGAGCAATTCCAGGCGAGTTTCATTGACAGTCAGCTACATTCTCCCTGTACATTAAAGTTGCATGGTCCGATGAAATATAATGTTGTCAAAATCAAAACAACTACCTACATTTGATCCTATATAGCCAACTTAGATACTAGTGCATTAACTAATGCTTTGGTACAGCAAATACAGAATAATCTGTGAATTTATAACCCCCATTCCTTTGGACACTCACTTTGAGACAGCCATTACACAGAGAGACCACTAACCAATTAGGTAAATATATTAGTCCTGCCCTCAATCCCAGTACCATATATGGCATTTGTCAGGTTCCAGACCACCTACACATTAATAGGTCATTCCGCATCACGTGACTGTCATGAGATATGCATCTAGGCCACAACAACAAGACTTTTGCCAAGCTTCCCAAAATGATTTTAGATTCTTTCAGCTCAAATTGCTCCACAATTTGTAATTTTTCATTCAAATGACTCAGGAATAATAAATAGGAGGTTATAGTAGTCAACCTGATATATTTATCTCAAAAATGATTCAAACATTCGAAAGCCATCGGACTATGCAACTTTAAGTAAATATATGCGCTCTATAATCTATTATGGGAATATAAACAAGGACACGACCAAACTACCTTCCCATATATTAGTTACTACACCCTGTACTATCATGTTGTTAGTTACCCCTACTGTGCTGGAGTCATTGAGTTAGTACTGCCTAAGCTGCTGCCTAGTCTAGTTCCTACATCCCCCACTAGTCTGCCTCCTGTGTGGGGCTCCTGACCTCCCTGACACCAGCTGCGTCTGGTCACTACTGCTGCCGGACCCGCTCAGACGGTCGGTTTTAAAATGTTAGGTGGGCAATTAATATATTCCTGCCAGAGAATATATACTCTTCTCAACCACTCCGTCTTTTGTTATTCTGTATTATATATATATACATGTATATACATATATATGTATATATAAATATATATATACACATCTTTATATACATATATATATATATATGAAGAGTTCAGGCGCAAAATGCTGTAAATTATAAACCCTTGCCCCTAAAGAAAAAGACAAATCCTCCGATTCCACTGAGACTTCTCTACATCCAGTACAGGTGAGGAGGGCTTCAGATGGCGCCACCAGTACATTGTTTGAGACTTACGGAGTATAACAACCTAATAATAATTCCCGTACATCTCTTTGTTCTTGAATAATATGTTATGCATCACATGTATTATATATATACATATAAATATATATATACATACAATTATATATATATATATATGTCTGTGTTTTGGGGGAACGGGGGTACATTAGTTGATTAAGCGGGGGAAATTTCAATCGCGGACAATCGGTCTTCCTCATTCCACTGCTCCCGGCCTTATCCCAGTAATGCCAAATGCCAAGCTAGGTAGCGAAACATGTCAATGTTTAAGACATCAACTTGACACACCCGCTGTTCAAAATCAGGATTTCAAATCAGACGATCTACGAAAACAGGAATTCAATGTGCAACTCATTTTGGCACCCATCGTAAAATCAAAAATGTACATACATGAATAATATAACATGAGCCTACTCGCACAGGAAGGAGACTTTCACGAGGAATATCCCCAACTGCCTCGTTTTCAGGTCTAATTGGTGATTTAGATAACTTTGATTGGCGCATTATATTTACATTTCAAGTTTCAATGGCAGCTTTGTTTGTTTGTTTGTTTGTTGTTTTACGTCCTAGCAACATCTAAGGTCATATCAGGACGGGTACCGACTTGTGACAGTGCGCACTCATGTTAACTTTATAGTGCTGTCCCACTGGGAAACAAGGCTGCCGGCACCATGATCTGATATCCCACTCAGTCACATTATCCTGACACTGAGCCGACCAGTCCCTGCCCTCTCCTATTAATGCCGAGCGCATGGCTAGGAAGAGACAAGTATCAATTTTCAAGTCCTTGGTTTGACTCGACCAGTGTTCGAAGCCACGACCCCACAATCTCCCAGCACAGGATACAGGTGCTCTAACTCATTCGGCCATCCCGTCTGGTCTCCAATGGCAGCTATACTGGACTAGCTAATTCGGCAAGTGGCATGCAAATTGAGAGAATATATTATTTACACTACCGACCCGCCCTCTGTTGGCAGTGGCAAGAACTTCTGTTGGTGATAGCAGCTGCGTCTGCAACATGCCATGTGCAAGAGGTCTGATAGAGGATTTCCATTCCCCATTCCAGCCTGTTAGCATGGAAGAACTGATATTGATGGTAGCAGCTCATGGTGCAGCATGCTCTGTGGAAAGGGTATTGATAGATGCTTTCTACCACCACCCCACCCTCTGATGGCAATGGACACAAGTTATCATTAGCAGCTCACTGTTTCTGCATGCTCTGTGGAAAAGGCCTTATAGAGGATTCCCCCGACTAACCCCCATCTGGTAGCTCTAGAAGAATTAATGTTGTAGGTAACAGCTCACTGTGCATCATGCTCTGTGGAAAGGGCCTTATACAGGATTACTCCAATTAACCGCCCTCCCTTTTGTAAAGTCGACGGCTGGCAGCTGTAGTTGTGTAGGTAGGCTAAATATAAAATCACTACAGCAAGAGAAAGGTAGAGTATAAAGTGCACAGAAAGCCAGAGAGCTTACACCATCAGGTTTATTATTATATAGGTTCATGAATCCAAGATGGCTGTCACACCTGATCAGCTCCTCCAATCAGCAGTAGGCATTCTCCAATCAACCAATGAACATTCAGTATGCTTGTATCCAAGCCTTGGTTGTTTATGGCAACAGTGCCCTGTTGTGTCTGGGTGTGCAGTGATCCGTAAATAACACTTGGGGGGAGGGGGTATCTGAGCAGAGCTGCCAAGGCTCTGTCACACTAAAAGTAGTGCCCCTCTCACACTATCTATAACTACATAATGTCTATATAAAACTCAGTAAAGGATCACCAGCACCACATAATACCTTAGTGCCTCTAGCCCTATATACCATTTACCTTTTCATATAACAATTGTAATTCACTATAGACTAGTTCACAAATCCGCCAATGTCTAATTATCGGGAAATTTTACAACGTACTGCGCCCCTCCACTTCTTACCACCTGCTCAGCAGCGTAGAAAGAAGTGGACAGTACTACGTTGTACTTTGATGGCAGTAACACAACTAATGTTGTGGGTAGCAGGTCATTGTGCAGCATGCTCTGTGGAAAGGGTATTATAGAGGATTTCCCCCACCCCTATCCCTCTGATGGCACTGAGAAAACTCTCTGGAAAGGGTCGTATAGAGGGATTCCCCGGGCCAACCACCCCTCTGATGGCTGTACACAAAGTTAATGTTGTGGGTAGCAGGTAACTGCGCAGCAAGCTCTGTGTGAAGGATCTAATAGAGGATTTCCCCAATCACCCCCCCCTACTAATGCCAGAAAAAGAAGTAATGTTGTTTGTGACAGCTCACCACACATGATATGTGGAAAAGGTGTAGTTGTTTAATTACTATTGCTTCCACATCTTACCCAACTAAATGTGATGTAGTTTCACATATCCCTACCCACGGTTAGTTTGTTTTTTGTTCTTTTATGTCCTTGCAACATCTAAGGTCATATCAGGATGGGTGCTGACTTGTGACAGTGCGCACTCATGGCGACTTTGGGAAACAAGGCCGCCGGTACCATGACCTTATATCCCACTCAGACACATTATCCTGACACTGAGCCGATCAGTCCCTGCCATATCGTATTAATGCAGCGCGCCTGGCTAGGAAGCGACGAGAATCAATGTTTATGTCATTGGTTTGACTCGACCAGGGTTCGAACGCATGACCCCATGATCTACCAGCACGGGAGACGGACACTCTAACTCATTCGGCCATCCCATCTGGTCCCCTACCCACAGTAAAGCACACACGTAAACATTGCCCGAAAGGGAGATAATTACCAGACCGGAAGGCGGAATGAGTTGAATGCCCGCTTCGCCGATGACAGGTCATCGGTTCAAATCCCAGCTGAGTTAAACCATTGTCTGTCATTCAGCATCACTAGGATATTACAACCGAAACAAAGTGAGGGAAAACTAATTGCTTGTGATTGATATTTCCCTACGTAAACCTCAAATGTAACAAATATATAACAAATTTGATGTAGCTTTCATCAAATTTATCCGCTCCTTAAAACTTTAAATCCTAGCAACATCTAAGGTCATGTCAGGACTGGTTCTGACTTGTGACAGTGCGCCCTCATGGTGACTTTATAGTGCTGCCCCACTGGGAGACCAAGCTGCTGGCACCATGACTCGATATCCCACAAAGTCACATTATCCTGATACTGTGCTAACCAGTTGTTGCTTGATCCTATTAATGCCAAGTGACCAGTAGTTAGGTAGCGACAAGAATCAATTATATAAGTAATCGGTTTGACTCGCATGCGATTCACCGAGCTTCCAGATTGGAAGCCTGTGCTTTTACTGATTCGGCCACCATGTCCGATAACATTGCAATGAAGATCACTGGAGGAAAATATGCCCGTGTTGTCTGTCTTGCATGGCGGAATGTTGATATGTTGCCAGATGTCACTTCATAAGGTGTCCATCTGACTTCTGGTTTCGAGGTCAAGGTTATTTATTACAGCTCCTGGTCACCAGATGCCAATAGACAGTAATAGTCACTCCACCTTGGACCAGACGCGATGGCCAAATGAGTTGAGCGTCCAGCTCCCATTTTGGTAGATGATGAGATTTTAATCCTGGTTGAGTCATACACATGACTTACAAATTTATACTTGTTGCTTCCTAGCCAGGCGCTCAGCATTAATATGATAGGACAAGCACTGGTTGGCTCAGTGTCAGGATAATGTGACTGAGTGGGATATCTGATCATGATGCCAGTCGCCTGATTTCTCAGTGGCGCTCACTAACCGATCAATGGTTTAAACAAGCTTTGGCTTCGACTTTGACTTGGCTCTGGCAAAAATGTGGGTGCATTATGAATGCAATATATAATGTATGTGGACATGTTGATTATTGTTTTTTATGTGTATACAGTATAACCCCGTTAAACCAAGCTCGGTTAAACCAAACGATCAGTTAATCCAAACTTTTTTCGGCGGCGTGGCAAAATACTACCATTTATCATATCAAAAAGTTGGGGGGGGGGGTCTCAGATGAACTTATAACCACATGAAAGTTTGGTTTAGCCATACCGGAAGTGGCCTGGGGTCCGACCATTTTGTTTGGATTAACTGATAATTTGGATTAACCAACCTTGTTTTAAGTAACTTTTTTATAGCGTGTATACAGACCCTGTATGCGGATGTAAAGCAGAAGGACTCCGGCTATACTACTTCTCTGCTAATTACCACGCTTGTGGTTCCTGGGTTTGATGCCAGGGGAACTGGCGGCACTGCATCTGCATATGCCCCCCGCCTGCCCAAGGTGCACTGGACTCACCACATGCTTGCCAGCTGCACTCCGAGCAACAACCCAAATAAAATACAAAATACTAAGGCTAAAATAAATCAGTTAAAAGATACTCCTATTAATGTTGCAGCTGGTAGTAATTTCTGTGTTAGTGGCACTATGGTAATGAAGGGTGAAGGGTGTGCTTCGCCAACTCTGCTAAATATAACCAAGCTCGTAGCACGGGTGCATAGCCACATATCAGGTAATTATACCAGTATTCAACGCATGTCATTACCACCTTGGAAGCCAATTAACGTGTCATGGTTAGAAGTTTCTAGCACAGTTAATAGCTACATCATCACTGCTTATGACAAACATGCTAAAGGTTCAGATAAGTGCACTTTTGCAGTGTCTTATGACTGTTTTCAAGGTCGTTGCAGTTGTACACATCAAATTGCTGGTACTGGTGCTCAGATTAAGCCGTGTCAAGTGTTTGTGGAAACTTTTTTCCAAGGATACACTGATCCAGACTGGGAGTATATTCTACATGATGCCATTTTCGGGTTTAAAATTATTAATGAACAATTCAACAATACTTATACTAATACTTATACAAGCAAAAATGATAATAATCATAATTTATTCATAAAGACTAAATTACGAGCTGAAATTGAGAAGGGATATATTTCACCCAATAATAATCTTCCAACTTGCTCCCATAACATGTTCTATATACCCAAACCCACAGGTCCTGGCTTCAGGGTGATAGTAGATTGTAGTAAGCCGTATGGTAAGTCAGTAAATAATTTTGTTTCTGAAACGTGCTGAAAGTTCCAATATAAGAGTGTAGATACATTGTTGAAACTGCTAGTGCAGGGAGATTATATAGCTGTAATTGACATACAGGATGCATATCGTGCAGTCAGTATTCACCCTTCGGACAGAGGCAGACAGGGGTTAATATTGAACATTGATGGTAAGGATGAATATATTTTGGATAATAGGCTTTCAATGGGCTTTCATCCAGTCCATATATTTTCAGTAAGTTATCTGACTACGTATACCGTTGTGCAGTTAGGCGTGGTAATAATCGAATTGTGAATTACTTGGATGATTTTGCAGTATTGGGTAATAATTATGAAGACTGTCGTGAGAATCAATTGCAATTAATTTCTATATTGAGAAAATTAGGATTTTATATAAATATTTCTGAAATGATTAGTCCTTCCACCAATGCTAGGTTTCTTGGCATTATAATAGATAGTATAACTATGAAAGTCAAGCTACCTGCTGATAAATTAGAAAAGTTATAAAATCATCTTGGCGAATTTGTTGACAGGAAAAAGGCTACCCGGAAAGAGCTGGAGCAGTTAGGTGGTCGGTTATCACACTGTTCCGTAGTCGTTAGAGTAGGTCGATCGTTTTCGGCTCGTATTCATGGAGCTGTTCATGCCCTGAAACTCCCTTATCATAGATATAGAATAAATAGGGCCTTCCGTGAAGAGATACAATGGTGGTTGAACTACTTAGATCAGTTTAATGGTGAGCAAAAAATATTATTGAACCAAAAAGATAGTCTATCGGTATATACAGATGCTTCTCAGCAAGGCTATGGAGCACTACATGGTTCAGACTGGTGTGTAGGGTTTTTCAATGATGATCGTCCGATTCGTGGGTTGGCTCACCACAGGGTGGTAGCACCTAAGGAGGTGTGTCTAGCACACATAAACATTAAAGAAATGTGGGCCGTAGTCGCAGCTGTGGACCGTTGGTGTATGTATTGGAGAGACAGGAATATTGTATTTATAACCGATAATAATACTGTGCGATTGGCTTTGGTGAAAGGTGTTGCAACAAATCAAGTTATAATGAACCTGATAAAGCGGATATTTTGGGTATCTGTGCGATATAATTTTAATATATCAGCGGTTCATATAAAAACTAATTACAATGTAGTATGCGATAGTATCAGTAGGTGGGATTGCCCACATCAGCTGAGAAGGGTAGCAGAAGTGAATAAGACGATGGTTTTATGTTGTTCTCATCTGTTTATTTAATTTGATTGAGACGTTGTATTATAGAGCTGGCTGCGCTGCGGACGGAGGCGAGGACAATATCGATGCAGTATTATGCACCTAATAGTCATGCAACGCGTTCAATGCAGATAAGGAAGTATTTTACTTTCATAGATCAATTTCGAGGCATTCTGGCTCCTGTGCCGTGCCCTGCCAGTCAGGTTGCTATATATATAGCTTGGCTGTCTCACAGCTTAAAATATAGTTCTATTACAAATTACTTATCTGTTTACAATTTTTTTCTGAGATCTGAAAATGCCGATCCTATAGACTATAAGGATCACACAGTAAAAACTACCCTGGGAGGGGTTAAGCATATTCTGGGTTGTGAAGTAAAAGCTGCAAAGCCAATATTACCTTCCAATTTGCTGACTATGTTGGAATTATTGTCTGACTCCCCTGGACATATTGCTACTAAAGCTGCAATCTTAACAGGGTTTAGAGGGCTGTTGCTTAAGTGTCAGTTGACGCAATCCGATTCGACCCTCAGAAGTGCAGATTTTGAATTTTTTTCTTGGGGAATGATTATTTCAGTCAGAAGATCAAAAGCTATTCAGTTTAGTGAGCATGAACTACTCATTCCTATATCTGAATTAAAAAATAAGGTTCTATGTGCTGTCCATTGGACAAGGTTGCATTATAGTCAGGTACCTGTGTCTCATAACGCATCAGCTTTTCAAGTTCCTTTGCCGTTAGGCGGTTATAAACCGTTAACTTACCCGGTACTTCAATCAACGATTAAATATTTGTGTGTTGTAGCAGGGCTCAACCCTGTCAACTACTCTTGCCATTCGCTCAGAAGGGATGGTTGCACCTTTTTGCATATGCAAGGTGCAACTATAGAAGAAATTAAGGCTTGTGGTGATTGGAAGTCAGAGTGTGTGTATCGGTACATTACATTGTCAATTTCTGACCGTATACTCAATGACATGTGAGTAGCAGTATTGATTGATCTGTGTGCGTAGTTGGGCATAGTAGTTGTTTTTGTTGTTGTCTTTTTTTTTTTTCTTTCTCTCTTCATCTTCTCTTTTTCTTGGCTGGGTTCGGGCGTAGGCCCTTGGCAGTGGCCCAGCCAGATGTCATTTGATGTGATTATTGGTTCAATATGTCTGGTGTTATCATTTTGATTATTACATTGATTATTGACTAATTACTATTGACGATGATTGTTCATCTAGAGATTATATTGTGCTAATGGTTGATGCATTATCAAGACTGTTTAAGAATAAATGATGTCGCCCTTATACCTCTACATCCGACTTCTAGCCTCCTGCGTTACAGCGCATATCCTAGCATCATATCACGACCTGTGACAGTGCACACTCTTGGTGACTTGATACTGCTGTCCAACTGGGAGACCAGACTTGTACGGTACCATGACCCCATATCCCACACAGACACATTATCCTGACACTGTGCAAACGAGTCATCTGCTGTGCTCATCCAACCCAAGTGGTTAAGGAATAATTGTTTATTGATGATGACCATGATGAAGCATTGATGCTTGACATTGTTTGTACATTAGTTGAATAAGCAGGGGAAATTTCAATCGCAGACAATAATTATTGGTCTTCCTCATTTGACTGTTCCTTTCCCATTCCTAGTGATGATGCATGCCAGTCTAGGTAGCGAGAAGTAGCAATTTTCAAGTCATCGGTTTGACTCTACCACGGTTCTCTGTTGTGTATTTGAATCCCCTGATCTCCCAAAACGGGAGACGGACGTTCAACTCATTCGGCCATCCCATCTGGTCAATAAAACAGTCTTTGACAGTTGCGTAGCACAATATGATTATATGCTGAGAACAGTAGGTGGAGACTGTCACATTATGCTGTCACACATACAGTAGTTGACAGTCACCATACCACTATGATGTCACACACAGGCTTCAGATGATGGACACGGTTGTTACATTTTGCTGTGGCACATACAGCAGTTGACAGTGACAATACCACTGTTATGTACACACACAACCTGCAGTTGATGGTCACTGTCATATTTTGCTGTCACACATACATCAGTTGACACTCACGATACCACTATCATGTAACGCAAACAGGTTTCAGTGGTTGGCCACTGTCACATATTGCTGTCACACATACATCAGTTGACAGTGACAATAACACTATGATGACATACACAGGCTGCAGTTGATAGCCACTGTCACCTTATGCTGTCACAAATACAATAGTTGCCAGTCACAATGCCACTATGATGTCACACACACACAGGCTGCAGGTGAATACCACTGTCGCATTATGCTGTTACCCATACAGTAGTTGACATTCACGACACTACTATGATGTCACACACATTGTCAAATTACGCTGTCACACATACGACAGTTGACAGTCACCATAACACTATGATGTCACTCACACATACTTCAGTTGATAGCTAATGTTACATTTTACTGTAATACATACATCAGTTGACAGTCACAATACCACTAGAATGCCACACACAAGCTGTGGACGATGGTCACTGTCACATTAAGCTGTCATACATACAGCAGTTAACAGTCACAATACACTAGAATGTCACACACACGCTGTGGCTGATGGCCACTGTCACATTAAGCTGTCATACATACAGCAGTTGACAGTCATGATACCACTATGATGTCTTGGGGACAGGCTTCAGTTGATGGCCACTGTCACTTGTGGACGCCTCATACGTGGTCACTGGCTGCGTGCGCTAACGTACATACAAATTGATGCACATGTGTCATCACATATCTAGGTCAGCTCGGCCACTCAATGTGACATACTGTCACAAGGGGAAGTGGGACAGTAATGGTGTATAGTGGTGAATGGGTACCCCTACCATTTGGCACGGTTAATAGTCCGCTATTACTATGGTAGTAGATATATATATATATATATATATATATATCATCATCATAATCATGCTGTCGGTCGTGATGTGACAAAGACTGCTTTCATTACTTGACTGCCGCTCTCCATTTAGTTCTCTGCTGTGAGAGTGATGTCCATGAGTCGGTCTTACTGTCTCTCAACTTCAGGTTTCTCTTGATGGTATCCTTGAACTACAGACTAGGGCGCCCTGTCTTTCTGTAAACAGAAGACAGTTGAGAGTAGAGGATCTGATTTGGTAGCATGTCTGATGACATCCTCATGAGGTGTCCAGTCCATTGGAGATTCTTTTTGATCAGAAGATCTTCCATAGAGGTCAGCCCTGTCCGTTTGAGTATTTCCTTATGTGTCACTTTGTCCTTCCGGGTTAGCCTCATGATCAAACATACATGTCGCATCATGAAGGCATGCAGCTTTTTCACCTGGTGTATGAGCATATATATAACACTCATCCCAACGGTATTACATTGTGTACTTAGAAACCCTGACCAAGTCATGCCAATGCCTAACATAATCGATGCTTGTCACTACCTAGTCTGTGTTTTATCATTACTAGGATATAGGGTAAGTACTGGTTTCCTCAGCACCAGGATAATGTGGCTGAGGGGGATATCAGGGCATAGTGCTAGTGCCCCTCTGGGCAGTATCCCCTCAGTTCGAATTGTAGCCGAGTTAAACCAATACCTTAAAAGTTGATACTTGTCATACCTAGTCTGACGTTTGGTATTACAGTATAACCTCGTTAAACCAAACTTGAAGGGACCCTAGACATTTGTTTGGATTAACCGATCATTGGTTTAACCAGCTTTGGCTTTGACTTTGACTTTGAATAAGCATGTATTGCACATGTAATATACAATGTATGTGGACACTTTCATTGTTGTTTTTTATGTATATACATTATAACCCCATTAAAGCAAGCTTGGTTAAACCAAATGATTGGTTAAGCCAAACTTGTGTTCAGCTGCCCAGCAAAATACTACCATGTACTACCATTTATCATATAAAGAAGTGTGTGGGGTCTCAGATGACATTATAACCACATGATAGTTTGGTTTAACTATACCGCAGTGGCCGATAATTTGGATTAACCAACTTTGGTTTAACCAATAAATGATAAATGGTAGTATTTTGCTGGCCGGCCGAAAACGGTTTGGCTTAACCGATGGTTTGGTTTAACCGAGTTTGGTTTAACAGGGTTGTACTGTACCAGGATAGGGCAAGCCGCAGTGGAATGAGGAAAACCAATTGTCAGCCATTGAAACTTCCACTGCTGAATCTACTAAGAATAGTACAGATACCCCCTAACAAAAGTTTCTTTGGTTCAATTCCCTAATTGACGGCTGGTCTGTTCTCCCAGTGGGGCAGCAGTATAAAGTCACCATGGGTGTGTATTGGCACAAGTCGGTATACCCATCATGATATGAACATAGATGTTGCCAAGATTTCAAACTCCAACAACCAACCAACCAAGTAGCCATTTGGAAAAGTTGCTGTCATGTTAGCTATTATGAACACGTGTGCGTGTGTGTCCGTCTGTGTGTGCTTGTGTGTCTGTGGGGACATGAGTGCGTGCGTATGCTCATGTGTGCGTGTGCAGCACACACGTGTTCGCTGGTGTACAGTAGGTGTCCAGTAGATATAATGTCTTTAGGACCTGAGGGCGGCAGGAACCAGCCTCACAGTTGTGATCTTCACGTCCACGCTGCACGCCCCAAGTAGCACCCACCCACACACACTGCATTCACTCACACACCTACACCCACACCCACACCTACACCCACCAGCATACCCCAAAACCACTATACACACTGTACACCTGAAGCAGCATCCACCACACACACACACACACTGCATTCACTCACACACATAGAGCCACACCCACACCTACATCCACCAGCATATCCACAAACCACTCTACACACTGCTGGCCCGAAGCACTACCCACCCCCACCCACCCATACACACTGCATTCACTGACACACCTACAGCGACACCCATACCCACACCCACACCAACCAGCATACCCCAAAACCACTCTACACACTGCTGACCCAAAGCACTACCCACCCCTGCCCACACACACACACTGCATTCACTCAGACACCTACATCCACAACCACACCCACACCTACACCCACCAGCACACCTACAAACCACTCTACACACTGTACACCCGAAGCAGCACCACCCCCCCCCCCACACACACACTGCATTCAGCACCCCGCCCTCACAAACTCACTCACTCACACACCTACAGCCATACCTACCCCCACACCCACACCCACACCCACATCCACCCTCTACACCGACACCCACACCGACACCCACACCGACACCTACACCCACCAGCATACCCACAGACCACGCAACACACTCCACGCCCGCAACAACAGCCCAACCCACAGACACACAATCTACAGCTACACCCACCTGCCACTTGATGGCATATGGGCTTAATTCATCCATGATGACCCGTCGTAGAGTAGCGGATGCCGCATAGAGGAACAACTACACTGGTCCCTCCCTACAGGACGTCCATATATGGCCCGATGCACTAATGGTTTAAGCCAAGCCTAAGAGCTGCTTGATCGTGGCTGGAGACCAAGCTAAAGGGGCAGTCACATTACGATGCATCAGGCCAACGTACACTGACGTATGTGATTTTTGCCAGCTATGTTAGGATACGTTGTTATGTGTTATGCGTGCATTAGGCGCTCGTTGGTATACATAAATGTACTTTGATGTTCATTGAGATACGGCGTGGTGCACCAGGGGGTCCGCAAAGTGTTGTGCATGCGCAAAACTTTTGACGTACAACAATGTTCAACAACGCATGGATTTTACGTTGGCCATACGTTATGTATACATTATGTGTTCGTCAACATACTTTAGACATACGTTAGACAAACGTTGTTCACTCGATTGCACTATGTTGACCTACATTAAAGGCAGTGGGAACTTACAGTCCACGTACTGACAACGTATGGATAATGTTTGTCTAACTTACGTTTAGCATTTCTCCAGCATGTCTTGACGTATGTAACATATGAGGCATAGTTCTGGAGATTGAATAAGATATATATAATCTCACAGGCTTTCTGCGAATGTATCTTGATCATAATTTGAGCATTTTTAACCTGGAAGTATGTTAGCCATACGTTGGTCATACATTGGCCATATGCAATGTATATTTCCAACTTTGGCCCCCGCAACAAAATGTTTGACGCTTCTGGATGTAAAAATGTTTGCAGCACCCTTGCGAGATGCGTCATAATGTGACAGGGCCATAAGGGAGGGAAAAGCTGCTCGACACAACCGACCTACAATCATCCACACTGCTCTGTCTAAAAAAGTAACACTAGTTTTATTTAACGACGCCTCCAGAGCATATTGCTTCTTTGCATTGCATCAGCAGGAATAGGACATCAAACATGGGTCATTCTGACATATATCTTTGGAGGAAACCTGCTGCCACCACATAGGTTATTCTTTCTGATAAGCTGCAATGAGTCTTGTAAATGAACTTTCCCACAAACAGGATAGCATCATACCACATCTTTTGATGAAGGTTCATGCTGTCAGACTTTTACGTTCTGACAACATCTGAGGTCATATCAGGATGGGTGCCGACTTGTGACAGTGTAGACTCATGGTAACGGTTTAGTAATGCCCCATTGGGAGACCAGGCTGCCAGCCCCATGACCTGATATTCCACTCAGTCACATTATCCTGGCACTGAGCCAGCCAGTCCATGCCCTATCCTAATAAAGCTGAGGGCCAGGCTATGAAGTGACAAGTATCAATTTTGTAAGTCATTGGTTTCACTCAATCGGGAATTGAACTCCCAACTTTCCGCATGGGAAGCCTATGCTCTACCGATTCGGGCATTTCTATTGCCGCTATTATTGCCCAAGTATAACCCTCCCTCCATCAATGTCACTCCTCCCTCCATATCTCCTCCCTCTCCCTCTCCCTCCCCCATTAATATTTTAATCTTCCGGAAAACTCTTCCCAAGAAAACCCCGAAACACTCACATAGAACCTTAAGAAAACAACTAACATAGTAATAAGAATAGAACAAAAATACAATGCCAAGAGGGCCCAAAAAAACTAACATACTAAACGTACCAACAGACTATCTATCTGCTACTGAAATGCAGACAATCAAATACCTTATCAGCAGCTACTGTTTGATAAGACAACACCAACACTCCAGCTGGCCAGCAGTGAAAACAAGCCTGGGTATCCGGGCTTACATGCAATGGACAGTATAAATACAGCCTCAATAAATACAAACAAATAAATAAAAAAAATCTCTTGCCCTCCTTCCAATCCTCCTCCTCTATGTTTTTTTGTTTGTTTTTTTGTTTCTTTATTATATATTTGTTTGTTCTTTTTCTCATTGTTAGTCTGTGCCATTCTAAATGTTTCCGGGAATTGTGCAAGCTTGTGGATGTACTATTATCAACTAGTGTGATGTTTCTATTTTGTGACTTTAAACAGGTGTCTGCTTTCTGCCTCTTATAAATTATAATGCATACGGGTGTTTGTTATACTTCTTCACATGAAAGGGCTAAATAGTGGTTACTAATGGTTTGTGATTTGTAATATGTAGTGGCGCAAGTTGGAGGCAACCATACAAACAACAACAACAAACACTGAAGGAAACCTTGGTTAGTTAAAGCTGCATAGTCCGATGAAATATCAAATTTTCAAAACAAAACCAATTATCTAGATTTGATTGTCCATATCTAACTTAGATACTGATGCACTTATTAGGCATTTATTTCTGCACAGAAGGCAATACTAAGTCAATTTAACAGAACCTGTTACTGCAGAAGTCTATGGTGTCAGAGTTTTGGCATGTTTGCCGTCAAAATATCTCAAAAGTTTACCATTTTAAACAAAAGTAACTTTGAACTAATGTAAATTAGATACTAGTGATCGATCTAATATATTAATCTCAGAAAAAACACAGAAATTCAAAACCATCGGACGATGCATCTTTAAGATATGGTATATATTGATATGCATATTTGTAAACCTAATTCGTGAACATTACTTGAATGAACATGCTATTTTGAGGGACTATTTGATTAACACTACATGATGTTTTATTGTTGCTCTAATACCCTTTGATGGGTCGATAGAGTAACAATAAAACCATTTGTCATCTGTCATCTGTCATCTGTCCTACATCTCCCTCCTCCCTCAATATCTCTGATCACTCAATATCTCCTCCCTCTGCCTCTCTCAATCACACCTCCTCCTCCCCACCCATCCACCATTTCCCCCACACATCATTTCTAAACCCCCACATACACCATTTACAACCTCTCATACCCCCACTCCTCTCCGTACCGCCATAACCATCTCCAATCCCATCCACACCCCCACATCCTCCTCCGCCCCCTGCCACATCATATCCAACCCCCACACACCCATCCACACTCCCATCACTCCACACACACACCATGTACCGTCTATCCACACATCCCCATCCCACCATCTCCCCCACCCCACCCCACCCTCCACTCCACATTGTCATGTCTCCACAAACACATCATATCCCAACCTCCACACTCCCCCCCTCCCCTCCCCCCACATACACCATATTCCACTCACCCCTACCTACTCCCCCCCACACACATTCCCACTTTAGAATCAAACCAATGACTTTCACAATTGATACTTGTCACTTCCTAGCCTAGCGTTTGGCATTAGTAGGATATACCAACAACTAGTTGACTCAGTGTCAGGATATCATGTCATGGTACTAGTATCCTGATTTCCCAGTAGGACAACACTATAAAGTCACCATAAGTGAGCAATGTTACAAGTCGGTATCTGTCTTGGTATAACCCTGGATGTTGCCAGGACGTAAAACTCCAACAACCTCCTAACTAACCCCCGTCCTTATATGACCTGAGATGTTGCCAAGACGTAAAACTCCAACAATCACCCAACCAACCAAGCCCCCATCTTGATATGTCCTTATATGTTGCCAGGACGTAAAACTCCAACAACCACCCAACTAACCAAGCCCCGGCTTGATATGCCCTTAGATGTTGCCAGGACCTAAAACTCCATCAATCAACCAACGAACCAACCCTCCCTCCCCACATAGCGTACCACCTCCACCCACCCCCACCTCCCCACCTCCCCACCTCCCCACACCCCCTCCCACCCACCCCCACACTTCCTTCCACACACATCGCCCAACACACAGCAGGATATTAAGTCAGTTGACGCGCACTTGAGAAATTATTCATAAGCTGGAAGCCCGAAGGTCCAAATTCAAAACGGACCCATCCCTGTTAGTTATGGGTCACGTGTCCGGTCCCATCGACAATATGCTAAACTACCTGAGGCTGCAGCTATTATCCACAAAAGACAATGTCATGATTTCAGATTGTTTGTTTGCTGTCGTGTTACGTCCTAGCAACATCTAAGGTCACATCAGGACAGGTAGCAACTTGTGAACAAGCGCGCTGCGCACTAATGGCGACTTTATGGTGCTGGCCCACTGGGATACCAGACCACCTGCACCATGACCTGATATCCCTGCATCGAAGGTCATAGCAGGATGTGAACCGACTTGTGACAGTGAACACTCAGGGCATCTTTATAGTGCTTCCCCACTGGAAGACCAGGCCGCCGGCACCATGACCTGATATCCCACTCAGTCATATTATCCTGACACTGAGCTAATCAGCCCTTGCCGTATCCTAAGAATGTCGAGCGCCTGTCTAGGAAGGGACAAGTATCACTTTTTTAAGTCATTAGTTTGACTCGACCACCGTTCAAAGCCACAAACCAATGGGTTCGGGTCACCCGATCTCCCAAAACAGGAGACGGACGCTCAACTCATTCGGCCACCCAGTCTGGTCTCATGATTTCAGATGTGAATCAGGATCAATTCAATTCAATTCTTTTATTTTAACTCTCTGCTAGGTATGTTTACAATAAACTGAGGTGATACAATAAATGCATACAAATTCCTCACAGACAGAAAGGATCCCAGAAAAGCGATGCTTATCTAGCTGGTCTCCATGATGTGAATGATGTATCTGACCATGCGAGTGGGTCTGGCAGCGGTAGTGACCAGACGCAGCTGGTAACCGGGTGGCCAGGAGCCACTCACAGGTGGCACCCTAGTGGCGGAGGCAGGAAGTAAACCCCTATGGAGTAGTACAGTAGGTAATAACTAAGTCCTATGACAGTAGTACAGTAGGTAATAACTAATATAGAGAGAACTGATAAGTGATAGTGTCCTTGTTTATATTCCCATAATATATTATAGAGCACATATGTTGTAGCATGGAAGATCCCATTAAACTATGTTCACATAGCTTTGTTTTTATTTGTTTGTTGTTTTACGTTCTGGCAACATCTAAAATCCCATCAATCACACTGTTTTGATGCGCGAAAAGGAAGAAGACAAGGCGGGGGTGGAAAATAAGGCGTTTATTTACGCCTCAGAGCATACAGAGGAAGCAGGTTCAGAGAGCAACAGTGTAATTAAATAAGCAATAATGGAAAAAGGTAAGGCTCAACAGTGCAAGTAAATAAGTAATAAATAAATGGAGAAAGTAGAAGGCTCATGAGGAGCAGGGTAATAGAAGTGAAGTTGAGTTCATTAAGTGTCAGTGGAGTGAGGGGGTGCCGAGGAGCCCTCCACCACTGGAGGAGGAAAGTTTGTAAGGAGTGTAGGGTGGGTGGGTGGTGAAAAAAGGCAGAGAGCTGGGAGGCGGCAGGAGGGCGAGTGCCTGAGGGAGGCCGGCGGGCGACCTTATAAGGGAAAGGGGAGGGGCGACAGCGGGTGAGGTGTGAATGCTGCCGGCCCGGGGGAGGGCGAGAGGTGGCGAGCAGCGGGCGTCGGGTGAGGCGCGAGTGCTGCGCGGCAGAGGGGGGCGGGGGGAGGAGGGGGCGCGCCGCGCCGTCTGCCGAGGTGAGAAAGCAGCGGGACGGCGCGGGGCGGGGGAGGGTCTCTTCCTCTCCTCGCATCAAAAGCAATGCTTCGCATTGCGACCAACCTTTTTTCCCTTAATATTCACTCAGTCCTAAAGTTGCAAAGTCCCTTAACAGCATCAGATTTTCAAATACAAAACAAAAGAAGGTTTGAAACTAAAACTCCACCTTTACTACTTGTGCACTTATTACATATCTGCTAATACAGAGAAGGAAATAACAAGTCAATGTAAATTAAAGATGTTTGTGCTGAATAGGGCGCGGTGGCCGAATTGGTCGAACGCAGACCTCGCTTGCGGGATATCGGGAGTTCAACTCCCAGTCCAGTCAAACCAATGACTTGTTGCTAGGCGCTTGGCATTAATAGGATATGGCAAGGATTGGTTACATCAGTGTCAAAGTAATGTGACTGAGTGGGATATTGGGTCATGGTGCTGGCAGCCAGATTTGTCAGTGGGGCAGCACTATGAAGTCGTCATGAGTGCACACTGTCACCACGCCCCATAAATAAATGGGGAATGTCATTAATAAGGGGGAGGGTCCGCTGTGGGCTGCGACATTCGGCTGTTAACCAATTAATTAGGTGTGGGCAGAATGATGTTTCTACTTAACGTCAAGGCCACTTCCACCGGGACGCTGCTGTGGTGTCCGGAAATCGAGCGGCTGGGTCGGGCGGAGGAGAGATGGGGATGGGGATGGGGTTGGGAGGTGAGGGGTGATGGGGGGGGGAGGTGGAGGGATCGGGGGATGGGAAGATGGGGGAATAGGGTAGCTGGGGATGTGGGGGTGGCGATGAATGTGGGAACTGGTAGATGTGGGTGTGCGGGTCGGTGGGGCGGTCGGAGAGATGGGGATGAGGAGATCGGGGATGGGATATGCGGGGTGGGGGGAATATTGGGGATGTGGGGGGATGTGGGGGATGGGGAATGTGGAGGGGTGATCGGGAGTGTGAGATGGGGTGGGCGATGCGGGGAATGGGGGATGGGGAGATCGGAAGATGGAGGATGTGGAGGTTGTGCGAGGTGTGGGGATTGGGAGATGTGGGGGTATGGGGATCCAAAGATGGGGAGATAGTGGGATGGGGGGGATATGGGGTGGAGGCGTGTGTAGGATGATGTTGTGTAGGATGATGTTGAGGCGGGGAAGTGGGGGGATGTGTGTGGCTGGCGTATCAGGGGCGTTTCGTTGGTTGGTCGGGAGGGGGTGTTTTTGGTGGACTGCGGGATGTGGGTGGAGTGGGGGATGTGGGTGTGTGTGAGTGAAGTGGGTGGCGGCCGGGTTGGTGTTTGTGATATTTGTGGAGTGAGTGAGATGGAGAATAGATGGAGGTTGAGGCTGAGATGGCCAGGATTGGGGGTGAGATGGCTAGGGTTGCGGGTGGTGTGAATGATGTTGGTGATGTGTGGTGGGGATTGTGGATGATGTGGTTGGTGTCAGTGGTGTTGCGGAGGTGGACTATTTGGGGTTGTGGGTATTGTAGGTGGTGGTTGTGGTGTTGGGGGGGAGGTGAGGTTGTGGAGTTGTGGATGATGTGGTTAATGTGGGTAGTGTGGGGGATGTGGGGTATATAGGGTTGAGGGTACTGTAGATGGTGTGTTGTGTATGTGGTATGTGTGGTGGGTGTGGTGTGTGTGGTGTGGGTGGTGCGGGTGGTGTGGGTCGGTTTGATGGTTTGTGCGGTGTGGTGGTTTGGGTGGTGTGGGTGATTCTGATGGTTTGGGTGGTGTGGGTGGTTTGGGTGGTTTGGGTGGTGTGGGTGGTGTGGGTGGTGTGGGTGGTGTGGGTGGTGTGGGTGGTCTACCTGGTCTTGGTGATGTATTATTGTGTTGTTGCGTTGCTGTAGTTGATGTGGGTGGTGTGAGTGTGGGTGGTTTGGGTGGTGTGGGTGGTTTGGGTGGTGTGGGTGGTGTGGGTGGTGTGGGTGGTCTGGGTGATGTATGATTGTGTTGTTGCGTTGCTGTAGTTGATGTGGGTGGTGTGAGTGTGGGTGGTTTGGGTGGTCTGGGTGGTTTGGGTGGTGTGGGTGATTCTGATGGTGTGGGTGGTGTGGGTGGTGTTGGTGGTTTGGGTGGTTTGGGTGTTGTGGGTGGTGTGGGTGGTCTACCTGGTCTTGGTGATGTATTATTGTGTTGTTGCGTTGCTGTAGTTGCTGTGGGTGGTGTGAGTGTGGGTGGTTTGGTTGGTGTGGGTGATTCTGATGGTTTGGGTGGTGTGGGTGGTTTGAGTGGTGTGGGTGATTCTGATGGTTTGGGTGGTGTGGGTGGTTTGGGTGGTGTTGGTGGTGTGGGTGGTGTGGATGGTTTGGGTGGTGTGGGTGGTTTCGATGGTTTGGGTGGTATGGGTGGTCTACCTGATCTTGGTGATGTATTGATGTGTTGTTTTGGTGATGTAGTTGCTGTGCGTGGTGTGAGTGTGGGTAGTTTGGGTGGTTTGGGTGGTTTGGGTGGTTTGGGTGGTTTGGGTGGTATGGGTGGTGTGGATGGTGTGGGTGGTTTCGGTGGTCTGGGTGGTGTGGGTGGTCTACCTGGTCTTTATGATGTAATGTTGTGTTGTTGCGTTGCTGTAGTTGCTGTGGGTGGTGTGAGTGTGGGTGATGTGGGGGCTTTTGGTGCGGTGGGTGATCGAGATGTGGGTTTAATGGCTGGTGGACTGGCACATGTGTATGGATTGGGTCCGGGTGGTGACCGCGTGTGTTTGTGGAAGTGGAAGTGGGGCTGTGCGACGGACATTATCATTCAATTATCACAATCATGTTCATCTCATTCTGATCTATTTTCCAGGAATGAATTTACCGATGACCTTTTTTAAATGCTATGTTGTTGATGGTCATTTGCTTGGCTCTGACACTAATGGCATAACTGTGTGGGGGGGGGGGGAGGCTGCGGGTGGTTGGTTACAAACCATCAGAGAGTCTACTCATGTTTTGTGTAGGACACATGACACATATATATATATATATATATATATATATATATATATATAATATATTTTACCTCGGTAAACAGCCTCAGGCTAGCCTCAGGCTAGGGAGAGGTAAGCACGTCCGGTACCAGCAATTAGCATATACAACTCACGACTGGATAACGTGTCGTTGGGTTGCTCCGGCAAAATTAGTCTACATACAAGCAAATACGCAGTAAGTATAATAAAAACTGTGGTTAGCTTAATTATGATGCATTAGAGCATCAATATGGAAAGTTTAGACTTTCGTTGGTCCAATTTGGACGAGTTATTTGGTTATAAACAACCAAGGATAGAACACTCGAGTGGGTTTCTCGAAGGAACCAAACCGGTCATTAGCGGTTATGTCAACACCCGGGTCACCGTGTGACTATGGGTAGAGATGTGGGTTTCGCCCTATCTCATGTGGAAATTCTCTCGTACTCTAATAGAGAGTAATGTTGGAGATGCTCCTGGGTTTCTTTTATAGACTCCCCTAGACAAAACTTTTTCAGGCGTTTCTCCGAGTTTCGTAGCATTTTCTCCAACTTGTTGACGTAGTAGTCACAGGTGGGAGAAGTGTGCGGAACAGAGGGATGGGCGGGCCGATACACTGGTCCCGACCCCGCGTAAGGTTTGGGCTTGACCCACAACCCACGCACAAATTTAGCTTATTACGCCTGTGTTATAACGGTATAAACACGTTCTTTAACACCAATAGATGTCCAAATGAGTTTGAAACAACCATATTGTGACATATATATATACCGGGACTGACCAAAAATGTTTGTTTCAGTTCCCGATGGCCACGAAGCGGAGTAAGCGCGGTGCAGCAGCAGCCGAGGGGCGTGTTCCGAGTGGAGTGGACGAGGAGTACGACTCCTCACCCGTGTTGTCGGCAGGGCCGTCGACACAGCCCCGGGCGCATATCCTCTCCGACCCGGACGAGGACGCAGTGCCTGATGTGCCTGCGCCTCCAGATTGGGAGGCTCGCTTTGCAAGATTGGAAAGCCACATCTTGACTGCCAAATCGCCTGTGTCTCGGAAGCGGCGTAGGCCGAGTGTCCAAGAGGATTCATTTGAAGATTTCTTGGACACAGACTCGGCGGTGGAGCTTAAGGCTCCTCCTCCTCCTTCTCCTAAACGGAGAAAGAAGAAGAAACAGGTGATTTCTTCGGGTGATGAATTCACCAAGGAGCGGGCAGAGTCTGGTTTGCGCAAAAAGCGGAAGACTAAGTCCAAAAAGAAGAAGAGGAAGAGGAAATATTCTTCTTCTGAGTCGTCCACTGAGTCTACTTCTACGGAATCAGACTCAGACACCATATATGAAGGGGTCTATGCGGACATTGGCACTAAAGTGGCTAAGAAGGTGGAGAAGCCAAAGGCTAAGCGGGTTAAAACCACTACGCTTATGCGCGAGACCGTGAATGGTCATTTTCGCACGTTCAAACCGGCGGAGGTTATCTCCAAGTTAGGAGATGAGTTAACAGGCATAAAGGGTGTTCCCAACTCCATCATTAAAGAAATGGATCGGGATGTCAATATGACGGATGACCGTAAGAAGTTTGAGGATGTGTTGCACACAGTGCATAAGGCAGTGTTGGCTACCCTAACAGCTATTGTTCCTGTGGCTAATAGGATGCAGAGTGAAAATAAGTTCTCATCTTTGGCTAAGACAATGGACAAAGGCATTGCAGTACTAGCGGCGGCAGGTAATTACCTGTCGTTTCGAAGATATGAAAATGTCTTCAAGTCAGTTTGCACAGATGCTGGCAAAGAAGTGGCTCGCTCTAAGAAGGTTACCGATAATGAGGGGAAGGAGTTTACGCTCTATCTTGCTCCAGAGCCGATTAAAGGGAAACCTTTAGATAATACCAAGATGTTTGGCGGTCAACTACAATACCTCTATAAAGAGGTAGAGACTGCAGCCAAGAGTGGCAAAAACATGGATGGCAAGAAGAAACAGGAAGTTCCTCGTTTCAAAAAGTCACGAGGGGATTTTCGTCCACGACGGTTCACCAGAGGAACCAGACCGAGTTCAAACTTCGGTCAAGGGTTTCGGGGCCGGGGCGCTCGCCCAGGCTGGACCGACAACACCGCACGGCCAATAGGTCGAGGGTTCAACTCGTCGAGACCTTTCCCCAGGGGGGGGTCCAAGTAGAGGTCCAAACACAAACTTTACAAGTCCCTGCAGCCTCTAAAAACACACAAACTGTAAGCAACTTTGTGGCTGGTAATATTAGTAATCATATTTCTGAGTGGCACAAAATTACTAGTGACCAAGAAATTATAGAAATAGTTAGGGGTGTTCAAATTCCTTTTACACAAATTCCTGTACAAAGTATAATACCTTTTCCATATAACATTCAACCAGTTGAACGAGACGCACTAACTAAACAGGTACATAAATTCTTTGAGAAAGGAATTATACAAAAAGTGACACACTGTTCAGGACAGTTTATTTCAAACATTTTCTCGAGACCGAAGCCTAATGGTGATGTTCGAATGATCCTGGATTTAACAATCCTTAATAAAAGGGTGGAATATCGACATTTTAAAATGTTCTCTCTAGATACGGCACGGGATCTGATTACACCAGATGCGTGGATGGCTAGTGTTGATTTACAGGATGCATATTATACGCTTCCCATAATGGAAAAATACCGAAAATTTCTTCGATTTATTTGGGATAACCAACTCTATGAGTTTACCTGTATGCCGAATGGCTTAGCTTGTGCGCCACGTTTATTTACTAAATTGCTTAAACCTGTTTTCTCGGTAATGGCGAGGAAGGGTCATATAATGTTTCCATACATAGATGATTCTTTTATTATAGCATCAACACAAATTGGTTGTGTGAATGCAGTTTTGGATTTATGTGCATTACTCACTAAATTGGGGTTTTATGTACATCAACAAAAGTCAGTGTTTAAACCAACAAAACAACTTAAATGTTTAGGGTTTATTCTGGATACACAGTCCCTTACAGTGTCGATAACAGAACAAAAACTAATTAAGTTTATGACTACAGCGACTCAGCTTATTAAGTTATCAAAGCCAAAAATTAGACAGGTTGCTGTTCTTATTGGCATAATGACCTCATATGCACCTGCTGTGTTATATGGGAAGGCCCATATTAAGTCGCTAGAAATAGATAAAAATTTAGCGTTAACACGAACTAAAGGCAATTTTGAGGG